>JARHVA010002592.1:987500-1282500 GCA_037957365.1 Torreya grandis | reverse complement strand
TAGTAATTGTTTGCTCAAGTCCATGGTGTGTCAATGATTATGAGGACCTCAAGATTATCCACAATCCACTTAATTTATTTCTTAATATCATTTATTGATCTCTTTGTGTGTTTGTCCTATATAAGAATCTAAGGCCATAATATCTCTACAAATGGTACCCAAAACTCTTTTATTGGTGGTCTTGCAAAGGATGTTTTTACCTTGGGTAATGAATAACCATTTATCTTTGTTTTGGAGTTGAAAAAATAATTATTTTTTCTCACCACTCTTCAAAATTTGTTATCAATATCTTCCAAAATTCTAATGGATGCTTCCCTTTAGACATTAGATAACTAAATTCCATGTAGCACCACCAAATGTTGAAATACAATCTACAACTTGGCTATAAATAGTTATGTGGTTTGAGTTTACTTTAGTTAGAGCTAATGTAGCATAGATTTTAGTATAATGTGAAGTTAGTTTAAAGAGATGCCTTTTACAAATTAGTGGTCATGTATTTTTAAGAGATGCATTTTATTCATACAAATGTTCTTGCTTTACTATAGGTTAAAAACCCATATCACATTGCCAAGGTTGGTAGAAGCCTTTATCATGTTAGCTTGGAGATATTTTTATTGTTATAGGAAAGCTAGAAACTCTGCAATGATTTTGTGTTAAACATATATACTACTGAATAATCCTACTAACATTGTCCATTTCTTTCCCCTTGTGCTTTATTTTCCCTCCACTCTTTAATTTCTTACTCTTGTATTTTAGTGGTGTAAAAAATTAAAATTAAGTAGGACATATGGGCCATCCTGCTTTTATATTTTTTAATTCATGGTTTTTTGTGACATAATCTTGGAATACTTTGAATTTTTATTTGAACTGCCTCTAGCACCACATTTATGCAACAAATATATTTTTTATAAAATTTCAAAAATGTTGGAAACACAACTCTAATCCAATTGGCAACACTATAGGAATAAAATTTAATAGTGAATTAGTCTCAGTTTAGAAGGTAAAAACTTGCCATTTATATAATATTCATGTTTCAAGAGTGTTAAGCTTAATATGGTTCTCTATATGATCAATTAACAATAATATATACATATATAGATTGATAAAGTAATAATGTGAAGGAGTTTTCCTTAAAAAAGAAACTCAGGTCCTACACCTTTTTACAATATAAATCTTGAGTAAATTAAACTTGGATTGATGATGGATGTTTATTTCATGAAATTTAGTTTCTTGTGTCCAAGATGGAATCTTTAAATTTTTTATTAAATTGGTAATTTTTTAATTTCTAAATCTCTTTTCCAAGCCCTTATAGGTGGCTTTTCATCCAAGAGTAATTAAAACATGGTATACCTTAGAATGGTTATACATGTTTCATCTTTGTATTTAGGGAGAGGAAAATATGATATCATCTTCCCTATGGTTTTAATCTTGTAGTGGCGACAACACTTTGTAATTAAAATTAAATCATTTTTCCTCTTTAAATTGAATCATGTATTTAGGATAAGAATAGTAGAGTTAGTGATGTTATACATATACATGGAAGTGATAAAATAAAAAAATGTAAGAATCAATTTCAAAAGGTTAAAAAATTAATTAAGGACTAAAAATAAAATTTATCTTATATTTCTTGGTTGTTGGTAGTTTCAAGAATGGAAAGGAGGATGTTGATTCTTTGAATGGATTCCAACGGTCTTGAAGGAGCTTAACACCTCAGTACCATCATTAAATGTTGTTATGAGACTCCCATTTTTTAATTCATCAAATTTTTTTCTAGATGGTATTAACATGATTATCTAATTTATTTTATACTAAGTATCGATAAAATATATATTGACAATGATTTTTTTCACTATATTTATTTTTGAATTTAGGTTCCTTAAAACAAAGTCAAATCTGCTAAAATAAGTAATATTTATTTTAAATCAAAATTATAGTATTTATGTTTAGAAATTTAAAAAATAAAAATTTGAATGATCATAAAATATAAACAAACTAAACCAAAATAAATAACATTTATTTTAGATTAAACTTGGTTCTAAATCTAAAAAAAATATTCATATATTATTTTAATTACATTATTTTATAAAATGTTGTCTTAAATTAAAACAAAATTTAGATATATAATAAAATAAGATCATTTATATTTATTTTTTAATTGAAATCATGTTATTTATTTATATTTATTAATAAATAAATGAAAATACCCTTCTATAAAACAAATGGGTGGAAAGGGATATTTATCACAAGACTTAGAGAAAGTATTATTATTGAGAATCAAAGGTTTAAAATCATAAATACTTAAAAATTACTCAAATACAAATATATTCCATGAACATAATTTTTATGTAGGAACATATAACTCTAAATCAAATATGATTAAACATAATTATGTTGGATGCATCTCTATTGGCATCTACCAACCTGATATTTGTCTCACATCCCACCTAAGAACCTAAAGTTTTTTGCACCTATCAGTTATTTCCATGTTGGGAGGGTTTATCTACAGATGTTCTTCTTTTGCATCTAGGTTTGGCTCATTTTAATCTAGCTTTGGCATTGACCCAACAATGCAAAGTGGTGATATCATCAAATATCAATTCACTTTGACTAGAGGCCCTGGGAGATATAGTAGGCCTAAATCTTGTTGGCAGGGTTGGTAATTTGTAGGTGCCACATTATGTGAAATTCAGGTAATAGCAGTGTCATAGGTTTGTAAAATAGGGATTTAGGTTTCCTAGACAATGTATAGCATCTTCTAAGCCATGTATCACATCTCCTAGGCACCAAATTAGTCTCACAAGCACAAAATAAAACTTCTTAAGGCTCTTTTATCCATTTATCAGACCCTTTTTTACACATACCCAACCTTCTCAGCATTCCCCAAGCCTTCAAAGTCTTATGTGCTCAACTCATTGCATGTACTTAAGGTAATAACACTACCATGGGTTTGTAATATAATGATTACCTATTGATATTAATAATCTATATCCATATTCCAATTTTCATAAACCCATTTTATATGTGACCATCACAGTAGCATTACAAACACAGAAAGCAACAAAATAGACCAAACCACAAAAATAGTTGAATTCCTGACTTCATGATGGGTTAGATGCAACAATATAAAAAGAGAAATAAAATATTTGGTGTGAAAATTGAACTTTGTGTTATGAGACAAATTTATAATTGCCAGCTAAAAATTATGATTTATTAACTTTTCAATTCCACTTGGAGATGTTTATTCTATAATTGAAACATGCATAAATTAGACCTATATCATATAATAAAGTTGTATCACTGGTATTTTAATTATCCTTCAAAAACATATTATGTTGTTTACTAGTTTTTTCTCCTTCTAATGTGTGTTCCTTCCTTTTTTGAGATTTAAACATTCTAATTCCCCCTCCTAATGGATATAAAACACGTATGGATTCTCTTCAATTATCAACTTCATGACAGGTTGGCTGTAAAAATCAAAAAGGAAAAAAATTGGTGTGAAAATTGAACCTTATGTTATGATGTAGGTTTCTAATTAGCAGAGTTATGGGGTGGGCATTATGGATATTGATGGTGGCAGAGTTAGTCCAGCGCTCATCAATAATAGCATGTCTCTTGTGAGGCTAAACAAGTAAACAAGTGTTGTGTGAGAAACTCGACAGATGTTTATGGTGTGGTGTTTATGAATTTAAAATCAATATCTAACTATATAATATATTAACTATAATATAATATATATTATATTAATATATATATTAAAATATATAATATATTATGTATATAATATAATAAATAGTCTAATATATAATATAATAATATTATTTAATATAAAGTATACATAATATCATATAATATTAAACTATATCTATTATATATTATAATATTGTATATTATAATACAGATCCTAATATATTCAATTATATATCTTAATGCATTATATACTTTACTATATTGTATATATTATATTAAATATTACATTATATACTTTATTATATTATATATTTTATTATATATAATAATATATTACATATCAAAATATATTAATATAATTTGATATATTATTAAAATATCTATTATATAACTAGATATAATATTAACATGTATATTTGATTTTCATATTTTTTTGTGGTAAGTCATAAATCCTCACATTGGTAGTGCTAACGACTAACTCAATTGCCTCATGGTTTTTTAGGTAAGTTTTTTAATTGTATGGTGTGGACGCCCATGAATACTTGAGAATTAAACATAACAACTCTCCTTGGAAACTAGGACTAATCACCAATTAGCAATTGACGACATTTTTTCTTAACTAATAACTCTTTTATCACAATATTCACATTATTACATGGGCAATGTCATGTTATGCACCCATACAAAATGTACTTTACAAAAGATTGGTTACTCACTTCAACTGCAATGAAATCAACAAGACAAACTTCATAACATCAATTTTTTTTCCCACATGTAAGTGGAATTATATTATTGATTCAATTTTCACACTCTACGTGGAGTCTATTGGGGTCTAACATGCCCCATACCTTTCAAATTCAATCTAGTTCTACCAAAGTGTCATGTAGCACCTCCTAGTTGACCCACATCTTCCCCAAACTCTACCATCCCATCTAACACCAAACCTACCATGGGGGCATGTCACAATTCCTTGTTAGAATCCCCACCTACCAAAACTTCCAACTGATCTACCACCCAAGGTTCGATCTATACGCTCCACGTGTTCTTTAATCATTGGTCTCAATCTCTACCAATACTGGTAGATAAAGACCCCAAATCACTTGTGATTATCCCTAGGCTCTACCAAAACTAATAGGCCTAAGGAGTAAGGAGATAAACAAACCCTTTATGCCCTATGCCACATGTTAACACTTCATTTATTATTGTTATACTAAGTTGGTCAAGATTGATAGTCTGGTGATAGCTTGATGACCATCAAATTCATTCCAGTTCTGCCAAAGTGTCATATGGTGCCTCCTAGTTGACCCACATATTCCCCAAGACTTACTATATTATTTGACACTAGACCTACCATAGGGAATGTGGAAGTCCCTCATTGGATCCTCCATCTATCAAAATTTCTAATTGTTCTACCACCCTAGGCTCAATATATAGGCTCCATATGTCTTTTCATTATTGGTCCTGATCTCTGCCAAGACTGGTCAAAGCCCATGTCACTTTTGATTGGCCTCAGGATCTTCCAAAACTAATAACATTGAGGATGACAAGTTCACTCTTATTGGTCCTGGGGTTCCCTGGACCCTATCATAACTGACAGGTATGGGGAACCCCACCTTTTTCCCCATTAACCAAGAGTCCTTCCAAATTGATAGGCCTAGGTCCATTAAATTTTTCCAAGTGTCTTCCCTCTATGTAGTTCATGTGGATGCCTCTTTTGTTCTTGCCAATTTTTTAGGTGTTGAGCATAAGAGCCTTCAAAGGCTTAAAATTTTATTGAGTAGACTCTATGATCCTAAGAAAAGGTAACCCTACATTGAAGTGGCTTGAGAAGGTGACTATGATGCTAAAAAAGATGACTGTAAGATTGGCAAAGCATTAAGGAGCATCGAGAAACCTACAAACCAATAAAAAGGGCCACAAAAATAACTCCAAAGCATATTATAGTGTTACTACACAAAAATCAAATCCAAATAATTCAAAAATAGAGCATATCCAATCCATTAGCAATAATACAAAGAATCCTAAGATCAACCTGCAATAGTTAGAGCATGACTCAGACATGTTAGAGAAAACCAATAAATTGCTAGAAAGACCCAAATCAATAATACATAGAGATTTTAAAGGGTAAACAAGCCATGTGGATAGAGATGTAAATCAAAGTTTTGAAAATTTAGAGGATTAAAACATAACCATAAAATCACTCTTATTAAAACCTATGGAAGAGAAAAGAGTAACATGTGAAAATAAGAGAGTCCCCATATTGAGTTTTAAATATGGGGTGTGTTGGCATCCAAAAGAGATAATAGGAAAATGATTAGTGATCAATCCCAGGTGGTAGTGATGGTTGGTGAGTTAAATTCTCAATAAATAAAGGGTCTCCACATCTTGCACTTAAAAGGGGAACACCTAAATTGGCAATATTTTCTTGAAATGAAAATAAATAACTTTTAAAATCCTTCTAGAATTCTTTGCACCCTTGGGGAAAATGCTAGTTAAGTTCCAAACAAGATAAATGAGGTAGAGGATTATCATCCTCAACAAGTTTTTATCATGAGAGAAAAATAGTTGAGCTAAACATAAGAATTTACTCTAGGAAGGGCCACCCAAACATGTTCACTATCATGGCCACTCTTAGGAGAAGACCACTAGCTTCATGGCCACTAGTAGGTGTAGAATGTCTATGGATAGGGGTAAACAATATTGAATAGATACATAAGTGGTGTTGTACCCTTGTTACTATTTTGATCCAACATGCCCCAATCTTGATATTTTATGGGGACCCTCTTATTTCATCATGACTGCTCATTTTCACTATTATGCCTCATTTGAATGATCTCATTTCTAATGCACTTATTTTAGTATGGATTTCTCAAAAGTGCTCATTGTGTTTTGTCTTTGATTCTCACATAAGGCCATTGTATTGATGTATTCCTTTTTATTGAGTATTGATTCATATTATCGTTGATACTAGAATCTTCATGATAATTCTATCTACATTTGCTCTGGATCATGTTGTCTATTGATTTTGGAGATTTATGTCATTCATGGCCTGTCATAGGATAGATTAGACCTTGGTTTATTTATATTGGTCAATATCATGAATCCTTTATCTATTGGACAATGATGTTATTTGATGGGGTATTTAAGTTTTCTGGGCTATTATAGAGTAGTATCTCCTCATTTATATTTATCTCATATTACCTTTTATACTAATGTGTTAACCCCATTTCAAGTTATTTGAGTTGTAATCTATGTTCACATAGCCCAATTCATGGTGGGATGAATAGAGCCTTGAGTTCATAGTGGACAGTGCAGTGAGGAGATATCACCAAGGAGTGTATAATGGATTATGCATTAGGAAGGAGTTCATAGAGAGTCTCAGCCTAAACCATAGAGAAGTCAACTGATTTTCAAAATCAGGTCGAAGGGATTTTTTATACTTAGTAATTTTGGCCTTCCCATCCTTTCACAAAAGTGCAGTGTGTTTCCCAACATTTCTTGATGAGTTCCCAACACTTCATAAAGTCTCTCAAAGCCTTTTTCAGCCTCTTCTATAGCTTCTTGGTACCCCAAAATCACTGATACACCAATGCAAAACAAATAGGTGCTTTATACTTAGTCAATTTTGAGTTCTTGGTGATGGTTTGGGGTGACAATAAGTTAAATTTTGTAGCCTCCCAATGATGGTTGATAGTTTTTTGATGTGTTATTCAGTACAAAGCTTATAGCCAATCAATAGAGGACACATGGTCATTTTTAGTCTGGCTAGTCCCATGTTTTACCAGACATGTCATTGTGTCAATTGCCAAAGCTAATGGGGGGTTTCCACATGGATATTATTAGTCTTGAGGTGTTAACCTATCAATTATTAAGGTTAATCAAAAGGTGAATCATGGCATTTCATAGAGTATGAATTTGATTAAAAAGTTCCACATATCACCCCATCAATCCCAGCTCTTGGCCTCCTAGTGTCAGACCATGTTAGGCTTCAAAATGAATTAGATTATGGCATGTATCCTCTTATAAACTTGGGGTCAAACTCCTAATGATAGACCTATAAGTGTATGTGATCAATCATAATCCACCATATGGCCCACCATGGACCTGTTTGGGCCCTTAAACATAAATTTGATGGTCATATGATCATCACCCAAATATCGAGCCTAAGCCCTACGCCAATAGGAGACCTCTATGTGGCCCATGTGACATCAATGTATCTATCTTAAATTTTATGGACCGTCTAAATGTAAAAAGTGTCAAGTGTGGGGACACATGGAAAGGGTCATGCAATCATTGTTTGCCACATGACACATCTTAGAGGGGTTCAAACCATACATAAATGGTTGGCTAGTGTTTAACTTAGTCAACCAAAAATTAGAAGGGGCTTGGGTAATATAGAGTGGGTTATTGAGGGAAGAAATATGCCTTACATCAAGATGGTAGCAACACAAAACCTGAGGAGTTCACACGGTAATATAAACCTACATAATGTATAAGTGGGGCCTAGAGTATAGTAACAGGCCTAGGGGAAATTAAGTAAGGACACATGGCATGATATAGAGCCCAAGGGAGTCTATAGTAGATTACATAGAGGAACTGAGAAGTATGAAAGGACTTTACATAGGTTATTGAGTGGACTACATGGGGTCTATAGACTTCCAAGTGGTAAATATGAGAGCATAAAGGAGAATTTGGAGCTGAAATAGATTAATAGACCTTGAGAAACACAAAATAATGGCATGGTGGATTGTGAAGGGAGCCTATAAGGATCAAAAAGTGTTTTTTGATGGGGAATTATAACCTGAACGACTAAGAAAGGTCTAGTTGGATTCCATACTAGTAGGGTCAAGTGAACATCGGTGTTGATAGTTGTCTAGCCATTAAGAGGGTGTCTATGCCAAATTTGATAGTGTAATCTGATTTGGTGATGGAATTAATTACATAAGTAATCCATTGGGAAAGGAATGGTTATAAAAAGGCCAACTATCAAATTTTTAGATCAACTATGTTTTGAATTAGGGTAGTAGATGAGCTTTGGTTAAATCAAGAAGATCATAATCTGTAAATTTAAATGCAAATTCACCTAGGGGCCTAATTTTTACACTTGGCATGCATTGAATCTCTCACTATTGTGTCAAAGGGTTATGTAAGGAATGATGAAGTGGTGAACCTGAGAGAGATAAAATAACCCATAGCTTTGAGAAGGGAATGGAATGTCAAGTTAGAAGGCTCTACAATCATGACTACAATATCAGATTATATTTTTTGCAAGTTGGAATTCATTGGAGTCTAAATTTTAATATTTCCCATCAACCACCTAATAATGGATGAAGTTAATGTCTAGGGGATATACTTTGTCTATTTAAGAGTAGTTATTTTATTTTAATAAGGGTCAATATATTCAAACTCTATCAAAATATTTCCATGATTAAATTTACAATTTTGTCTATGTTTCTTGCTTGATTTGTCTTCCATGATTAATTGAGAGAGAGAGACTATATTTTATTATAATTTAGTGAACTTGTCTAATTTTCAAATGATAATATAATCTTATTATGCTAATTTATAATTTGGTTAAGTTCTTATTTTGCTTGTCTTGAAGTTATCTTGGGACCAACATGTGCAATTGTTACAGGTTACTTACATGTTCATTTAAAATAAGAATTGTGAATGAGCTATTATCTATGTTTCCTTTCATTAGAAGCTTTCATGTTAAGTTAATTTGGCTTGTGTAGTAGCTAGGCCTATAGCTTAATGGTTTGTATTTTTGTCAAACATATCTTCTAGGCTTCAACATCAATTTGTCTCACTCATTAAAGTACACACTTCTTTTCTACCTTTCCTTTTATTCTCTTTTATTTTGTTTTTCGAATGATGTGTCTCACCTTTTGTAAATAGGAGCTTCATAGTTTAACATGATTCTTGAATCACACTAATGTTTTGAAGTAATAATCAAGTTGAATATGCATAGTGTAAATAGTTTGCATGTTTTCTCATGCTATGATTGTCTAAACTTTCTCAGCACTTGGATTACTAGTAAATCCACAAAATAAGGGGAGTCCATCCCACTAATATTTATCTCCCTATGCATATCTCATATTTATTAGTGTAATAATCCCTTTCTGAGAGTGAGTCACTTGATGAGACCAACACAACTGGAACTAAAAGGCCCCAAAGGCTCTAAGACTTTAAATTAGTTAATGGATTGTATCTAGGTTAGGAATATTTTATGTTTTTGATAGTTTGGTTTTTTCTTGAATTTTAGATATTGAGGTTGGCTTTGATAGTGTGTTTTAATTTTTCTTCAAGCTTCAGATTTAATGCATTATTTTTTTTATTATAGTCTGTCACTCTGGCATCTTCTTCACGGGTCACATGATATAGTATCATATCAATCTCTAAAAGGTTACTTGGATATCCTCTCTGAGTTCATAGGTGTCCCAAATTTGACTAAGGTAGACCTAGACCCTAAAGATTAACCTTCCCAACCAAATTATTCCCTTTGTGTCTTATTCATAAACCTATCTAAATGGACATAACATGTCTAGTTGTGTTATATATAAATATTCTTGATTACATGCAAGACTTTCCCTTAAATCCTAAGAGATCTTCTAAGGTTCACCCCTAACATGGGTATAACTATAAAATAACATATCATTTCCTATAAGACATCTCTAATACTAATGACATGGCATGTAGGTTATTCCATTTTACACCATTAGATGTCATATAAGATTGGTTCCTTAATCTCCCATAAGATTACATTACTAGTTGGATCAATTAAAAAATGCATTTTTAGCCTAGTTTGGCCAAGCAGTGGACCCCAATGTTGTCTATAAATATTTTGATTGTATGAAAAGAGATCTGAATGAGCCCATTTGAAATTTTATTGCTCATTTACAAAATATGTACACTAGGGTATGTACTTTATATAGGACTAATGCTTAATTGGCCTTAGAAATGTTTGAAAACACTCTCAACTCATGGACTACAATGTTCCTTTATACGGACCCAATTGTGACTAAGTTTTCACTTGTATACACATGGGAAATTAACATTGATAGATAGCTCAACCCTAAAGGCAATATACTCAACCCTCTTCCAAATCCATTCCCAAACATGCATACTCTGAACACGATTCTAGGTGCTCATAAAAATGCCTAATTATAGTAACCTTTCCCAATAACAAAATCAAATATCCTTATGTCAAGATACTCCAAACCAACATCTAGGATTTTTTATCCCTATTATAAATGAATACACATCACAATCTTATAACCAAGCCTTAGTCCCTATTACATCCCAAAAAACCTAGACCTTTCCCCAAGAATCACATAAGCCTGAGTTAGGTGCAATCTAAAGGATGATTCAGAGGCTCAATAATGACTTCTTCAACCTAAAAATTTAGGAACATAGCTTGAATAAGGGGAATCCTTCCTCAAATTTCACTTAGTAGTGTAAATTTAGACCTTCCAATAGAAATGGGAAGCCACTAGATTCATCTGTCAATAAGTTAGTCGATATCAACCTTTTAGAAATTACCCTTCAACTTTGGTGCCTGGTAACTAACACAGCCCATCATGGAGAGGTGGACCATGTGGAATTTGTACATGCCTTTGAAATATTCCAAAAATATATGGATGAATATGATATTATTAAAAATATCTTGAATTCCTAAGGTCATATCAATACCCCTAGTTACTCAAAGTCCCCTGACATTGTTATGGTTTAAGAGATTATGAATTTCCCAAACATATAATATAATAATCCTAAGGGAGGTGTAGATTATGTCCAATAGTTTCAAAATTTTTATATATCTAAATGTTCTCTCAAGAACAAAGCATAGTAGCCACTAAAAAATTCCACTCCACCTAACAATGTTGTTACTCCCTCAGACCCAGAAGCTAACAACATTCCTCCACCACCCAAGGCTAATGACAATCAACTTACCAAGAGTAAGATTGGGTATAACATAGTATAAGACATGAATAATATTAAGGAAAATAAACCTACCATGAGTAATGGCTCTTATACCATGTCAGAGTGTCCCAACAAAGGAAGATCAAACTAGATAGCGAGGATGTATGAAGAAAATATGTGAAGAGTGAAATATTATAACTAGAGAGAAAGTTTTCAAAAGAGGGAATAATTACATTAGCCATAAAAGGAAATTACAAGGTACATTTATAAGGATAAATTTAAGTCAACATAAAGTGACCAACTCAACTCATAAATAGAACACACATAAATTATATTAACCTAATGACCCTAATAGACTAACCTAAACAAGTTGAAAGAACTGTAGGTAAAACTGAAGAAAGTAAAAACCCTACACCAACATATAATACATTAACCCAAATAACTAAAAATAAGATTTGATCCTTAAACACCTCATATATACGATAAGCTAGCCCAAGTAAAAGGGTCCATCCAATATAAATGTAATCATACACAAAACTAAGACAGAGGTTTCACCTTTTTTTTTATTATTTAGATCTTTGGAAAACATACACAATTATCTAGTTGATTCAAATACATCCACACATTTTATGCATCTTAAAATTTTTAAATGGTTAGTATTGACCCCAATAAAGTCTAATAAAGTGGTGGTCTAATTATACAATTTTGAGGTCAAGGTCATAGGATATTTATTGAATGTGCATATGTAGTTACAAACTAAGTCAAGAGTGTATATGTTTATGGATTTCTAGGTGGTCAACATTCCCAAGGGTGATGGCATATTACTAAGTAAATATTAATCTAAGTTCTTCAATGGATACATGGCCATTGACTTCTCTCACATATGGCTATCATGGTGGGGAGTTACAAATTAAATTCATGATCATTGAGTATAATTCTACCAATGAGCAAGTCAATTACACTTCCACTGACATGGCCATGTATACTATGGCCACCAAAACATCAAATGGATAGACCATGGATCAAAACCAAATCTCTGATATATGGTCACTCTACCTAGATGAAGCTCATTCAAAGCAAGGATCAAGATAAGGTATTGTTCTTATTGACCCTAATGGTAAGAAGCATGTTAAATCTTTTAGATTGTAATTTCCATGCACTAAAAATATGGCAAAATATGAATCTTGAATCTTAGGCTTATAGTTTTCCATTGGCCACCATGTCCATTAATTAAGGGTCTTTAGTGACTTGGAATTAGTCAACAACCAGGTGCATAGCTAGTTTTAGTGTAAGCTTTCTTATTTGAATTAGTGCAAATACCATGTTTGGGATTTGATTGAGACTTTTAATGTATTTAAAATTTTACTTATTCCTAGGGAAGATATTTCCATGGTGGATTCATTAGTTATCTTAGCTATGAACCCCATGTCAGTAGATAATATTGATTTTTAAAAGTTCTATATGGATTTGACCTCTAGACCTTCAGTGCCTAATAATGTTGAACATTTTTAAGTTTTTATAATGATAGGTAGATCATTGATGAGGAAGAAATAATTGGTTTATATGAGGAACAATATATCCCTAATGGAATGTTTTAATTGAAAGATAATAAAATATTAAAAGGAATGTTTTCCCTTGAGAAGTTGTTTAATTTAGATAACATAGTCACTAATTAAGAAATAAACCCCAATTTAGCCAAGAATCCCATATACTCAACTTAGTGACTACTGATAAACCAAAGAACATAGTGGTGGGACACAAATATACTAATGAGGAGATGCAAAGTCCTAGGAAGAGGTTAGTTTATTATTAGGACATTCGAGAATGGATCTATAATAACCCAAAGGAATTTGACCCCAATAGTATGACTCATAGTATACCCTTAAGACCTAATCATCAGCCTTTAGGTAGCAACAAAGGCCAGTGAACCCTATCTTAGAACCACTCATTTTAAAATAAATCTAGAAGATTTTCTTAGATAGAAATATTTTCCCTGTATGTCATTTAACTTAGGTGGCCAAATTAGTGCCTGTAAAGAATAAAAACATGTAAATCCACCTATGTGTAGACTTTAGAAACCTTAATTGAGCCTTAGATAAAGATAATTATCCCCTACCTTCCTTATATGACATCATAAAATATATAAGTAGATCCAAGATGATGTCTTTTTTGGATGGATTCTCAGGATATAATCAGATTTTAACAAAGCTAATAGGACCAAGATAGCCTTCACCACCAAGTGGGGAACATATGCTTATAATAAGATGCCATTTGGACTGCTCAATAGAGGTTCTACCTTCCAATGGGATATGGAACCAACCTTTAAAGGCCTAATTTTTTAGTGTATAGTGGTCTATATGGATGTCCTAACTATGTTTTCTAAATGTACATCAGATCACTTGAATCATTTGGAAAGAGTCTTTGAATATTATCAATGCTATGGTATATCCATCAACCCTAATAAGTGTATTTTTTGTGATATCGAAGGTAAGTTGTGGGTCATGTGATCACAAAATAAGGTATGTCAATTAAACCTAACCAAGCTAATGTTATTTCCAAAATTTAATTACCAAATAGTAAAAGGGAGTTAAAATATTTTTTTGGTAACAAATTTTGTGTGTAAGTTTATGTTGGGATTCGTAGAGATCACTAATCCCTTGAACATAATGTTGAAACAGGGAGCTAAGTTGGATTGGACCATTGTTACCAAGAAGGTGTTTTAGGAGATCAAAGATGTAGTAATGTGGGTCCCTATTCTATTTATCCTTGATTATGCTAGACTTATAACTATACTCCTTTTCCCTTGATCACACAATTATAATTATTTTGACACAAAAGTTATAATATGGAGAGCACCCCATGGCCTTCATAAGAAACTATCTAAAGGAGGCTAGGTTGAGGTATCCTACCTTGGATAAACAAGCCTACACATTGGTGAAGGCAAATAAGAAGTTACACCACTACATTATGAGTAAAAAGGTACATGTTGTGGTGCCTAACCCAACTATTAAGTAGATGTTAAGACAAACAAGCTTGGTGAAAGGAGAAGATGTTGGGTTACCAAACTACAAGAGTCTGATGTTGAGGTGAAACTAGAAAAAATGGTATGTGGCCAAGGTATATCTAAATGGTTGATAGAAGTTGACCCCAACATTTTTATAGTTGAAGTAAATTAGTCTGAAGTTCTACCTAGCCCATAGTATGATCTATTTGTCTATTACGTACTCTACAAGATGCCACCTACTAGTTTTGATAGAACATAGAGAAGAGATATGAGGGTGAAGGTATTACACTACATGTTAATAAGGGGGTGTTATACATAATAAATCATGAGTGTATCTATATCAAATTTTTGGTAGAGGAAGAAGCAAAGGGACTAATTAGTGTATTTCATGAGAATTTTGGTAGTGGCCATCCTTCATGAAATGTCACTATTCACAAGATCATTAGAGCAGGATATTACTAGCCCATGTTTTTCAAATATGCTCATGCACATGTGCAGACTTTCCACCTATGTTAGACCTTTTCTAGGATGGAAATTTATGTTTCTGTGCCATTACAACCTATATTTGAGGAATACCCATTTGCTCAATGTGTAGTATACTTCATTTGAGTCATTAATCCCAATTCCTTAGTTGGCCACTAGTTCATCCTCACTTCCATAGATTATTGCACAAGGTGAGTAGATGCCAAAGCCATGAGGAAAAAAATAGATAAAGATGTCATCACATTTTTAGAAGAACACATCTTAACCAAATTTGGCACTCTTGTGGCACTTGTATGTGATAACGGTTCTGACTTCTAGTTGGTAGAGCTAATAGAAAGGGAATATAAAAATGGAATTACACTTAAATTCTCCTCAAACTGATACCCCCAAGGAAATGGCCTAGCATAGTTCACTAATAATAATATGCTTGATTCTATTAAGAAGGTAGCAGATGAGAACCCTCATAATTGACATGTGTTGTTGAAATATGCTTTGTGGGTGGATAGAACTAGACACAAAAAAGTCTAAAGAGATCGCCTTTCCTATTAATCTATGGGGTGGAGCCCATATTTCCTATGCAACTTAAGAATCTGAGTTACTGGTTTGTCTAAGACTACATGGAGTCTAATGATACAACTCACTTTTGGTTGTTGGATTTAATTTAGATATAGGATAGATTGGATGAGGCCTTATAAAGCTTTAATAAATCCTAGGCTATGGTAAAGAGGTGGTTCAACCAAAAAGTAAATGTCAATATTTTTTAGTTAGAAGACCTAGTATGTCTATGGGGCAAAGCACATAAGAAGAGCGACCAACATGCCAATTTCATCCTACTATGGATCAGCATTTACCAAATCTTTAAGCTACTGGGACATAATGCATTCATATTTTAGACACCTAAAAGTGGCCACTGATAACCTCCAATCAGGGTTTTGGCCAATTTCCACCCAAAATGCACAATTTGGCCTAAAAACACTAAAATGTGATAAATGATGTGAAATTAACATATTCAAGTGCCAATTTTTGCTAGGGTATCCTTAAATGGGGTAAGTCAATTTGTGGGCTAGCTAACTTTGATCAGTTCATTTCGAGTCAAAATGCCAATTTTGTACCTATATGTTTTGGATTGCTCTTTCCTATCAAATATTTTACACAAGACTCATGTCTTTGTTATTTGTTGTTGGCAACATCCTAAATGTGAATACGCATCTAAAGCATCTGACATGGACTTCCAATTCCAATCTAGTCAAAATTTAGACCAATAACAAGACATTCTGGTCAAATTGAGTAATTTGTGCACAAAGTGTTTAATCATGCTTAAGAGCTAATTAACCCAAATCAAGGCCTAATCAAGAATTCCATGGAAACTTGTTGAATAATCATTTTTGGAAAATAATATTGAGTATCTACATCATCAGGTGACCTCATTTCTTAGAAAGACATCTCTAAGCCATAAATGCCATAAATATCAAGATTCATGCCCTCCATGCCTCATCAATGCCTTCTATGATGCCCTCCATGCCTCTTAATTTCCCCTTATTCCAATGCCATGATGAGGACAATTAAAAAAATAAATTAATCCTCAACCACACATCTCAATCTTGAGATGGATGGTTAAGGTTAATTTTGATCAAATCCAAAAATCTATAAATAGGAGGCCTCAACATCATTTCTAAACTATTTTGGTAAAAAGTTATTATGCTCAAATATCTTCAAGGATTTGATTATGCAAAGTTATAATGTCAAATTGATTCCAATCCAAGCCAAGCTAAAACCAAAGGTGCTAAGGAAAGATGGAGGTAGTCAAGCCTCCATTGCCAAGGACTTCATGAGCACAAGTCGAGCAAGCCACCACTACAAAGGCATTTAGAGCATCCAAGGAAGGTGAAGGAATTATTGTGTATTATTCCTTATTTTTTAGTTGTGTTTATCATTTATTTTTGTTAACTAAGATCTCCCTAGTGTCTAGGCTGAGAGATGTTATGCTATTAGTGTGTATATTTCACTTTGTTTTCATTTTGGAACTAACACCATACTAACCATCCTCTCTTGAGTCAAATTCCTAGATCATATAATGGCACGCTTGGTGGGAATAAATGCATCCTACACCTAAAGGAGATCCTTTTGCAACTCTAAAATATTTATTTAAGCCTTTAAAACTCTTGTAAATTGATTGTCTAACTTTATTTTGCCATTTTTGGTTATCACAATTTTTACACAGTAACTGACATTAGTAAAAATACCAACATCAATTACTAGGATTAACTGACGTTTGTCAATAGAACTGACATCAACTAGATCTTGTTTAGTCATAACTGACACCAATGGTAATAACTGATGTCAGTCATTGTGTTTTTAAAAAAACACAGACTCGATAGCTACTTTACCAAAGATTGTTATTTCAAACTCAAAAGAGCTTCAATGCTAAAGGACATGCTAACAATTTTTCTACAGGACCAAGTTTAAAACTTGTTCAAAACATGTTTAAATCACCTTTGCATGCTTAAAAATTAATTATGAACCTTGTTTTGGGTGTTTAAAAAAGAATTTAAATGTTTTTGGTGAATTCTTTTTCAAAGTTTGCAACTAAGACCAAGGGGTCAAATGAACACCATCAAATATTTCATTTGGGTTTAAAATTAAATACACTTGTCAATTCTTGTTTGCAATAGTTGATTAGATTAATTTTTTTTGGCAACAAGAGAATGTTGCATGTATGCTCTTCTATTTTTCCCCTATAGGGAACCCTTGGAATCAAAAGCACCATCCCTATTACAAGTAGCCTAGTCTAAGGCTTAGAAATAATGTCATCTAAAGCACTCCCCAAAAACTCATCAAAGTTTGGGTGACCTTGAAAATGACCTTAAAGTATTTCTACTTTCATGCTTGCTTTATTTTTATGCATCTTGGCTTATGAGGGGGACTTCATCACCTCTTGCAAGTTCTTTAGGGAAGCTTTGACCTAGGGTTTCACCTTCCGATATTGACTTCATTTGGCTCCTTTCGAGTTATACATGGGACATAGTGGCACTTTGGACATCACACTACACTGAGCGAACAATAGGATGTAGTGGTTGCAAAAAGGACTAGACCTTTTTGCAACAAGCCAAGTGATACACACCCAAAATCCATGCTTTTCTTTTGCATTATTTGGCATGAAAGTCATTATGCAATTGATTCCCATAGATCATTCATAAAATTTTTAGATTTTAGATAAATCCCCACTTGCCATGAAATTATTATTGGTGTAAGGTGTGCCTCAAAGTCCATGTCACAGTATGGTCATTTAAGAGAAGGGGGGTATAAAAACCCTACTATATAATGTGCATATACTTTTGGATGAACACTTAAAATCCTCTCAAATGATGTATATTGATGGATTCTAGAAATACCGAGCAACCTTGTCAGTTTAGGATCTAAGGGTGATTAATTAGTTGATCTTGTCCTATTTTAAAGTCTTGTGTGGAGTCAAAAACTTGGTGTAAATAAATAATCCAAACCAAACACATAGTCCAAATTTTCCTTTGAACAAAGAGGCATTATGCTTCCCACGTGAGATCATCCATTTGCCTTGTTCAAAGTTCATCAAAATCTTGAGGGTCATATCATCCACTTTGGTGTAGTTATGTTTCCCAATAGAGTCTAGACCTTTACCAAAGTTGTTTAAATCATTCACTTATAATTTAAATTTGAAATTACACCTTTACAATTTCATAGGGTTGATGTGTTAAGTGGGTTCTCCATTTGCACTAAACTTGAGAGAAATTAGGTTTAATTTCCAATTTAGGTTGAAGGTCATTGAAGAATAATAAATCATTATCCTCACTTGATAAACTTAAGCCATTTTGTGTTAAATGTTTGCACTTTAAGTCTATGCACCACAACATGTTGAGTCAAGAAAGGTAGTGTTATGCTATCAAAATTGTAGAAAAGCATCTTTGACTTAGAGAGTCTTTGAAACAAACCTTTTTATCACACCTTTTTGGGTAGTATAGCATCATTACGTTGCCCAAAACATTTTGAATATTGTTTCATAGAACTTCTTGCATAGAGTTTCAAATTTGTTCCTGCATTTTTAGCCCAATCCGAGTATACTTTTGTGATCTTTAATCTAAAATAGTTATACTGATTAGATTTGTCTAGCTTGTTTATCAGTAGAGCCAAGTTTTATACCATTTTTTATGAGAAAATAGACTATAGTTAAAATGCCTTTTGTTTCATACCTTATACCTAGTTGACCAAGTTCATGTCCAAGACTCAAATGCGTAGTGTTTGTTATAAGTGTTTCAAATCCATTAAATTAAAACTTTCATATATTTTCAAAGTTTATATTTTGAAATCCTTTGGCCAAGAGTCCTAGCGCATGCCTTGTTTGAGCCTAGCTTTTGACGTCGCTTTTGGCCAAAAGACCTAGTAACTTTTAAATTTCTAGATTAGACTAATTTGAAACACTTTGACCTTAGAGTTTGGTATTTCAATTTTTAGATCCATTTACTTTCTTACCTTTGTGTGAATGGTGAAATGTTAGATACTTTATGCTAGCTTATTTCCTTACAAATCTTTGTATAAACCTTTTGATCCTTTTGAAAAATCTAGACTAAGCTGAAAGCATCATTTGTTTTAGATTCTATCCTTTTTAGAGTTTGTAGAACCCTTTGACCTTTTATCACAAAGCATTGACTATGGATCTCAACATGTATTCCTACACTCATAGTGGACTCATCTATAATCCAAAGATTAGTAATGTAGTTGCGTAGGAAGAAATGGTGCAAGACCCCTATGCTGATAACATTACTTATGAGATGGATTCTTATACCTCTTATAATGCTCAATCAAGGCACAAAGCCAAGATCCATTAACTAACTATTTGTTTAACACAACACCTTACACAAAATAGGACCAAGAGCAAAGCATGCAATACCTAGCTACAATATCCATGGTGGATGAGCCAGTACTTCAATAGTCATATTCTACTAATATGGCTTCCACATATGATCCATTTTTATTTTCATGACATTTTATAGAGAACAAAGATGAGATTTTGGTTAGAGCCATAGAGGTAGGGGCTAAGTTTCCATTAGATTTCTACCATGAAAATTTACTAAGTCTAGTAAGAGTGCCCCACAATATCATTTATGATTAATAGGCTTCTTCTAGCAATCTTATGGCTCTAGACTAAACAATGTACCAAGATCCTAATATATTTGATCAAAGCAAAAACATCATGGAAGAGCACTTTAACCAAATGCAGATAGCATACCAAACATATCTAAATCTAGCATGTGATTTCAATCAGATGAACATGGTAGTAAGCCTCTCATTGACCTAGTTCCTTCAACATGAGTGATGATAGAGTTAACTGGATAAGAGAATCTAAATTTTGACCCATTTATACAAACTAATTCAATAGATAACCTGATGCATATGCCCATTATTAAAGTGTCTTTGACCTCTACATTGAATAGTGAGCCAAATGTAGTAGATAATGTGCAAATAACATCCAGTCCTAATTAAAGTGGTACTAATGTGCAAACAACTAGCCAAAAACATGTGCCTGAAGTTAATCCTATGAAAAGGTTATCATACCAAGGGATTGAGTTTATACATCCCAACCTCAACCAATTACTTCCTCAAGTGGAAAACCTATGGGATTAGGTAATCAAACAATAGCCAATGTCATGCCTCAATGATAGAATGTGATGAATCCTACTCCTCCTCAACAAGTAATGAGTAGTATTCCATAATAACAAACATAGTATAGTGTACCAATGCAACAAAGGATGAATACATTACCACCTCAATCAGGGGCAACAAATATTCCACCCCACCAGGTAACGATGAACATACCTTTTCAATCGTAGACTAATATGCCAGTCCAAAACCAAGCAATGACTAGTCAACAACATGCAAATATTTGTCCATGACAGATGCCAAATCTGTAGCCTAATTTCACTTTCTCATAGGGATTCATGTAATAAGGAGGTCATCATGTTTTTTCAAGCAACTACTACACAACCATTGATTCAAAATGTGCCATAAATCTAGAGACAGGGTTTTGGTGTATAAGTTCCCACTCAATAGTAAGGTTCGATTAGTCAGCAGCATGTCCCTTTTCAACCACAACAGGAATAGTATAATTACATCCCTCTATTCCAACCATAAAATCCCCTAGGTCAAACCTTTATCACCAACCCAAACCAGAATATCATGCAGCCAAATGTATAATTTTAAGTACATCCCAATCCACATATGCGTATTCCTGGTCCATGCCCCAACCAAACCAATGTACCCCAATAGGTATCTCCATCATACCTTAGACAAAGTGTTCCACTTGTGACCTCCCAACCATCTATCCAAACCCAAATTCTCTCTCAAACCAATATTCCATCCAGTTTCCTATCCCAAGAATTGCAATAGATGAAGGATGCAATTGTTACCCAAAAATTAAAATTAGATGATGTATGTTCCTATCTATTCAACATGAAGTATTTTTATATACCATTTCCTCCAAGATATGAACCACCAAAATTCAATAAATACAAAGGGAAAGGTGACCCTAAGGCTCATTTGATCAAATTCTTTGTCGCATGTTAACCAGTGACATTTAACAACATATACCTTTTGTTGTTGTTTCCAAGGACCTTGGTTGGACAAGATTTTGAGTGGTTTTTGAATTTTCCCAAGAATTTAGTAACAAAATTGGATGATCTTTCTAATAAATTTGTGTGGCACTTTTCTTATAATCTCAAGCATGATATTTCATTAATAGTACTGACACAAGCAAAGCAAAAAGCCAGGGAAAGTTTTAAAAATTATTTACAGTGATGGAGAGCCCTTGCAATTTGTTTGACCTATAGTGTACTAGATAAACAATTAGCCACTATGTTTACCAAAAAATTTCATAGTGAGATAGCCTATCAGCTGGAACTATAATGTGCACATACGTTTAAAGAGATCATTGATAAAGGTTTGTTGATCAAGAGAGTGCTCATCAATAAAGGAGTCATAAAGATTAATTCAACTATTCAAAATCAAGGTACCAATCAGGGAAATGACCAACATCCCATCCAAGCATAAGCATCACAACCGACATAGGCCAATAATCATAAAAGACTGAAGCAATTCAACTAGAATAAGAATGTTGTGGGAAATGGAGTAACCAAATCTTGTCATATCCAAACTATGCAGACATCATATACACCACTTTTTTAGCTTACTCCTACCTAGAAACCTTCCCAAAAAATATTTCAAGTGCAACAACCAAGACTTACACAATAAATATAGCAACATTTATCATTATAAACCCCTCCTCCTAGAAGAACTATCCCTGCACATCATGTCTTTAGTGACCTAGGAGAACCTATTGAGTTTGTATTTCACAAGCTTGTTACTACTAATCTGATTAGTTGGCCCATACCAAAGCATAATCTACAAGGCATTCCTTATCCTGATTGGTACAATGAAAATAAATTTTATGACTATCATCAGGTCAATAGGCATAATCTATGAAGATGTGTCCAAATTAAGCATTTAATTAAGAATATATTGGAGAATGGGGAGATAAAATTAGATAATTGTGATTATACTTCTGATCAAAATCTTAGGATCTATCAAAACCCCTTTCCCCAACATAACAATCAATAGCATCAGAATAATCAGCAACAACAATGGCCAGTGTAGTAGCAAAATCAAAGATCAAACTAGTAGAATCAATAAAGTAAATAGTAAAACCCACAATGACAGAAAAATGGACAAAACTAAGGTCAGAATGGTAATAACCAACAAACCTACCATGTAGTTGCACATGACTACAATAAGGTTGTAGGTCATATTACAGGGGGTTGTGTTAATACCATCTCTATTAATCCTAGACCACACACTAATCATCCTAGACCATTGCTAAACAATAGTATTCAACAAAATTACATGGATAATCCTTCTTTGATCTAGGAGTGCATACATGAAAACTGGCAAACTAGGACTTCACCTTTTGGATCTTATAGCGATAAATTTTCCTTGCCATGTGACCACATACAATTGCACTGGTAACTAAGACTTGTCATGTCTAGTCCCACACCATTCCAAGCATTAGTTAGTAATAATGGTCTAGTATTTAATCCTAATTATGCAATCACAAATTAGAGGTCAAAGATTACTATCCCAGGCCCACAACCATCTACCACTTTGCCTATCATCCAACCAACCGTTCAGCCTCAAAATAAACCATTCACTACTGACCAAGACAAGAAGTTTGATATTGTGGAATAGTTGCAGAAGACACCAGTAAATTTTTTTATTTTAGATTTGCTACAGATGTCAATAGTCCATAAGAACATCTTGAATGATTTTTTTACCTAATCCACTATTGTTAGTGACATATCCCTTGATAAATTTCAAGCTTTGGTTAGACACTTATATCCATCCCAACAAGTCACATTCAACCAAAGTGAAATGTCTTCCCTTGGCCTGATCCATAATAACCCATTATATATTGAGGTTTGTATCAGATGGCAAAAAGTGAAATGTGTCCTTATATAAAATGGATCTGGCCTCAACATAGTGTCTCTAAAACTCATCAAGATTTTTGGGTATACAATGATAGATCTCTAGCTATAAATAATAACTATTAAAGCCTATGATAATCAAGAAAGAGAGTCACAAGGCACCATTAGTTTTCTAGTTATCATTGAGCCTTTGACCCATGATACACTTTTTCATGTGCTTGATCTTGAGTTAGCATACAATATGCTTCTAAGCATGCCTTGGTTACATGAAATTCAAGCAGTCCCGTCAACACTGCACCAATGTATCAAGTTTTCCCACTCAGGGATGGAAGTGAATATTCTAGGAAATTTACACCCATATGAGCACTGTAAGCATCTTGAGGCTAAGTTTTAAAGCTATAATTATTAGTATGATATGAATCCAAGTTCTAATTAGGATAGAGGAAAAGCTATACTTATTGATCCTTCATCAGATAATTACATAGATCCTAATACATTGGATTCCCTTTCGCACATGCCACCTCTTGAAGCTTCTAATCATTTCACCATTTTAAATAATGGACCAAGAGAATATGTGACCCATGATACATTTCATATTACCAATCTTCCTTAAAATCCAATAACCTTTAGGTGACCTAAGGTCATCCCACATATGCATTGGTAATGAAAGAATAAAGATAAGGGACCTATCATATTTGTATTAGCATCTAGCCTAGGACTTGACCCTCTTGAAGGGGATGAATCATGGTTATACAATGATGACCAAGTTGATTGTTATAAAAATTCAAAGTACCCTATTCCCATTAGGATCATGGAGCATCATAATTATGAAGGAAGAGGCCTCAAATTGAATCAACAAGGAACCATTGAGCTAATTTACATGACTAAGTATGAAAGACCTTATAGACTTGGATTTAAACTACATGGGGGTGACCCCACATATCTTATTCAAACTCCATCATTAACAACTAGTGATGATGATGTTGATAGTGAAGTAGAGTCTGATCATAGCCTTACCTTTGATAACCTAGCTAAAACCAACCTATTTGATAACAATGCCATTTTGACCCTTACCCAAGTTGTTCATCACAATCTATTTCCATTATATTATCCCTAATTGATAGATTAGGACCAACAAGAATCTAGTTTGTTGATTGATGCGTTCTAGAATGGTGAGGCATTCTGTGATTTCTTAGGCCTTAGAGACAATTTCTGTTGGGAGATCACAAATTAGGATTCTCAATCACATTGGATCCTATAACCTATTTTGGAGAGTGAGTGAACACCCTTAACCAAAATCAAATATGTAAAACATTGAGGTCCCAAAGTGAAAACCTCTTTGAGGCACTTTATGACTAGGGAAAAAGTAAAGATAAAGGCTAGTCTAGTGGTGAAAACTTGTTTCAAGCACCATTAGACAGGGGTGTTCATTATTTTTTGAATTTAGACCAAGAGACCACCAATGATGAACTTGCCTATGGATCAGAGTTTAGTTTTGAGCAACAACAAGTATTTGATCAGATACTTCAAAACCTTTTTACTATTTTTGTTACATGGCTAGATATCCCATTAGGGGATTTAGATTCATCATACCTACGAGAAGTTGAAGAGCAAGTCCTAACAGAGGACCCTGACATAGTCCAATAGTTCAAGTCACTACCTACTATCCTAAAAGATGGTTCAACCCTTATAGTCAAAGATACAATGGAAGTAAATATTGAGACTCCATTAGACTTGAAATGGATAAAATTAGGAACATCTCTTACTAAGGAGGAATGCAACATATTTGTAGCTCTGTTGAGATATTTTATGGATATTTTTGCATGGGCTTATTCTGAAATGCCAAGTTTAGACCCCACCTTAGTTCTACACCACCTTGTGGTTAATCTTGATGCTAAACTGGTAAAACAAAATCTACATAAGATACATCCTTGCATTTTTGTATTGGTAAAGAAAGAGTTAGAAAAACTCTTAGAAGAAGGATGTATTTGATCCATCGTCTACTCTGAATGGATCTCTAATGTTGTACCTATTAGTAAAAAGCCTAAAGGGATTATAATTTTTACTAATTTTTGAGACATCAATAAAGCTTATCCTAAAGATGATTTTCCCTTGCCTAATATGGACATGATCATTGATTCCATGGTAGGTTATGAAATTATTTCACTTATGGATGGCTTTTCAAGATACAATTAGATTAGAATAGCACCAGAAGATCAACATAAAATAGTATTCACTACTCCATGGGGAACATTTTATTATCAGGTGATGCCATTTGGCCTTAAGAATGTTGGAACTACATATCAAAGGGACATGACTATCATATTCCATGATATGATGCATGATATTGTTGAAGACTATGTCGATGACATATTAAAAAAATATAAAAATAGGGCTGACCATCCAGCAGTGCTGCACAAGATATTTGAAAGATTATGAGAGTACAAAGTCAGCCTAAATACAAAGAAATGTGTGTTTGGTGTAAGCTCAGGTAAATTACTTAGCTTTGTTTTGTCTCATAGGGGTATTGAAGTTGATCCAGCTAAAGTCCATATTATAATCAAGATGCCACCACCAACCAATTTAAAGAAACTATGTAGTTTGCAAGGTAAGATCCAGTCAATTCGATGTTTCATCTCTCAATTAGCTTATAAGTTCTATATATTTACACACATTTTAAAGAAAGGAGTTACATGTCACTGAGATGATCACTTCCAAATAGCTTTTTAATAGCTCAGAGATTATCTTGTCAATCTGCCTATTTTATTACCTCCTATGCCAAGAAAGCCATTCTCATTATACTTATTAGCTATCGACCATGATCTAGGGGCACTCTTGGCTCAACATGATGACAAAGGAAAGGGGCATGTTGTATACTACCTAAGTCATACCTTGGTTACATATGAACATAACTATGCACCTATTGAAAAAAATTATCTAGCCATGGTTTTTGTAGCTCAGAAAGTGTGCCATTATATGTTGAATAATAAAACCATGGTCATTTCCAAAGTAGATCTACTCAAGTATCTACTATCTAAAATAAAATTTCAAGATATAATGGCTAAATGGATCATGCTTCTTAGTGATTTTGACGTAGATTATGTCAATCAAAAGGCAATCAAAGGACAAGTTCTTGTAGATCAACTTATTGAAACACCTCTCACAGACACTCAGCCACTCATGTTTCAATTTATTGATGAATCCATCATGACCATCATGGACACACCCCTTGAGGAGCAACCCTAAAAGCTATATTTTGATGGTTCATTCACTGCGCATGGCTCAACAGTAGTCCTATTGTTTATTACACCATAGGGGGATCTAATCTCTAAATCATTTAGAATCAACTTTCCATGTATAAACAACATGGACGATTATGAAGTACTTATTGGAAGACTTTGACAAGCAGTGCATTGGAATATATCTCATCTTCAATTTTATGGTGATTCTCAGTTAATCATCAATCAGGTCACAAATCATTTTCAGACCAAAGATGACAAGATGGTTCCATATAAAGCCATGGTTGACACTCTTAAAAAGCAAATTACCAACATTCAATTTGAGCACATACCAAGGGCTAGCAACAGAACTATAGTTGCCATGGCTAATATTAGCTCTCTAATTCAACAAATAGATAAAGCTAGAGAGTATTAGTTCATCATCAAGAATTTGTCAGATCTAGCTCATGAACTTTCAATCATTGCCATGATTTGTGATATTTTTGGTCCTAATTCTATTTGATACTCAGACCTTTACAACTACCTTCATGACCAATTTATACCACCTAACCTATCTCAAAAACAAATCAAAGCCTTCATTCATCATTATACTTTACTTGGATCCACTCTTTACCATCATAGTTTTGATGGAACTCTGCTTCATAATTTAACTTAGGTAGAGTTTATGATAGCATTAAGAGAAGTTCATGAAGGAGTATGTGAAGCCCATTCTATTAGGGTAGTCCTATCTAAAAATCTCTTAAGTACTGGTTATTATTGGCCTATAATGGATGCAGATGCCATTGCATATGTAAATAAATGTGACAAATGTCAATGACATGCTAATTTGATTCCTGCCCCAACAAAAACTCTAAAACCAATGTTGACACCATGGCCATTTTCTATGTGGGTACTTGACCTCATTAGGAAGATTAACCCCACTTGATCTAATGACCATAAGCATATCCTTATTGCCACTGAATATTTCACTAAGTGGGTTGAAGTTGTACCCCTCACTTATGTGACTAGAAAGTAAATTTCCAAATTCATTTTCAACCATCTCATTTGCCACTATGGTATCCCCTTTGACATGATATCCGATAATGGAAGATCATTCAAAAACAAAGATGTAGACCAGTTATGTACTGAATACAACATCACCTAACATTTTTTTACAACATATTATCCTCAAGGTAATGGCCAAGCTAAGGCATCCAACAAAACCCTTGTCAACATTCTCAAAATGATTATCAATGATGTCAGTCATGATTAGTACCTCCAGATAATCCCTACCCTTTGGGTATATCATACCAATCATTGTACCCCTATAGGAGCCACTCCATACTCATTTTTTTATGGTACTAAAGCCATCTTTCCCATTGAGGTTGAGTTACCTTCACTATGCATCTCTTTCAATCATGTCCTAGATGATCATGACTATCAAGTAGCTCGCCTATAAGAGATGGATCTACTTGATGAAAAATGCACATCCATGCTAAACAATCTTCAAGCATATCAAAATTGACTCGAAGGCCACTATAATCTACATGTAAAGTATAGAACATTTAAATTTGGTGATCTTATTCTTAAAGAAAGCCAAAAGAATATCATGGCTGAGAAGAAACATAAAGAGAAATTCAAACCAAACTCGATAGGGCCTTTTATCATCACTACATATTATAGATCAGGAGCATACAGGCTTTCCACACCAAACATTGATGAACTTCCAGAGCCAATGAATATTATTCATCTCAAGCAGTACTATGCTTTAATTTTAAGGTATATTATTTGTAAGTATCATTTCAGTTATGCCATTTTATCACTATTCTTCTTCGTACAAATACCATCCTTATCTATCCTCTTCTCATATCTACTTTTCATTTCTGACCTATTGACCCAACGTGTTCTAAAGCCTAGCCTATTTGACCTTGGTTTTTGTCATTTATTACACAATTTTATCATCAAGGTATCTGATCATTTCATTGGTTAGTTCAAGTATTTTAGATAGGGAACATATCTTAGGATAATGTGATAGAAGTTTCAGTAGTTGCATCCTTCATTTGTTAGTCCTTTCTTACCACTAGTTTTGATACTAATTATAATTGTCTTTGGGCAAATTAGTACCATTGATCTATGTCATTATGTCCTAGCTATAACCACCTATGGGCAAACTAGGGACAACACTAAGTCATCACATATTAACTTGCAACTTCTTATGCCATACAATGTCTTTTTACCGACTATGCCTATTTTTTTTGAATTGGTTACTGCACTAGTCAAATTCCTCTGATGAAATGGTAGAACTACAGTGACTTGAGGTATTACTCTGAAAATATGTAGGTAGCCTTCAATACTTTTTGAGGTCAACTTAGTCACCCTTTTCCCATGTTCTCACCATTTTTTGAGCAGCCTAAGTTTGATTTCTCTCACCATTTTCCAAGCAACCTAAGCCACACTCTCACCATTTTGTGAGCAACCTAAGCCATGCTCTTGTCATTTTGTGAGCAACCTAAGCCATGCTCTTGTCATTTTGCAAGCAACCTAAGTATGAATGATCTCACCATTTTGTGAGCTTGACCCGTTCAGTGTCTCATCATTCTTGATCAAGTTGAGATACCTTCAAAACTCTTCTAAAAACATTTGAAAATTTGTTAGAAAAAAATAAAAATATTGACCACTTCTTTGCCTTAAGGATTCTGAGAACCCTTACTAAGTTATAAGAAAATCACTTGTCACTTAATTTTCCCATATTTTTTGTCTTTTGTCTCTCACGTACTTTCCATCTTGAAATACCATTTCTCTTCTTCTATCACATCCATTCTATTTATTTTCCTCAGTTATCATATTCTTCCCATTCCCTGGGAGAACTACATTTGGCTTGAAGTTTTTTATTAGATATTATATCTATGGAACTATGTAGGCAATGTCCACTTACCTAGTTCATATGGATAAAACGTGGCCACCCCCTTCATTTTATTTTATTCCCCCATTTTTTTCATTTGTTAAGTTGTTGCCTATTTTCTTAGGGCAATATTCGTAAGGTTTATATTGCATTGTTTGTTTGTTTACTTTCAACACTGTTACCTTGATTCAGTTTATGTGTGTTCATTAGGTGATTCCTTGCCCAAACTTACCCTTGAATCTATCCATATTCATATGTTTACATTATCATCATGGTTTCTATCATTGGTGCATTGTTTTTTATTAAGTATTGGATTTCAAGAGTTAGTCCTTATGCATATTTCAGCCAAGTCCTCATGATGTTATACCATGATTCCTACCGACATGTGTTACAACAAATCTCAGCTTTAAGAAGTCTATTCAGAAAATGGTGGCCTCTATTCGGTACTAACATCCCAATTTCATCCCAATCATATTCCAAACAGAGTAATTAACCATGAAAGAATTTCAACCTTTATTAGTTCAGATGTGCATCTCCCTACTAGTAGGTTGTTCCAATTCATCATTAACCTTTATGTTTAGTTATCATCATCCTCAACCAAGTTTATCATGTTTTTCATAATCAAGGTCCAATGATTATAACCATCTATGGGCAAATAATTGCACACCATTTCACCTACATTTCTCAATGATTATAACTGTCTTTGGGTAAATCATTATGTTGTCACCACTTTACTTTTTCTACCTATACAGGGGCATGTTATTTTCTTATTTGTCTATCCTAATTGGGGAAGCTCCATCTTCTCAATGACTATAACTGCCTTTGGGTAAATCATTGTATTATTATACCACATTGCCACTATCAAGGTACAATGTTTATAATCACCTTTGGGTAAACCATTATGCACCATCCCACTTACATTCTCAATGATTTTGACTACTTTTTTAGTATCATTATGATTTCACCCCATCATCCTTCCTTTTCTTGGTCCCTTCATTTCATTTATTTCTATTTAAGGGACCATTTGCCAACCTTCTTGTGCTAACCATTCCCTCGAGGGGACATCATATAGTTAGTTTATCATCATTGTAGTTGTAGGCATATATGACCTTTTCATTATTTGAGAATACGTTACTATGATTATAGCTTGCAATACCTTCCCAAATAAGGGCAAACTATAGACACCTAAAATTGGCCACCGATAACCTCCAATCAAGATTTTGGCCAATTTCCACTCAAAATGCATAATTTAGCCTAAAAACACTAAAATATACTAAATGATGTGAAACTGACATATTCAAGTGTTCATTTTGGCTAAGATATCTCTAAATGGGATAATGTAATTTGTGATCCAGCTAACTTTAATCAGTTCATTTTGAGTCAAAATGCTAATTTTACACCCACGTGTTTTAGACTACTCTTTTCTATCAAATCTTTTGCACAAGACTCGTGCCTTTGTTATTTGTGGTTGGAAACATCCTAAATGAGAATACGCATCCAACACATCTAACATGGAATTCTAATTCTAATTTTAATTCAGTCAAAATTTGGACTAATAATAAGACATTCTGATCAAATTGAGTAATTTGTGCACAAATTGCTTAATCATGTTTAAGAGCTAATTAACCCAAATCAAGGCCTAATCAATAATTTCATGGAAAATTATTCACTACTTATTTTTGAAAAAAAATATTGAATATTTGCATCATCAGTGGACCTCATTTCTTGGAAATACATCCTTAGGCCATAAATGCCATAAATATCAAGATTCATGCCCTCCATGCCTCATCAATGCCTTCCATGATGCCCTCCATGCCTCTTAATTTCCCCTTCTTTCAATGTTATTATGAGGATAATTAAAAAATTAATTCCAAAAATTTAATTAATCCTCAACCACACATCTCAATCTTGAGATGGATGGTTAAGGTTGATTCTGATCAAACCCAAAAATTTATAAATAGGAGGCCTCACAACATCATTTCTAAGTTATTTTGGTACAAAGTTATTATGCTCAAATATCTTCAAGGATTTGACTATGCAAAGTTATAATGCCAAATTGATTCCAAAGCAAGCCAAGATAAAACCAAAGCTGCCAAGGAGAGATGGAGGTATTCAAGCCTCCATTGCCAAGGACTTCATGAGCACAACCGAGCAAGCCACCACTACAAAGGCATTTGGAGCATCTAAATAAGGTGAAGGAATTATTGTATTTTATTCCTTATTTTTTAGTTGTGTTTGTCATTTTTTTTTGTTAAATAAGCTCTCTCTAGTGTCTAAGACTAAAGATGTTATGCTATTAGTGTGTTTGTTTCACTTTATTTTCATTTTGAAGCTAACACCATATTAACCATCCTCTCTTGAGTCAAATTCCTAGATCACACATATTAAAGGACCTTCAAGGCATTGATTTTCCACTTATTATCAATGGGTGGTAATTGAAGCACTACTTCATGGTTTCCTCTCCAAGTGTTGTTTTGAATAATTAACCATCAAGTTCTTATATATATTATATATATGTTTGTTGCTTTCTAGGTTTTGGATGTACATATTTCCCTTGATGCACTTTTATCTTCTTATTTGGTTTTCTTGTCTCTACTTTTTATTTTTCCTTTTTGATTTGTTATGTATTTTGTTTGGATTGCGTTGGGATCATTACCTTTGTTTTTGTAGCTATTTTTGTGCATTATTGTAGGTTTAGTCTTGACCCTTGCACCATGTTCAAAATCAATCTTATAGGATGCTTTATGTTTTCTTTAGCAGTAAGAATATGGTAATTAGCCTATTGATCCAAGTTAAGTTGGTAGTTAACTCTAATATTAGAATGGAAGATGACATCATGTTAAAATATGGTGTTTATATATATAATATATGCATCTAAATTGGCTCACATATATTAACGTCACTAATATTACTATTAGTTGACACTAATTTCACTTATCTCATTTATTCTAATTAATTTCATTCCAATGTCCCCCCTTCCAAGTCATTCATCTTCTATTATTCTTCATTTAGTAACTTTATTCTATCCCATTTCATCGTTAATCTTCATAATCATCTCTTATCCCATCCTAACCTCACTTATCTATTATTTGGGAGTTATAAATTCCCAATGGCCCACCTATCAGCCTATGCTTAGGCTCTCCTACACCCTTATTTCCTAATACTTACCTAGTCCCTATATAATCCCCTACCTAATCGTAATTAATCCCTAAGAAGGATTCTATAATTCTCCAATTTTAGAATCCTCTCTATTCTCACTTCTCCTCTCTAAAAGCCTCTAAATCTAGAGGCTTTCAAAGAATTTTAAATTCCTTTTAATTCTCCACCCTTGATCTCCCTCATCCAACTTCAAATCTTATCCATTGATCTCTCCCTTCATTTTCTATTTAAATAACCCTATTCCTCCATGGAAGGCCATCTTAGAAGTCCATAACATCTCCATGCTAAATCAATCTTTTTCTAATTAATCATTGAATCAAACATCCACAATCCATGATTATGCCAACATAAAGTCCAAAATTTGAGTTAAGTTAATAAATATAATCTTCCTATTTTTGTACATCTATTTAATCATGGTGTAGATCACTTAGCTTTAGTATTTGAATGTTATTTAGAATAGTTTTTATTCAATTAGTTGTATTTTGGTTTTAATGACTCTTGACTTTACTTAGTGGTTTGAAGTTTGAGTGACTAAATAAGATAGTTTAATCCATAGAGCTCGAATTTCTTACTATATTTTGGTGACCATGGTGGGAGCATCACTCCCAATTTAAAATTTTTTCTGGTTAGTGGTGATTTTTCTAGTTTACAAATTTGATTAGATACAAAAAATCTTAGATTTTTTACATTTGGCACACACAAAAGGAAGTTATAGCTTTGCATTGGTATTTGCAACCTTATAGTTGTAGTTTTATCTTGAAATTCATGACTTTTCACTAACTATTTGAATTGATTGCTAACTGTGATCCAAGAACTAGATTTATCTCTATAGATAAATCATACAGTTTTTCAAACAAAATACTGAAAATCTCAATTCCTTTAATGAAATAGAATTGGATGTGGAAATTTAAATTTCTCGATTAATGAAATAGGAAATTGATTTAATTTTAAAATTGATCCATGAACAACAATTAGCCCTTGCTAATAAATACTATTTTATTTAAAAATATATTTTAATATAATAAGTCAATTTCTAAAATTTATTTAAATAAAATTGACTTTTTTAATCTGAATGTAATTTATCTAAATAATTCTGATAATGCATTATTCTGTAAACTCATCTAATTTTGTTGTTCAGTTAAAACCATTTAATTCACATTTTTTATCCTCTACAAATAATCCAAGTTCATAAAAATAGCGGTCAAACAAAGTTTGTGCAAAATGATAATTATCTCTACATTGCAAGTAATTGGTTAACATATTTATGATTGACTGCACAATGCATATTTGCAGTCTATTTGGATTAAAATTAGATATTAATTTTCCAATTTCCCTTTAAGTAAATCCAAAAATTAATTTATAAAATTTTTGTAATTTAATTAAGGAAATTGAAAGAATTTTAGATCACAAAGAAGAAATTGAAAAAAAAATGACACAAAAAATTTATTTACAGTGTTCACCAAATGATTACATCCCTAGATCCAATCCACTCTCTGTGTGTTTTGATTTATTAAAAACTCTTTAATAATAATTACAAAACCTCTCTAGTAAAATAGAATTCTTCTATACTAGATAATATGTTTGTGTAATAAATAAAAATAAACCTCTTTAATTTACTCAAGGTTCTTACTACCTCTATAATCCAGATATATTTTTGTGTGAAAAATCCCTCTACTTCGTACTTAGTGTTGGTAATAATGATTTTCCCCCATTTTTGTGTTGATGTTCCATTAAAAATGTGCCATATATAATTTTGGCACTAAAAACAATTATGTAATTAAATCAAGCTTTGAATAGGCTTTGCTAGCTATGCACCCTTTATTATCAATGTTTCAACATACAATACTTGTCAAGAATCTTCTAGAAACTATAAAGAATAAATTTCCATACCAATATATTAACTACGTGTATTTTAAGATCAAAATTGGCACTAAAGAATTAATCAATGCCACATATTTTCTAACGTAATAATAATAATAATAATAATAATAATAATAATAATAATAATAATAATAATTCCCACTTGAATGTAGAAATAATGCATTGCATGTAATTCTTTAAAAAGATTACCACATCAAAATTCTAATTCGTAAGCTATGCATTGGTGCCAAGAATATACCAACACCATAAAACAAGAATCAAGATTTACACTTTCTTAGTAAATAAATATTACCATGCACAACAAAGACCATCATGAAATAGAATTGGATGTGGACATTTAAATTTTTGGATTAATGAAATAGGAAATTGATTTAATTTTCAAACTGATCCATGAATAGCAATTAGCCCCTGCTAATAAATACTATTTTATTTAAAAATATATTTTAATATAATAAGTCAATTTCCAAAATTTATTTTAAATAAAATTGACTTTTTAAAATCTGAATGTAATTTATCTGAATAATTCTGATAATGAGTTATTCTGTAAACTCATCTAATTTTGTTGTTCAGTTAAAACCATTTATTTCACATTTTTTATCCTTTACAAATAATCCAAGTTCATAAAAATAGTGGTCAAACAAAGTTTGTGCAAAATGATAATTATCTCTACATTGCAAATAATTGGTTAACAGATTTATGATTGACTGCACAATGCATATTTGCAGTCTATTTGGATTAAAATTGGATATTAATTTCCTAATTTCCCTTTAAGTAAATCCAAAAATTAATTTATAAAATTTTTGTAATTTAATTAAGGAAATTGATAGGATTTTAGATCACAAAGAAGAAATTGAAAAAAAATGACACAAGATTTATTTACAAGGTTCACCAGATGGTTACATCCCTAGATCCACTCTGTGAGTGTTTTGATTTATTAAAAACTCTTCAATAATAATTACAAAACCTCTCTAGTAAAATAGAATTCTTCCATACTAGATAATGTATCTGTGCAATAAATAAAAATAAACCTCTTTAATTTACTCGAGGTTCTTACTGCCTTTGTAATCCAGATATATCTTTGTGTGAAAAATCCTTCGACTTCTTACATGGCATTCACTGGGCATTAACAAATTTCCCTCCAGGGGCACCAATAATTTCCTTGAATTAGTTTTTTCTATTTTGACGACATGGCATTCTAGTATTTCCTCTACCTTCACACATTGGCTAAGAATAATAATTATTTTTTTATAATAATGATTTTCCCTTATTTTTGTGTTGATGTTTTATTAAAAATGTGCGATATATAATTTTAGCGTTAAAAACAATTATATAATTAAAGCAAGCTTTAAATAGGCTTTGGCAGCTATATACCCTTTATTGTCAATATTTCGACATACAATACTTGTCAAGAATCTTCTAGAAACTATAAAAAATAAATTTCCACACTAATATACCAACTACGTATATTTGAAGATCAAGATTAACACTAAAAAATTAATCAATGCCACATATTTTCTAATAATAATAATAATAATAATAATAATTCCCACTTAAATGTAGAAATAATGTATTGCATATAATTCTTTAAAAAGATTACGACACCAAAATTCTAGTTCGTAAGCCATGCATTGGTGCCAATAATATACCTAACACCAAAAATCTTGGTAAATAAATTCCTCGCTCCATCCAACTTTTTAGGCCTCCATGCCCATGCAAAGTAGATGTCCCATGACAAGGTAAGAAATTAAAACATAAGCCATAGATAAATCCATGCCATATGTGGATAAGTTTTTAAAACATTTATCTCCCAAATAAAGAAAACCCAACTAACTTTCCACCAACCGTATTCTCTTTGCAAATGGGTGTCCACGTGGTAAAGTGGAGTTAAACAGTGGGAAAAATTAAGTTTAGTGGACTTGGGTATATAAATAACATATCTCATATTAAATTCATACCCATCCAAAATAAAATGGAATTCCACATGGGGCATGGGAAATATGGGTGAATAAGGTTTATTTTTCGGATAATGGTTTATATATTTTTTAAATAATACCCCAACATCTTTTTATTTTTTTTCAAAACCCATCCATGTGAAAGTAAAGTAGGGATAATTCGATTTTTTGGGGATTTAATTTTAAAATATTCAATAGTTTTAATAAAATCATAAAATAAGATAATTAAATTAAATTTGGATTTAATATTTTATAGTATTTAAAAAATTATTAATAATAGGATATTATGATTATTTTAAAATTGGAAAAAATAGAAGAATTATGGTGAAAAAATAATTAAAAACTATAATTTAAAAAAAATCCTCTGGATCAAAGCTTTTCAATAAGACTCTTTTGGTCTCCAAAGGGTCAAATCACTTTCTGAATCTACAAATAGTTCCTCTGCAAAACACCACTATAAAATATCATGGTAACTATTCAAAAATCAAACTAAATCCCTAAAATGCCAGTGAAAGAAATATCTATCCCATACCAAATTGTAGATAGAAGTAAACTCCCTGCTCAAATGTTACATCTTTAAAATGGTGAATCTGACTATAAAATGATCACCAAGTGTAACTGCAAACTAGTTTATTAGTGTAATAAAAATAAACCCTAATTGTAATCATATTTGATAGTTACAATAAATGTCTAAAATGAATAAGGGACTTTATAAATATGCAAATATCATACATGACTATAAAAAGTTTGGAAATTTATTATAATTACAAACGGTGCCCAAAAAGGGTCTTATAAGCCTCTCATTTTCACAATGTAAATAAACACATATATACTTAAATACAATTTTTCTCAAAATAGACATATTGATCATGCCCTATATAACCTACATATATTGTAGTCAAAGATTAAAAAAGAAGTTTTTCCAGAAACTCAAATGTGAGAAAAGTATTCCAAGTATGATAAATTTGTCCCTTGATTTTTCTCTATAGGTGACTCCAATAAACCAAATTCAAATCTTAAAATTATTTGAAAATATATCCAAATTTGAATATGAGTTAATTCCTTTACCAATGCATCAGGGACTCAAAAACTTATTTAGGAGAATAAACAAAGCTTAGCAAAACCATAAACATGAGAACATAATCCAAGTATAATAAACTTGTTCCTTAGATTTTTTCACAGCTAGTAGCTCCAAAATTTATGTTCAAAACTAAAATATATTCCTTTCAAATGGAATCCCAAAAATTGCTTCGAACATTTTCATGTTAATAAACTATCATAGCTATGCGAACATGAAACTAAGGAATTGTTTTCCAAATCGCTTAACTGAATTATCCTTAAATTTTACCTGATTTTCTACATGGGTTATATATGAAACTATTAGTTTAACAATGTTTTCCTTTTTCACAACTCTCCAATGTTGTTTGGGATGAAGCTGCCAATACCTATTAACCTCATGTCCTTTCCTGTTACAATGAGTACAAAAATGTTTGTCCACTCTTTTAGAAAATATACTCTTATTTCCATTCTCATAATACTATCTAGGAGAGTGGTCTTTCAAAATATTTTCTAACAAAGATTTACATTTAGAACATTTGTCTACACAGTGGTTAGACAATCCACAAAAATTGCATGGATAAACATACCAAAATTTTTATGTATCATAATCAAAATGAATGTTGGAATATTTACGTTGTCTGGTAGAATTAAAATAAATATTATTGTAAGTGTGACAAAAAAATGTGTTTTACTTTCCATTCGAGATGGTTTACACTTCTCTATGGCACCTCTTACTTTTGCTTTCTTAGAACATTCACTTGTTTCATTTTGATTACCAGATCTATATCCCAAATATATATGATGAGGTTTATTCTCTACATTAATTGGGTTAGCAATGCCTTGGACATCTTTTTCAAGGCCTTTTCCATTAAATCTCATTTAAAAATTAATTTTGAACCTATACCTCTAGTGTGTTGTTTAAACATAAAAATATTTTTATTAGATTCATGATGGAAAGGAAAAGTCACTGGTGACTCACAATCACTTACAGTGTTTAATTAATCTATTTGTGCACTTGTGGGAGAGAAATGTCTTGTATGCATAATGGACTTGTTTTTCTCCTTCGTGCCATCATTATTTTGCAAATTCGACAAGAAATCATCCTTGGCTTGTAACTCTTTTTTCAACCTATCAATATCCTCTTCTAAAGAGTAAAACTTTGCTCTTAGAAAAGAGTTCTCTTCTTGAATCTACATATTAAATGCTTTGAGCTCATCAAGTTTCTCATATTTGGACAATTTGTCCATGGTTTCTTGTTCCTACAAATAACTTATACTTCTAACACTACAAATGGAGTAAACAATAATCTGCAAGGAATCCAACCAATACTGAAACTGACTACAAATTTTCATACAATCAGAAGCTAATCTCTACATTCCAACTACTTTGAAACCAAATTGATCCAAAAAATAGATTTACCCCTATAGATAAATCATACAATTTTTTCAAATGGATATTGAAAATCTCAATTCCTTTAATAAAATAGAATTGGATGCAAAAATTTCAATTTCTTGATTAATGAAATAGGAAATTGATTTAATATTCAAATTGATCTGTGAACAGTAATTATCCCTTGCTAATAAATATTGTTTTATTTAAAAGTGGATTTTAATATGATAAGTCAATTTCTAGAATTTATTTAAATAAAATTGAATTTTTTAATCTGCATGTAATTTATTTAAATAATTTTGATTATGAGTTACTCTGTAAACTCATCTAATTATGTTGTTCAGTTAAAACCATTCAATTCACATTTTTTATCCTTTGTAAATAATTCAAGTTCATAAAAACTTTACAGTCTGCTTGGATTTTTCAATTTTACTTTAAGTAAATCCAAAAATTACTTTATAAAACTTCTGTAATTTAATTAAGTAAATTGAAAGAATTTCATATCACGGAGAATTTTTTTAAAAAATGACACAAAAGATTTGTTTATAAGGTTCACCAAATGATTACATCCTTGGGTCCACTCCATGAGTATTCTGATCTATTAAAAAATCTTTGAGAATAATTACAAAACCTATCTGAGTAAAATAAAATTCTTTGGTACTAGATAATTTATCTATGTAACAAATAAAAATAAACCTCTTTAATTTATCGAAGGTTCTTACTGCCTCTGCAATCCAAATATATCATTGTGTGAAAAATCTCTCTGCTTCTCAGAGAAATCTCCTTATTACCTCTATGAAAAATCCCTCTGCTTCTCGGAGATATCTCCTTACTGCCTCTATAAAATAACCTATAGGCGTATATTTCTCAATGCTACTTGGCATTAGCTAGACATTAACAAATTTCCCTCCAAATGCACCAACAATTTTCCCAAATTAAATTTTTCTTATTTCGATAACATAACTTTTCTGACTTATTATTATTATTATTATTAAAAAACAATGCATTGTATGTAATTCTTTAAAAAGATTCCCACATCAAGATTTTAGTTCTTAAACCATGCATTGGCATCAAGAATATACCAACACCATTAAAAAAAAATCAAGATTTACATTTTTTTTTGGTGGTAAATAAAGATTACCATGCAAAATAAAGACCATCATGAAAATTCCACACTCCATCCAACTTTCTACGCCCCCATGCCCATGAAAAGGTAATAATGTTAAAACATAAGCCATAGTTAAATACATGCCATATGTCGATAAGTTTTTAAAACATTTATCTCCTAATTAAAGAAATCCCAAATAACTTTTCACCAACCGTACTCTCTTTGCAAATGGGTGTCCACATGGTAAAGTGGAGTAAAACGGTGGGTAAAATAAAGTTTAGTGGACTTGGGTTTATAAATAACATAACCCCTATTGAACTCAACCCATCCAAAATAAAATGGAATTCCACGTGGGGCATGGGAAATATTTTTGGGATATATATATCATCATCATCTTTTTTTTAAAAAAACTCATCCATATGGAAGTAAAGGTGGGGATAATTAGATTTTTTTGGCGGGGGAGATTTAATTTTAAAATATCTAATAGTTTTAATAAAATTATAAAATACGATAATTAAATTAAATTTGGATTTAATATCTCATGGTATTTAAAAATCATTAATAATAAGATATTAAGATTATTTTGAAATTGAGAAAAATAAAAAAATTACAATGAAAAAATAATTTAAAATCATAATTTAAAAAAAAATCCTCCAAATCAAACCGTTTGCTCTGACTTTGATAGATTTCTGGCCTTCCAACAATACCAAAACTCACAAATCGTGACTTTGCATAGAGAGTTATGATTTTGCATATGTAGTAGTGATTTTGTCTAATTGCTAATGGTCTTCAGGTTTTGTAGGTCTCAGTCTTTAGGAAAAATCATGACTTTGACCTATAAATTGTGGTATTGTGGTCGAGAGTCGTGATTTTGTAAATTTAAAAAATCACTAAATAATTGATAATTGTGCTCTAACCTGCATGCTTAGTCTTGATGTTTGCTATTTTACAGGAGACATAAAATCCTTTTGATCCTCAAATAACCCCTCTTTTGCATTATGTTTACATCATTTAAGTCTAAAAGGGGAAATTTTGGTTCATCTTATTTTTGTAACAAGACTCCATCTCTATAGGTTTGTTGTGTGATTGGTAAGACAGAGGGCAGTGGGCAAGGCAAGGAAAGCATCTACATATTAGAAAATAAAACACAACCTTTACCCTTCTCCCCTATCTTCTACAAAACCACAAATTAAAAAAAAAAATGAGAATCGTGATCTTGCTCTGTGAAATCGTGATTTTGCAATTTTAACTTAATTCTATAAAATTTTGCCATTCTATCTGTTGATTATCATCTTTGATTTACATAGAGAAAACTTAGGACCTAGTCTAACTAAAATCACTCCTTTTCTAGTCCTATATTTTGTCCATCTTTGATAAACATCTCTATTTTATAAAATGTTGGGATGTATCATAATTTTTTTTTAATCTGTCAATCTGTAAGTAGACATTTTAGGGCATCTAAATAATCTATCATAACCTGTATATCTATTTGGTCTAGTAAAAAGCTAAATTTTGAGGTTTTGTACTTTATCACAAAACTACTAATATCAATTTATAGTTAATAGTGATTTTGTCTGGTTAAGTCACAATTTTGTCTATCATGATTTTGTAGTCTGACTGTCACAGTTAAGTGTCTACTGCAAAATCATAACTCACAAATTATGATATTGTACTAGTAGTTGCTGTTTTGCACTATGTAATTATGATTTTGCATTTGATTTTGTCCTTTTTGAGTCATTTTTTTTTTTGAATTTTGAGTTATTTTGGGCCTCTTAGAAGGCTCCTTGAACCCAAAAGGGGCACATCCCCTTGAACCCACTGAGGGCTACCATCCCCAGACTCCCGCATCATGTGTCGCTCACCCCAAAGAAATTATAGAGCCAAATTACAATTTTTTTAGGGTGTTTTTGTTAATTCATATTGGACTAACGTCTTGTTTCTTGCATGGGTGAACCTAGAAGCTATTTTATTTTGTTTAACATCTTATCTTGTAGGTCATATTTTGGTCTAACATCATTTGTCTTTTAAGTTTCCTCTCAAAATCATCAATCAAAACTACTAATCATTATCTTGCAAGTTGCCTATTTAAAATTGTTAAATCAAAACTACTAATTATGTGCTTACAGGCTGCCTGTCAAAAAATCCTTTTTGTGCACTTTAAAAATCATTTTTAAATCATTTCAATCATCATTATTATTTTTTATTTTATATTCTTGCTTCTTGTAAATATCTCACACTTAATCTTAATCAATTAATTAATCTCTTTTTTCTTTGTTTATATCCTAAGGGCTATGGTGGTGTATGCTCTCCTCCTTGCATCCTTACAATGATTTCTAGAAGATCAAAAACCACTTATAAACCCTACTTGTTTTTATTCTATAGGGGTTGGTGATGTGGATTTCACCACCATGAAATATACCAAACTCTATGTTCTAGTGGAGTATAAAAATCAAGAGAGTTGTCATTAAGTGCCTAAGTAGAATTCCCCATAAAGGGTTCCATAGAGTGAAGGGTAGTTAATATCCAATATGTAGGGAAGTTATATAGCATCCTATATGGACTTGAGCCCCACTATACCTTTGCATATTTAGGGGATGCACCTAGAGATCCCATGTAAACCTAGAATAGGATCCTTTGATTGTAATAGGTGTACTACTATCAGATTCAGTATCAGCTCCTAAGTAGCCATCATGTGTAGATGGGGTTGAGAGGGTATGGTAAATTATATAATGGGTCATCAGCTTATAACCTCACCCATGAAGTCATTTGATGGTAAAGGCATCGAGTTACACACCCATCAGTTTATTAAACATAGGTTTGTGGTTTGCTTGCTTGGATGTGTGACATGTTAAACCAGTGTTCGTTGTGCACTGAGTTAGCCTTCACCCAAAGCTATACATACCTTTTTAGGTCTTTACACAACCCATAAAGTATATCATTGTCATCATCCCATTTTACATATTTTCCTTTTGTACATCCTTTTACACATCCCATGCTATCTCTCATCATCATCTTATTTTAATTTCTACCTAGTCTCACTATATCCACCTATCATTAGTCATATCCCACTTATCACATATCCTAGTCGCACCCTGTCATCCACATATTATCATACATAATCCTAAATATCCCCATAAAATCTTGTCTCATTCCTTCTATCCCCTTGTATATCCTTGTCTTAAGCTCTTGTACATACCTTTCACTAGATCCACCTAACATTAGTTCATCCCCCCATCACCTACATATCCTAATCATATCTCATCATCCACATCTTATCCTAAATCCATACCCTATCACTTATATTGACCTTGACTTCATCACTCATCTAATTTAAACTCATCCTATCTTATCCTATATTATCTCTTTAGGTATTAACCATGTCCAAACCATCTCCATCATTACCCCTAATAATTTCACCATCACCTATCTATACTCATCCCTATCCCATCATCCAATCACCTTCATCATATAATCCTAACCCCATCCCACCTTGAGAAAATCAGTCCAAGATTTCAAGCTAGTCCTCTTGATACCCATCTATATCATCTTCTCATCTTGATCCACTCTCGCTTATCATCTGGTCAGATCTTATACCTAGTCAATATCCTACTATCATCTCATCACTTTATCATTTTCAATCTAGAAAACCCATTAATCATCAATCTAATCATTCCTCATCAAAACATCTTGCCTATTCATAAAATATAACCCATCCAATCATGACCTTACTATTTTGTATCTAGGGATCCATACAATCCCCAATCCTTTTGCTAGCTTGACAACTAAGCATTATTGATAGGTCGTTATCACCTATTGCACTACTAGTCTAAAATCTAATCCTATTCCTATATAATCTCAATCACATTTCATCCTCATCATCACCTTATATAATAGCTCAGTCCTTCAGAACTACGTTGTTCAATAAACCATCTCTAATCCTTTATCTACATCTGCATCATCACCCATTTTTATCACTCATCCCCATGGATTTGGACCTAGTCCTCATAGAGCAATACATCTCAACCAATAATGATGACGTCCTGTTGTGAGCACTAGAAGTGGGTGATCACTTCCCTACTGACCTTGATCCCATTTCCCCCAAATCACCATCCCACATCCTTCTCCATCCATAATCCCTTAGATCATCAAAATCAATTCTATCATTCCTCAATGTAATCATCATAATCAATCAATACATAATATAGAATAAATATGAATTCCTTTTGTGGCTATGGAATATGGATTCATGCTTTCATAATGATTTTGACCCCACATACCTAAAATCCCCTCCCAAATGAGTCCACCATAGAACCTTATCATCATTCCATCCCATTCCAGCATCTGCTAGCCCTATACAAATCCCCTTAACCCCCATTTATAATTATCCATAGTTAAATCCTTCATCCCCCAATAGCATCACTTCAAAATCCAACACTCTAGCCCAGCAAGTCCCCCACCTTTTGTCACCCACCACCCTAAAGTTAGACCCCACTCTCATAGACAAATACATAGATTCCAATGAGGATGAGATCCTTTTGTAGTCCATTATGATGGGTGTCTCACTTATTGAAGGTTTAGACCCCCTTAAACTTATTTCACCTCTAGGGCAAACCCCTTTATGTGAGTCCTATGTATATTCTTCATCCCATAGTCATAACCCATCATCATCCACCCCTTATTCTACTAGCAAAAGGAATATAACCTTGGCCACTCATCCTTCCACCTAGTCACATCAAACACCATCTGATCTAAATTCCAATGCTTACACAAAAGTTACAAAGTAAAGTGGGTCCTTTTCATGATTTCCAAGACTATGTCAAAAACTTTATTAACCATGGTGACATAGTAATTAAGGATGAACCAAATGAGTCTACATCCCTAGGTAAACAAGAAGAGGAATGCCAAGATACCATTCCTACTCACAATCAAGCCCTTCCATGCCAAGGTCAAGACATAAAATCCCTTTTCCATGATCCCCCCATCATTGACCAATCCTCCATCAAACACAAGTCCATTTCCCAAATGCCCAATCCTCCTATATCTCATAATTCCTTTTTGGGCCTATCTTTGCTCAGTCCATTATTCCTCCATCATCCCCCCATGTTGAAAGGTCACTTTTGGACAATTAATCTTCTCATAGCAACATCATGTCTTATATATCAATACTAGCATCAACACTAATAAAAAAATTCTCTACATCAGGATCATACTCAACCCCAGCATTTGAATATGATTCCCCATTAGAAACATCATCTCTCAATTTGAATAACAACTAGTACTGGATATATATTTTTATCCTAATCCAAGCGATGAAGTTAAAACCAAGTTTTTACAAGCTTTATCTGTTGAAGATTTTTAGAACATATTTGATCCTAAATCAGATGTGTACCTTAAAGCTTGTCTTAGTGATCCTTTTGAGATTCTTGAAGACATTTTCTCTGACTTTGAGGCTAGGTCCCCTACTAGCCTTCATGAGGAATATGCTTCCCATTATCCCCTTAATCCCTCACACAACATTAATCATCCACCTCGCTATATTTCACTCCATGAAGGGAATAAATAGGATCATGCATTGTTGGATTCCCCTCTGCATTCAATATTGTGTGTCATAGATACAACGTTCCAAGACCATATTCCAAAATTCATAAATCATGATCAAATCATCTTTGATCCCATAAGTCAAAGTCTATAAAATTCAAATCATCAACCTAATCAAAAAATGTCTTCTCCTAGTGAAGCCAAAAATTAGGCACTTGATGAATGTCAATGTCAAAATAATCATCAAAAATCCATCTCCCCTAGTGAAACCCAAAATCCAGCACGAGGGGGAAGTCAAAGTCAAACCCAATCAACAAATCAAAATAATGTCAAAATTAATAATCATATTATCGACCATCCTCTTAATGTTTAGATCAAATAATAACATCCTATATCCCTTAATCTCATGACACCAATCTAAAATATCCCCTCCACCATATATAATGGTGTATGCAACTTTTAAACCCCATTTCCACTCCCCATCCCATCATATCATCCATCACGATCATATCCCTCCCTCACATCCTATATCTCATCATCATAATCATGAAATTCTCCCATCCATATCATATCACCAATCCCTCGACAACATTGTCCCTTGTAAGGGTTACAAATACACTTGGTTAAAATGTCTAGAGGACATTAAATCAATAATCAATTAAGGCCACCAAGACATTAATGCATTTAATAGCAGTGACACGGTCCTAACATCAGGCATATCTATAATAGGTGTTGGCTAAAAATTCTTCCTGTGTCAGCATTCTTGCATCTCAGACCCACATCCAATAAATTGAGATTCCCAAAAATCAAAACATCAAAAAAGTAAAAAAAATCATTCATCCAATGGTGAAAACCAATTTTATAGTGCCTTGGGAAACTACCATGATGAAAACCAAATTTTGGAATCATGGTAATAAAATCTATTGTCCACATTGTACCTCAACATTAAGGGTAATATTCATCATTTGTCCATCCCTTTCATCCCATCCCTATCATATCTCTTGGTCTATCGATCATATCCATCACCCATCATCTACCATCATATCATGTATCATATCTCTCTTTCCTTCTTGTCTTAACCTTCGTAAGGATGCAAAGGGTATCTTGAGAAATGTTTTGAAATCATCTTGGCACATCCCCTAATGGAAACGTAAGTAACTAAACACTCATTATCTTTATGATGTGGTCATTGGAAATCCCAAGTCCCTTCAACCTTGGTCCTCATCCCCATTTTTGCATCACCCTCATCCTCTTATCGCTCATATGTCCATCCTCATTTGGTTACTAGGTTTGGTATTCCCTTTGTTAGTAACCTCATTTGTATAGTGTATATACATATTACAAAGTCCCTAAAATTTTAAATATTCCAAAAACCCTTAAAAAATCATAAAATATGAAAATGCCAAAAATAGTCCATTGTGTCTTGTCTTATTCCTACTCTCCTAGTCGCATCCATCTCCATGACATCATCCTAAACCACATCTAATACTCATCCTATCTATCTTGTTGTCCATATCCCCATCCCAAATGATGTTTGATATCCCATCCATCATTTCATCTTGGAACCCACTCCTAGTGGTCACCCATCTATGTCTTCAACATCATCTTTTTTGATAAAGGTGTTATCAACATACACAACCTTGTCATAAAATTTAGTTTAGCACCCATAACTTCTCTAACCTTGTCTCTTCATACCTAGTACCCATCCAATCACTATTTTTTTAGTATGAAAGGTATATGATCCCATCACTTCTCTATCATTGCATCTTCATACCTAACACCCATCCAATCACTATTTTGCTAGTATGAAAGGTATTTGATCCCATCATCTCCTAATATTTTTGCTAGATTAGACTCTTATAAGGTTTGTCTTTCGATAATCCTTGGTCATCTTCATATCCACATCATCATCCCAGTCCCTCTTGTAGTCCAACATCCACCTACACATTCATATCCCTACATACATCCTAATCCTAATAATCATTAGCCTATCCCAAATATAATTCTATGTTTAATCTACCATCACATCATGATCATCCTAGTCTAGTCCATAACCCAATCACTCATCCCATCATTTGACATGACATTGTGACATTACATGTAAATACTTGTGTGTGTTTCTTTTTTATGTTGTTTGATTTATTTGCATCTTGTATATATCTTGTTTATCTAATGTTTTGTTTGCATTGTGTCTTTTTTATATATTAGGCAATGTTCAAGGATGCTATGAGGACATTAAAGATACAATAATGTTTATAAATTCCCTTGAGGATGTAGAGTTAGCTATTCACCCACACACTTTGGCACCATATTCACTTGGTTATATCTATATCATGGGGTATACTTTCAAGTGCTATATTTAATTAATTACCTAGACTATGAGGAGCTTTATGATAGTTGTGATAGTTTTATCATCTATTACCTCATCATTCATCTAATATTCCTTATTTCTCATTACTTATCTAGTCTTCTTGACCGACTCAACTAACATCCAATATTTAATCCTCATAATACTCATCTCACTAACATCATCCTCTAATCACTAATCATCTTCATCATCATCCTCTATCCTCTAGTCATAACTACATGGCCTGAGGTCTCCTAAGACTTTTCAGTGCCCAAAGATAGCTCGGCCACTATGTCCTCTTTCCCCATCATTCATCATCACATCATCATTGCATCTTACATCAGTTAAATCTTTGAGATATAAATGTTCATCAATCAATTAATTGATCAATCAAAATTATCACAATCATCTCCCTAATCTTATCATCAATCTCCCATACCTATCACTTGGGCTTGACAAAATCCCAATATCCATATTTTCTTCCATCAATCATTGATGGGTCAATTAATCAATTATCATTCTCTTGAATGTGTCCTTGTTAGGGGCATCATCACTATTAATCACATTATAGCTCATTGATATGATGACATGCAATCTAATTCTTCTCCCCTATCTTTTGGTGACTCGATCATATCATTCTCTATCATCACCTTCATCATATCAATATACTTTAGCTTTGAGCCACACACATCATTAATCTTATCAAATCATCATCTTATCATGGCCTAAAACTCTCCCTTGCATGAATCCTTACTTGGGATACATCTAAAGTTTGTGGCCCTTTTTAATCTTATTATCATCATGTTATGGTTGATTCCCCATAGGGATGTATCGATAACTATGATATAATCATCTCTTCTCCCTGTGCATATGTCTTTGCCAGGGGAATCATCAATCTCAAGTCAACTCCATATTCTTCATCATCTATATCAATATCTACCATCCCATCCCCTTGTCTATTTCACCACATCCCACCCATCATTTCTTTTTTTAAGTGACATTTTGTCTCATTCTTCCCTGCATGCCCCCTCGAGGGGTTATCATATTCACTAACATCATCTACTAACATTCATACATGACATGGTTTTTCTTTGAAAGAACATTCTTCCTTCCACTTCACTCTCTTTTTTATGTCCTTTAAAAGAGGGGGAAAATGTATGCATCTAAATTTTCTCACCTATATTAATGTCACTAATATTACTATTAATTGACACTAGTTCCATTTATCTCATTTATTCTAATTAACCTATCCTAATATCCCCCATTCTTATTCATTTCCATTCTATTATTATTCATATACTAACCTTATTCTATACCATTTCATCATTAATCCTCATAATCATTTCTTATCCCATCCTAACCCCACTTATCTATTATTTGAGAATTTTAAATTCTCAATGACCCACCTACCAGCCTATGCCTAGGCTCGCCTACACCCCTAGTTCCTAATTCTTACTTAATCCATATCTAATCCCCTACCTAATCCTAATTAACCCTTAAGAAGGATTATATAATTCTCCAATTCTAGAATCCTCTCTATTCTCACCCCTCCTCTCTAGAAGCCTCTAAATATAGAGGCTTCTAAGGAATTTTAAATTCTTTTTAATTCTCCACCCTTGATCTCCCTCATCCAAATTCAAATCTCATCCATTGATCTTTCCCTCAATTTTATATTTAAACAACCTCATTCTTCCATGGAAGGCCATTTTAGAAGTCCATAACATCTCCATGCTAAATCAGTCCATGTCCAATTAATCATTGAATCAATCATCCATAATCCATGATCATGCCAATATAGTGTCCAAAATATGAGTCAAGGTAATTAATTTGAACTTCCTATTTTCGTGCATCCTTTTAATCATGGTTTATAGAACTTAGATTTAGGATTTGAATGTTATTTCAAATGGTTTTTATTCAATTAATTGCATTTTGGTCTTGATGGCTCTAGACTTTACCTAGTGGTTTGAAGTTTGAGTGATTAATTTAGATAGTTTAATCCATAGAGATTGAATTACCTACTACATATTGTTTAAAATAGGAAGGTTTTATCTTTTAAACTAGTCACCAATGTCAAGGGTATTGTTTTGGCATGAATAATTTAGATCGTGGGTAATGAAGTCTTGGGCAGATGTGTGAAACATACCTATTATTTTTTGAACTATCAAAATTATGAAAGTCTATGATCCCAAAAAAAACACGTGGATGAATAAAAACATGGAATTTATACTCTAAACCTACCACTTTCACATAATTCCACATCTTAAAGTAAATTAAAGATAGTGGGTTCATTTAGATTTGTTGAGTTATTATGACTTGTATGAGTACATCCTTTTAACCATGGCTTAGTTCCTTAAACCTGAATAGATTAAGTGTGAAACATTTTCATGAGAAATAAGTCAAATGAAATTGAATAGAAATGGAAAAATCCTAAGCTTTTCTTTGAAAGGGTGATCCCGACAGCTCCACCGCATGCTTTTTAGCCTAGCTGGCAATGGAGCAAGGCCTTATAACGAGCTATAAGCAAATATGTCAAGGCTATGGACACTTGATTAGAAGTATATAAATATGTATACACATAATATTATCATAATTTATAAATTAATGATGTTTTTTTCTCATGCAAGAACTCATCGATTCTCAATCTCTCTGAGTGCACACCTTAAAGGGTGTACCAGGAAAGGGGTGGGAAGACCATTAGTGACTTTAAAGATTATTTTACCCTATAAAACCACTTGAAATAAACATAAAACATATCCTCCACACTTTCTTAATCTTTAACACCTCACTTACACACTGTAGACATTCAAAAACTACCCCATTTTTTATGTCAAAATACCCTTGATCCCTTACCCCACATTAGAGCTAGTTAACCACCTAGTTAACATAGCCCGCTTTTTAGCTTGCTAACTTAACCTCTTTAACCCACTTATTTTTTACCACTTTTCACTCATTTTCCTCTCAGACCTCAACCATCGATGGTTAACCCCCATCGACGGTTAGGTTCCCCAGCCTGTATCAAAGCAATTTCTAGTTGGGTGAAAAATCAACTTTACACCCAACTTAGATTTTTTTTAATTTTGTGATAAAAAGTAGATTTATAGTGCCCAACATAAAATCTTTATCCACCTATCTAATTAGAAACTTCCTCTTAAACATTTAGCAACTTCTTCCACTTATAATTGGCAACTTCTTCCTATAAAAGGAGAGTTGTAAGAAGAACATCTGAAAAAATCTATAAGTATATGCTACCAAAGTCTTTTTACAGGCATCCACCCTTACCAAAATGTTATCCAAATCATTCTCAGAGGTTGAAGTATTGTTATGCAGACAAATTTCCTCCATGTCTTCTCTCCCCCTTTCTCCATTGCTCTTAATAACATGTATTCTTCTCTTTATTTTCAATTTTCCTTATTTATTTTCTAAGGTTTACATACCTTGAGCAGATTATTCTATTTTCATTTTGTTTTATACCCTCTAAATTCATATGCAAACATTTGTCTGACCATTTACTTAACTTGCAACCCTTGTTTTTTGCATTCGCAAAATTTGACAGGCAACCACTGACGGTTAGCCTTAACCATCAATGATTACCTTAACCATCGATGGTTACCCCTCTATAACCAAACCACCAACTAGACCACAAATAAAATTCTATTTTCTCTATCCCTATCACCTAATAGACCAAAAACATAATCATGCACACCCAACTACCTTAACATAAGCATCAACTAAACTTTTTCTATAATTAGTTGTTTTCTTTGAATAAGCATTTTACCTTTCTTATATTAAATAAAATTTACCTTTATGTTATTATATGCAAGTTTCATTTCTTTTATTTGTATCAAATATTTTATCATAAAGGGGATTAACATCCATCCTAACAATCTGTTACTTTCTTGGATCTAGCATATGCTAGGAAATCCCCCCACCTTATTATCTAAACAACAAATTCCATTTAGTGTTTTCTTACTACAGGTATTCTTCCCTAGCCAAAGAAGAGTTCCCACTTCATCTGGATCAATGCGTGTGCACTTTCAACTAGGTGCCCTTACACACCCATTTTTTGTAGTTTTACTTCTACTTTCATAAACTAAGAAATGAGGAGAAAATTTGAGTAAAACATTCTAGCACACTCGATGGGACCCGCCACCTTTCTTTTATTAATTAGCATTGTATTCTTTCTCTCTCTCTATTGTTTGTTCATCCAAATAAATCTAAAATTTTCCATTTTGGCTTAAAACAAACCTTGCATCCATTGTTTGCTTGCTATTTTGGCTCACATAATAACTTAAAAAGTCAAGTAATCTATTGTAGCTTCACTTTTATATCACACATAAAACCTAAACCACATAATTAATCAATACACCATAACATACTTGAGACAAGACCTGACTAGGATTTCACCACCCAACATATAACCTTACCCTACTTGTTAATCCCACTTAGATTTCATCATCAAGGGGAGATATCACTCCATTCTTTGGTTGAGTATAAGCCCTAGACATATGGTATATCTTGGCTAAGTGACCTGGCCTGGCTTTGAGATGATGAAGTGCAAGGAGAAAGCATCTAGTACCAGGCCACTTACCCAGTCCAGTATAGATTCTCTTGAGTGCCTAAACATTACCCAAAACCATCCTTATCTTTCCTATCTATTACCCAATTTGTAAGCCAAATTACCCTCACACATTTTTAACTAAGGTATAAGCTAGCATGAGATAAAAGTTATCCTAGGAGCTAACACACTTAGTGTATGCATTATTTTTTGAAAATTTTTCTTGTTTATTCTTTGTTCGAGTTGTGAGGAATAAACCTTCTACCATTAACCTTCCATCATTTTGACCTCATTTACCCTCATCTCCATTATCTTGTTTGAATGGAAGGCCCTTCTATAACCTTTTATAGAGATCCTAGCTTTGCTATAATCTTAGACCATAACCCTCTTGCATTTGAGCATTACCTAGCATCTCAAGCTAGCTATGCTCCCTACCTTACTTATAATCAACCCAAATCTACCATCACCCATCAAAATTAAACCATAATCAAACCCCAAACTATCAACTACCACTTGAATTGGTTACAATATTAATGGATTGGATAAGCAAAGTAGAATTATCTATTTTTTGTACCTATGACCAATCAACACTTACCTGTAACCAATCAAATTTCAACTTCAATCAACCAAAAATCTATCAACAATTCTTTGACTATTACCTTACTCAACCAATAACCTATCAACATCTACCACATCCATCACCCCAACCTTGTTAAAACTTGTGACATCTACCCCTTCCATTATGTCAATTACCTCAACCCACTCAATCAACCCAGCCAACTTTATCAACCTTAACCTAATAAATAAATCAACAAACCTATTGACCTACCAATCTATCAACCAACCACTATCAACCTACCTTATCAACTTTACCCAACCAAACAATCTTATCAACCTCGCCCAACCCATCAAATCCACCTATTCAACCAACCTTACCAAATCAAACTGTTAACTACCAATCATTTTTTTTTAACCAACCAGTTTTATCAAATCAACACAACAACTATCAACCCAACTCTTATCAATAAATCCTACCCAAATATCAACCAAACTTACTTGATAGATCTAACCTATTCAACTTACCCACCTTATCAACTTTACCCACCTTATCACCCTTATCAACTTTATCAAAACCAACCAATAACTACAAACCAAACATACCTAACCTATCAAACCTATCAAATCTACCAAACCAATAAACCTCATCAAATCTACCATTTAGCTCAAAAAATCAAGAGCCATTGGTACACCCTCTTCTTAGGTAGCACACCCCACTAGGGGAGTTATATGCCTCAATCTTGATAAATTATTGGAGGCTTTTATCATTAACCTTCCTTCAATAAAACCTATCAATAAATATCTTCCAAAGCCCATTTGGTTTATAGAGAATGAATTTTGTGCATATCATCACACACATAGACATAAGATAGACAAATGTAACTCTTTAAGATGCTCATCCAAAACCTTATCGATCATAAGGAGGTTTCAAAATAAATTCTTTGTGTTCCTTCCAACCTATCTTTAAATATCATCAAACAATAAATCATCGAACCTATTCCTTCACTCATTTTTGAGGAAACCATGGTCCAACCCTCAACTGAACCACTTGTCAAACAAGTGGACTCTTTTTAACTTTCCTTTAAAATCACATTTAAAGAACAAACCAACCTATTCCACTCACCTGTGTGGAGTCAACTTCTCAACCTATTCCACTCATCTTTTTGGAACCAACCAACCAAAATATTTCACTTACCTTTGTGAAACCAACCAACTAAACTATTCCACTTACCTTTGTGGAGTCAACCAACCACCCTTTTCCACTCAGCCATGTGGAACCAACCAACCTACCTTTTCTACTTACCACTTCTGTGGAACCTATCAATCTAACCTTAATGACTATCAACTAAACCAAACTAACCATTAGCCTAACCAAACTTATCATTGACCTAACCTTACTTATAACCATGCACCCAACCTTACCTCACCAATCAAACCAAATAATCAAACCAATCAAACCAACTCAGCCATTTATCTTACCTCTCTTAACCAATCAAACCAACCTCTACCCCAACTCAATAAACCATAATCAACATACCTTCCACTCAACCATAACCAACCTACCTAACCACCTAAACTAAAATCAACCCATCAAACCTACCATGCCCTACCTAAATCCAACCAAACTACCTTTTCCTAGCCTTGGTGCACTAGAGGAAATCCCACCAGAACCACTACCTATGAACTTGACCTACTAACCACTAACTAATAAAAATTAACAACCCTTGGGGAGGTGGTTGAAGTCATATTTAGCACTCCTAAAACCTTCTTACTAACCATCACCTCACCTTGGGATTGATGGGTGTCGTTATTCCCTTCATTTAATCAACTTTTTGTTGATGTCATATTTAACCAGGGTTATGTCTAAAGCTATATGAAACAAGAAGAATCTTAGCAATTTAGTAATTAATTGTATTTTTTTTTCACGTTTTGGGGGGTTTTTAATGTCTTAAGGACTTTGTGGTTAAAAACTTATTGGAATCAAACTATCTAAATTTGCTGGAAGTAAACACACGTTGCAAAAATGGAATAGATTACTGAAAATAAAAACACTTTTACAGAATGAAAAAGATTACTGGAAATAAACTCACTTTTGTAGAATGAAATAGATTGTTGGAAATAAATACACTTTTGCAGAATGAAATAGATTACTGGAAATAAACATACTTTTGTAGAATGAAATAGATTGCTAGAAAATGATTGCAAAGAAATGAGAGTTTAATCTAAAACACTTGTAGGAACAAATCTACAACAAATTTTAACTTTAAGGAGTTGGAAACATTTATAAATTTAACAGAGTGACCTATTTGCTTTTGTGAATAAAATATAAATACCGACTAAAAATTAAGATCCTGGTTCTTTGGAGGAGTGGGCCCTTGCTCTGCCTAGAAACAGGATTGAACAATTTAATTTGCTTTCAAAATAGAAATGGCAATTTCATTGATAAAATTTTTTGTATTAAAAAATGTACTAATCTATCCTTATCTCTCTATTTTTCAACTATTTCCTATTACTTCCTAAATTCCCATGTCTATATATATAGATGCTTTGATGGCTGTAATTGTTTCATAGATACAATGGAACTGAATCATGCCCACAATAGATGTTGAATCAAGATGTAGCTGGATGTCCAGCTGTGTGATAAATGTCTTGGACCTACAAGTATGGAAATCGGGAATCTACTCCTGATTTAATGGGATCATTGACCTGACAGATTGCTAGCCGTTTGGAATAGATCTTTATCAGTTCCATGTTTAACTATGAAAGTTATGCAGGGTATTTGTAGGAGTACCAAAGCTCATTCAGATAATTTTGGAGCTAAATATAGAGTTTCAAAGCTAAGTCAAAAAATGTGACAACTTGAAATAGCATGGTGGAGTTCTAGAACTAAGCTGAATTGATTCCAATGCTTCCAAAAACATGTAATCTACTTCATATTTGTTCTTTAGCCTGATGATGACCTATTTTATTACAAAACTTGAATTTTCCAACACACTTGTTAGGAATTACAAAGCTTTTTAAATGTTAGAATCACAATCAACAAAATATGGATAATTACATCCTAACTCATCTCAAATCAAAATAAAAGTTACAAAATGCAATCAAACTTAATAGAAAGAGAGAGTAAGATGAGGTCATTTATTATACATTTAACGGGCATATCCTGGCCTCATCATTTCCCCCATACTTAATTATTTGTAAGTCCCTTTACAAACTTCACTCTTTAAATTTAGGATTGTATATCCTGCATTCCATTTAATTGCTCAGATCAAATGGCTGGAACTAAATATCCCAATGCTTTGATTCAGAGGTACTACACCCTGCTCTTGCTTCTACTTTTCTTTTCCATTCCTCAAATTGAGTGGGATCTTGAGGTTCTCTATTTTTCCAAGGAGATATGGGGGTGACAAGTAGAGGTGGCCTTATCCGCATTCCTATCCATATGCACAGGGGAGTTTCATTGATCTGAAGAATTATTGTACATAAAGCTTTTGCCCTTTCTAGACTCCATATCAAATTTGAAGGGGATATTACTTCCCTTATTTTCAATGCCACTGGGAGAAATTACCATCTTTTCAAACATCCATCATAGATATTATCAAAATTTGCCCTTTCATAAGAGGTGAAGGTATTAATGCTTTTCTATAAATTGAAAAGATAAGGTCCCTTAAACTTGTCATTAAATGCATGGGATTAGAAATGTGTAGAAAAGGTGAATGGGTTACCATAATGAATTCTCATATAGAGACCGGATGAACTAGCCTTCAATAGATACTCTGACTCCCTCTCCTTCCATGCAATCTGATTTTGAAGAATAGAGATGAATGTGTTAAGCTAGCTTTCCCCTACATACAAATTGATCATAAAACTTGAATTTCTTTTTAGCATGAAATTGTAGAGGTGAAATTCACATAGAATATTTTTTTGCTCTGCATTGGCTAAGGAGTAGGCTATTGAAAAATTAGCTTCATCTTTTATTTCATGTGGAAGGCCACATGCTATCCTTGCCAACTGCCATCGAATGAATTATTCCTCTAAAAACATGCTATATGCAGGAGAAGGTCTTCTACATGCAAGCAGTTTCTCATTCATCATACAAACTATTTGTATTTTCACAAGACATTTATATTTATCATTTTTATCATTGTAAAATTTTTCTTCCCATTCTTTCCTTGATTTCTTTTCTTCCACCAATTTGCTTTTCAAGTCTGTATTGGATGCCTTGATTACACTGAGTTCTCTGCATATGTCATCCCATAACTGTTTGAGTGATAGATAAGTCAATTCAGTTTGTGCAGAGACTATTGACACAATGGTCTATATTGTACATTTTTTCTCATTCTCCATCAGTTGCCTTTTGATCTCTACTAATTCCTCATTCTTGGCTGTGAACTAGTTTTTTAATTCTTCAAGGAGCATTTCTTTCTATTCTAATTTGAGTTTGAGGAAATTCAATTCCTCATCCTTTTCCTTGATAATGAGATCTACTCTAGACAAAAATAGAGCCTGTTTAATTTGTTGGTTTTGTTCTTTTTCTAAAATTTCTTAGGGAGTTAAGCATTCCTCTTCCACCATAGGGGATTTCCATTTCCTTCTCCAAGATGCTTGTTCATCTTCTGCATGTGATGGTGATGTTGTCTCACCCATTTCTTGAAAAAATTGCTCCTCAAATATTTCATCTTCTTTTTCTTTTTCTATTTGGCTTGGTCCAGGAGGAGTCATGGCCATGTTGCCCAAAATATCAGCAGCTTCAATTTCGAGCGTTTCTTATTCTTCCATCTCCTCTAGACTTTCTTTAAACCTTTTTTGACATTTCCTTCCTTGAGGAGTCTCAAAATGTGTAGACATGGGTCTCCTCTTAGAGCTTCTTCTAATGTTCACCTCTTGCTCAGGCCTAGGTGAACCATCACTGTCTGAGCTAGGTATTAGTTCTTTTGTAGCTTCTATAGAAGAAGAAATTTCTTGAGAAGGCACAGTAGGGACTGCAATTTTAGCTCTTCTTTCAGATCTTTTTTTTTGGTATCTCCTTTTCCCCTAGTTCTTTATTTTTCTCAGCAGTAGTATTAGTTTCCACATGAACTGAAGGGGCAGGAGGAGTTGTTATTGTTCTTCTGGAAATACCAGGGTTCTGCCCAAATTTGCCAAGAAATTTTTCTCACATTTTTTCCCCATTTTTCTTTGAAAGGAAATGGTGCTGGCATACTAAATGCACTAACCCATGATGTCTAACTATTCCTACACCCCAAGAATACCTATGGGCCATGGTATGGATGGAGTCAAAAAGAAACCCTAGAAGGTTTACTATACATTCTAGTTTTTTGGCTCCATATCTAAGGTGTATAAGGATTTTTAGGACTTATTTTCCTACTGTCCCAAATTATCCATCACAGATTAAATATTTAACTATCCAAAATGCTACTCTATCAAAGGGTTTGGGCAAGCTGGCCCTTTTGACTCCTATGATGATTTTCTTTATATTGTAAATATACTGGGGTTTAGCTTCCCCCTCTTTCAACAGGGTTTCAACCAGGTCTTTTAATGTCCCCTTGATAGGGTTTGGGATATGCACTATTAGTATTCCCGACATCTCACTTATTATATTCACAAAAAAAGGAATGAAAACCTTCCTAATCTTTGTCCTTGTTTGTTCTAAATTGATAGTAAATTCTCTTACCAATTCATCATTATATTTGGGAAATTTCCTCAGAAACTCCAGCGATCATGTATGTTGAAAGATAGTTGCTACTTCTTCATCTACAAGGAGCTAGGTATCATCCTTTGGTTTTGACTTATTTTTAATCCCCATGATTTTTATTCTTTAATCTTACACAGGTTAGCTGAATATTGCTTCTCTTATCAGTGAAATTGACAATTTTGACTACAGAACTAGCAGATTCAGTTGCTGATCTGGTGAATTTGGTTGCAGAATTATTGTACTCAGCTGTGGAACTTAATGATTTTAGCTATCAAACTACTGTACTCAGCTGCAAAATTGATGGAGTTAACTCACTGTATCTCTTTTGAAATTTTTTTGCAACTGGATTTTACTTTGTTGATTCAATAATAAGAATGATTCTTTATGACTATCTGCCAACTCATTCCATCATCAATATCCTTCTCATGATTTTACACATTTAACAATGATGTACAATAGATGACTCATCATACTAATCTATCTAAATCAAGTCTAATCACACATGAAAACTTTCCATCTAACCTTTAACAAGTTAAAAACACAATTACCATCCTTGATGATGTAATCCCTCTATCATAATGACTCATCATTCCTAAAAAACATGGTTAGAAAATAGTTAGAATTCCAAACAAAAGTTTTATTTGAATTATCCATTTATTTGAGACCAACCGCCATCACTGGTTTTCAATTATTTTTTGATTTATTTATTTTATTTTTTTTGGAGAAGAGAACGCTATTTACTGGTTTTCATCCTCTTCCTTTTATTCTAAATCTTTTCATCTAATTATTTGATCATTTTGGAAGAACTGGGTTCTTCCATATGATCAAATTATTTGTTTACTTCAATCTGTTTAAAGAATTCATCCTTAGTAGGAGGCTTACTATAAAGTTTTAGCATGTGTCCATTGACCAAGAGTATTCTTATACTGCCATCAATAAGAAGTAACTAGATAAAACCATTGTCAAATATCTGCTCGATCTGATAAGGTCCCAACCATCTAGTTCTTAATTTGCCTTTGAATTGTTGGTACTTAAAATCAAATAGAAATGCCCAGTCTCCTACTTTGAATTGTCTTTCCTTGACATGTGAATCATTCCATTGCTTCCTTTGACCTTGGATTATCTCATCTAGTGAAGTGCTTCCATTTTGAATTCATCCCATTCGTTGAGTTGAAGGATTCGCTCCTTTTGAGCTACATCCAATTCAATTCCCACCTTAGTTGTTGTCCTCAATGTTTGTAGTTCAAACTCAATAGGCAACAAGGGATTTTCCCCATAGACTAACTCATATGGTGAAAACACTAATATGGTTTTCTAAGTTGTATTGTAAGCCTAGACAGCTTCAGGTAGTCTTTTTACCCAATCTCTTCTTTCTAATTCAATTGCTTTAGTGAGGATGTTTTCTAATTCTCTATTTGTTACTTCAACTTGTCCATTTGCTTGCAGGTGATAGTGAGATGACTTCTTATGATTGATCTGATAATACATTGTGAAAGCCTGGATCATATTGGACATAAATTATGGTCCCTAGTCTGAAACTAAGCTTATTAGTGCTCCAAACTTTACCATAATTCTGTGCCAAAGGAAATCAACAACTGCTTCTTCAGTGGTATTTGTTAAAGCTTACACTTTTGCCCATTTTGTTAAATAATCAGTACACACAAGAATGTGCTCTTTTCCCTGTGAAGGAGGATTAAAGTGTCGAAAAATATCCAATCCCCATCTCTCAAATGGTTCAATCACTACTTGTGGTTGCAGAGGCATTTCATTGGTAATGTTGGTTGTCCCATCCTTTGACAAGGATCACACCGCCTGATATATCTCTTCACATCTTTGTACAGAGATGGCCAATAGTAACTAGTGCCAAGTATTTTGTGAGCTATTATTTTCACTGAATAATGTCCTCCACTTGGTTCATCATGACATGCCTGGAGGATGTCAAAGATTTCATCTTCTCTTAGACACCTGCTTAAAACCAAATCAGGACCACATTTAAATAGAATTCCATTTAACCATTTAAACTGCGCATTGGTTTTGATTAACTTTTTTATTTGTTTTTTAGTGAAAGGAGGAAACTTCCCTATTGCAAGATAATTTTCCATGTCAACAAACCATGGTGTATCAGCTAAAATAAAAAACAATTGTTCATCTAGAAAGTTATTCTTGACTGGATCCTACTCCCTTGTAGTGGTCAATCTTAACAAGAAATCAACTACCACATTAGATTTGCCTAGATTATCCACAATGGTAATATCAAATTATTGTAGAAGTAATAACCATCTAATTATTCTACCTCCAACCACTGGTTTGTTCATTAAATATTTCATTGCTGAGTGATCTGTATGTACAAATATTTTGTACCCTGTAATGTAATGTCTAAATTTATTGATTACATAGATCACAGCCAAATTTTTTTCAGTGGTAGTGTAATTTATTTCAGTGGGAGTAAGATTTTTATTGAGATAGTAAATAACAACATTCTTCCTTCTTCATCTTTCTGTCCCAAAACTGCACCGATTGAGGTATTTGAGGCATTAGTTTGGATGTGAAAAGGTTTCTCCCAATTAGGTCCTTGCAATATTGGGTCAGTTACTAATTTCTTCAAAAGCATGTTGACACTGTTTATCCCAAAGAAATTCATAGTCCTTGGTAAGCAACTTAAACATGGGGGCAGCAATTTTACTAAAATCCTTGATAAAGTGCCTATAGTATCCAACATGTCCTAAAAATGATTTGATATCTGTGGGGGTTTGAGGAATAGGCAAGTCTGAAATAATCTTGATTTTGTTTTGGTCAATCTGAATTCCTTTTTTTTGAAATATGGTGTCCTAATATGATCCCTTCATTAACCATCATCAAACATTTCTCATGACTAAGAGATAAGTGATGTTGTTCACATCTTGTTAATACTCTGTCCAAATTTTTCAAGGCATTGCCAAATGTATCTCCATACATAGTAAAGTCATCCATGTATACCTCCACACAATCATTTGTTAGGTCCATAAAAATTGCTAATACAGCTCTTTGAAAGGTTACTGGAGCATTACATAGTCCAAATGGCAATACTCAGTAAGCAAAGGTACCACATGGACAAGTAAATGTATTTTTGTCTTGATCCTCAGTAGCAACTCTAATTTGATTGTATCCACTAAATCCATCCAAGAAGGAAAATTATTGTTTACCTGAAAGGTTGTCTAAAACTTAATCTATGAATGGTAAGGGAAAATAATCTCTCAAGGTGGTTTTGTTCAGTTCCCTATAGTCAACACACATTCTCCATTTTTCATTCTTTTTAGGGACAATTATAAGAGGAGACACCCACTGGCTATCTGAAATAGGCTAGATAAAACCTACTTGTAATAGTTTTTCAATTTCTTGTTTGACTATATCCCTTAAGGATGGATTAATCCTTCTCGGAGGTTGCCTAACTGGTCTAATGTTTTTAGTATAAATGTGATGGGTCAAGATACTTGGATGAATTCCCTTCATGTCTCCATAGTCCCAAGCAAAAGCTTTAGTATGATCCTTCAAAACATCAAATAGTTTGGCTTCTTCATTATTCTTTAACCAGCTATTAGTATTCAAAAAATTTCCTAGTTGAATCTCAACATGTTTGATTCCAGGATATGATAAATTGATTTGTTGAAAGGGTTCCATTAAGGTGTTTAGTAGATAGGCATGTGGTAACAACATATGATATGTAGCAACATCTCTAAAAGTTCTTAGAGATAGAATGCTAGACAAAGGCAACAAGAAGAGTTCTGATACTTATCTTGTTGTAGGTCAAACTCCTTATTACTGCTATTTTCCAAAAAATCTTCATCATCTCCTGATATCTGTAAAGCTAAAGTTACAGATCCTTCCTCTCCCCAAGAGAAATATTGTTCCTTCGGAGTGAAATTATCTTCAGTTGTAGGGAATTGGTGTGGTTTCAAAACTAACTGTGATGGTTTTGAAATAGATTTTTTAGGTTCCAAAACTGATCCTGACTACTCCAATGATGATTGATGTTCATTTAATGAAGGATTAACCATATCATCTATTTCTCATACATGATCTTGCAATGTTATCATAGCCAAAGAAGACAGATTTTGCTCATTAATATCAGGATTATCAACCTATAATTTCACTTGATTATCAATAAAAGGTCATGTAGAGGGATATAATGAAATTTGCTTAGAATTATTACCATTTGAAATAGTCATATCACTTGACCTACAATCAATTAAGGCAGGAACTGTAGCTAACCATGGTCTCCCCAAAATAATGGGATAACCAAGTGTTTTACCTTTTGGCTTCAATATAAGGAAGTCAACTGGATATTCCCATAATTCCACCATTACTGCCACATCTTCAATAACTCTTTCTAGTTTTGCTATAGACTAATCTGCCATCTGCAATATGGTATTAGTAGGTTGTATGCCTATTAATGGTGATATTTTCAAAGTTTTCAATGTCATTACATTGATAGCTACACCCAAATCAATCAAAATTTTATGTATATCCTTATTCCCTATAGAGACAAAAATAACAGGGCTTCTAGGATCTCCATATTTGGGTAGTAGGAGTTTCCCTGCTAATAAATCAGCAAGTTTCCCATCTACCTGAATAGTCCTGGGATACTGCTTCTTTCTTCCAGGTTTTTTAAAACATAACAATTTGATTAACTTATTCAACTCTAGAATATCCTTAATTGCTTGTAATAATGGTATTTCAATATTCAATCTTCTTAGTTCCTGCACCAATTTAGATTCCTTAAGTTCTATGGCTTCTTTAAATCTTTCTAGAAATGAAATCTCAGTAGAATTTCTTTCTGGTTCCTTATCTTTTTCTTTGTCATCTTCCTTAGGTGTAACTATGCTAGGGGTTTTAGCTTCTTCTATCATCTTAGTGATTATAACAGGTGGATTGCTAACTATTTTGTCAGATCTTGTTTGAATGTTTTGACAATCCATTGTATTTAAATCAACTATTTTTTCTGGTTCTATTTCGTATATAGGAGTTGTTTATTTGTTTCTTGGGTTTGCTACTGGTTGTGCTGGCATTTGTGTTTGGATTATGTTTTCAACTTGCGGATTTTGTGCTGGAGGTCCCATTATGGCTTGTTGGTTCTGATTTGGATATGTTTTCCCTTGTATATAATTACTAGGGCCCCATCTAGGTTGTGGCCAAGCATAAGCATTTCCTTGACTAGCCCAAGGTTGTTGATGTCCTTGAGTATACCAAGATTGACTTGCCCAATCCTGAGGATGCCATGTGGGTTGAGGGGCCCAAGGTGGCTGTCCCTAACTTTGTGGTACTATTTGAGCTGCCCATGGCATCATCCAAGGATTAGGAGTTGGTCTTGGCATAAACTGTCTTTGGTTAGGTTATCTCTGAACAAAATTCAATTCTTCTGTGGTGGATGATGTATTGGTTTGTTTGAGCTGATTTTTTATAAGTGGAAGAAGAGAACAAGTGTGAGTATCATGTTCTTTAGATTCATAGACAAGACATACATCTATTTTATTCAAAGGACATTCCCTTATTGCATGCTTCTTTCTGCATCTAGGACAATACATGGCTAATGGTTCAAGTTGGGCATTTACTTTAGCTTGCAATCCATCCATGGTGGAGGTTAATCAAACTAATATGTCTATTTTAAGGATTTCCAATTCATCCATCAATTTGTTCATATCTGAATTTGAATTTTTAACCATTGTCCCCTTTCTAGGTCCACCCCTTGTCCTTGAATAGTTTCTACAAATTTCTATGATTTCATCCATTCTTAATTGAGCAATGTTTCCTCCGCCAATTAAATCAAGGGTTTCCCTAGATTCATCATCTAGATCTTTGATAAAAATGGTTTTAATTAAAACTTCTTGAAGTACAAATCCACATCTTTTACTCACAAAGAGGAATCTGTCCAAATAATCTTCCATATTTTCATCTTCTCCCTATTTAATTTTGAAAAATTCTTCCTTTTGATTTCTTCCTCTACAATAATCTTGATATTTGTCTAGGAAGATAGTTTCCATTTGTTCCCAATTGGTAATAGAATTAGATGTTAATCCCATAAACCACCTCATTACTACATCCTTCAGGGTAGATGGAAACAACTTAAGTTTTTTATTATCTATCTTGTAATCGTAAGTCTGACATAGTAATTTAAACTCAAATAAAAATTGGTCAGGATCCTCAGATGACATTCCTCTAAATGTGGGCAAGTGTGCAGGTGAAATGTTTTTCATAGTGGTTTCATCATCCTCAATCTAAATGGGATAGGTAAAGGTTCTCTCAGGTTCTCTTCCAGCTTCTTGTGCCATCTCGCTAGTATTTTCTAGTCCATTTTCCTAGTCAATGTGGTATGTGGTTTGTTTTAGGGATGGTGAAAAGTTAGGAGTAGGAGGTTGATTACTCAATTGAGAATCAAAACTTTCCCTCAATGGATCTTGAGAAATAATCCTCTTCCCTAAGGTTCTACTTGGTTCTGGTGACTGATCCAAAAATTCCAAAGATGGCAATTTTGCTTCTTGTCTTGTAGGAGACAATGGTGCCTCCAATTTTTTCTCAACGTCCTTACTTAAACTAGAGGATGATGGAAATTCTTGTTCAAATATTTTGGGGAGAAATCTACCCTTGGAGTCTTGTGGGCTACTCATAAATTTTGTAATAACTTTTAGAGAAATTTTCTTTAATTACTAAATGAATGATTGTTACTCTTGTTGACACTTAATTAGAAAATTCCAACTAGTGAATCCCTGGTAACGGTGCCAAAAATGATGGGTGTTGTTATTCCTTTCATTTAATCAACTTTATATTGATGTCATATTTAACTAGGGCTGTGTCTAAAGCTATATGCAACAAGAAGAATCTTAGTGATTTAGTAATTAACTGTAGATATTTGTATTATTTTTTTTGTGTTTTGGGGGGTTTTTAATGTCTTAAGGACTTCGTGGTTAAAACCTTATTGGAATCAAACTATTCAAATTTGCTGGAAGTAAACACACATTGCAGAAATGAAATAGATTGCTGAAAATAAACACAATTTTGTAGAATGAAATAGATTGCTGGAAATAAACACACTTTTGTAGAATGAAATAGATTGCTAAAAATAAACACATTTTTGCAGAATGAAATAGACTACTGGAAATAAACACACTTTTGTAGAATGAAATAGATTGCTAGAAAATCATTGCAAAGAAATGAGAATTTAATCTAAAACACCTGTAGGAACAAATATAATACAAATTTTAACTTTAAGGAGTTGGACGCATTTATAAATTTAATAAAGTGACCTATTTGCTTTTGCAAATAAAATATAAATATCGACTGAAAATTAAGATCCTGGTTCTTTGGAGGAGTGAGCCCTTGCTCCGCCTAGAAACAGGATTGAACAATTTAATTTGCTTTCAAAATAGAAATGGCTATTTCATTGATAAAAAATTTTGTATTACAAAATATACTAATCTATCTTTATCTCTCTATTCTTCAATTATTTCCTATTACTTCCTAAATTCCCAGGTTTATATATATAGATGCTTTGATGGTTGTAACTGTTTCATAGATACGATGGAACTGAATCATGACTAGAATAGATGCTGAATCAAGATGTAGCTAGATGTCCAACTGTCTCATAAATGTTTTGGACTTGCAAGTACAGAAATCAAGAATCTACTCCTGATTTAATGGGATCATTGACCTGACAGATCACCGGCCATTTGGAATAGATCTTTATCAATTCCAAGTTTAACTGTAAAAGTTTTAGAGCTTATTTGTAAGAGTTCTAGAGCTAATTCAGATAATTTTGGAGCTAAATATAGAGTTCCAGAGCTAAGTCCAAAAATGCGACAACTTGAAATAGCATGATGGAGTTTCAGAACTAAGCTGAATTGATTCCAATGCTTCCAAAAACATGCAATCTATTTCATATTTTTTCTTTAGCCTAATAATGACCTATTTTATTACAAAACTTGAATTTTCCAACACACTTGTTAGGAATTATAGAGCTTTTTAAATGTTAGAATCACAATCAACAAAAAATGGATAATTACATCCTAACTCATCTCAAATCAAAATACAAGCTACAAAATGCAATCAAATTTAATAAAAAGAGAGAGTAAGATGAGGTCATTTATTATACATTTAACGGGCATATCCTGGCCTCATTAGGGATCATTTTCCCCTCTTTTGACCATCCATGGAAAAAAAAAAACTAGGGGAGCTTCCCCTCCATAAGGCTTTGACCATTTATCAACCCAAACCATGCCTTAATAATTAACCAAACTAGCCCTTGGCATTTTTTCCTCAAAATCATCTACCCAACCTATCCAACCAACCAATGCCACCCATACTACCTAACCAATCAACCTTGTCAACCTTACTCACCTTATCTAAACTTATCAACCTATGTAAACAATTATATCCAACCTACCCACCCAAATAATCTTACCCAACCTCATCCACAATCAACCAAACCTTAATTATCACCTATCAAACTTCAAACCACAACCCACAAACAAATTGTCAGCACCACCTACTCATTTTTGGAGTCACCTTCTCCCCCAACCCATTAGAGATCACCCTTCTCCATCAACCAACAAACCAAATAAATGACTTCAACCTTAGCCATTTTGGCCATATTTTTCTACATTTTTTTTTAATGATCCCACACCATTGGAGAATACCTTTCTCCATCCAACTATCACCTAACCAACCTCACCTTTTTATCACTCTGAATCCTTGCATTGTCTAACCAAGTGTTTTAAGGTCACTAGGGGACATCTACTCTTTTGATTGACATTATCCATACATGCAAGCATGGATTTGGGGCATATCAATCTTGAACCTCTTAAACTCTTGGAATTCATGTATTTTCCTTGGTTAGACCAAGTTCCTTGTCATTTTGTGTCTAACTTAAGCTCATCCCTTATTTTCAATCACCTTCATCTCCTTATCTTTAAGGAAAACCAATTAAAAATAGGATCATGTGATTATCTATCACAAAATTTACTTAATCTTAAGCATGGATACCATGGTTTTACCCATTACATGATCCTCATGGATACTTTTCATCTCTAATCAGATGGAATCCCATGGTTTTTATCACTTAAAACCACCTCTTCCACCCATCATCAACCTTATTGTGCCATGGCTTTGCCTCAATAAAGGAAAACCTTAGGCCTATATAGATGGTCCATGTCTAAGCAAGAATATAAACATTTGGGATACCACATTATCTCTTGGGTCAAGATCTTTAGTATGCAGACTGATCCCTTGAAGGACAACTGCTCAAAACAATAAAAATGCTTGAACTTAAAATAGACTACTCCCTTGAAGGATAACTATTAAATATGAACAAAAACAAACATAGACCACTCTCTCAAAGGATGGCTAAGTTAACTTTATCAAAATCAATCACTTAAAGCTTCCCGCATCAATCAACTTCACCAACATATCAAAACAAGCAATAGAAGACACTGTGTCAAAAAAAGAAGAGTTGTCCGAAGAAAATTACAATCAGTTTTCATCAGTAGACTTCTCGTATTGATTAGTCTACACCTATAATATGACATGGACTTGTATATCATAGTTCCTAGGTCACTTATAGAAGGGGTAATCCATCCCCACAAGAAGGTTACCATACCTATCACCCACTATCTACCATCTATTTCCCCTTTTGTCCTTTAAAAATAAAGGGATATTGAGCTTACTTGACACCATGTGATCAAGTTACCTTTATTAACCATCAAACTAACAGCAAAGCAAAAACATGACAAGGGTTTTATGTTCATAAACCCACCCATCTTTCCATCATGGTCTTTGTCAATTAGATTGTTTAGCCTTCCCCTTATACTTTCATGATCACTTGGGAAGACATGTCTTCTCCCTTTAGAATCATTGAAACCAAATCATCACCTAATCAACCAAACAACCCAAACCAAATTCAACCCACCAAACCTATAAAACCAACCTTATTTACCTTATCCAAACAAAAAATAACTACCACCCAACCTAACACCTACCAATCACATTCACCCAACCCATCCAATCAAATTAACATATCAAACCAACCAACCAATGAAATATCTTGACCTTTTTACCTTTGGGAGTCACCTTCTCCCTAAACATTGGAGGTTGCCTTTCTCCATAATCCTAGCCAATCAAAACTAAACCAAACCTAACGTTTGGAGGTTACTTTTCTCTAATCACTTCATCTTCCTCCAATCAAACCCATCAAACATCTAATTGAAAGAACTACATTTGACCTGAAGTTCACATTGTATCCACCATTTATGGGACTATGTAGGTAATATCCTCTTGCCTAGTGCATCAAGAGTCAGCTCGGCCATCCCTTATGCAATTATCTTAACCTAATGATATGTGTCTTCTTCATTTTGATCCATAAAAACCACCCACTTACCCTAACCATTAAACTATTGGGGATTACCTTCTCTCACAAACCTTCAACTTGACCAAACTAACCCCACCCTTTTAGATATTTCCCTTCTCCTACCTTTGCCAACCCTTTGACCATCATCCTACACAACCAATAACCAATCAACACCAACTTAACAATTATTTTTACCAACCTCAACTTAAACCTATCCAACCTCATCAACCATTGGGTTATCCACCCCCAACCACCATCCTAACCTAATATGTCAACCCAACTAACCTTATCAACATTATCTACCTTATCAAACCAATAACCATCACCCTAGCCTATCAATCTACCGACTCCAACCTATCAAACCTATCAACTAACAATAACCAACCAACTTTACCTACCTTACCCAACCTATACAATCAATCCATCTTATAAACTTCAAATAACCTATTCAACTAACCTTACCAAATCAAACCCTTACCTACTAGTCAAACTTCTTAAACCTTACTTACCATGATTAAAACAACTATCTACCCAACCACTTCTCAACAAACTTTATCCACTCAACCTAACCTATCAAATCCAACTTTATCTATCTTATCAACATTATAAACCCAATCAACCCAAACCAAACTAAGTGGTACACCGAAGTGGGGAAACCCATTTGGATGTCCACCAACCTATTTGGGAGTCACCCTCTCCCTTAAACTATGGAGCGTACCCTTCTCCACCAACCTATTTGGGAGTCACCTTCTCCCTTAAATTTTGGAGATTACCCTTCTCCACCAAACTACACAACCATTCGATCGCATCTACCTAGATTTTGACCCTTTTTGACCCAACCTATCACATAGTTTGTAATGACCTGACCTTGGTATTTTTGACCATATAGAAATTTTTTTCCATACTAAACATTTGAATTTTCACCACCGCATTCACAACCAGAACATTTGTGTTTTTCTCAAGAGCACTTCCTACCCTGGATACTTGAGTAAACACCAACCCTATTTAGGAGACTTGATAAGACTAACCCAAATAGCTATGACTAACACTAGGGATTGGTTACTTTGTCATTTATCCTAAAACCTGACCTTATTGTTACCAATATGGCAATCTTAGTCTTTACATGATCTTGGCTATCACACTTAGTTATATTTTATGTACATGTTTGTGTCTCAAATGTCAAACCTCACCTTTTTGTCACCCACCTCGTGACTTATCATCTACCATTTATCAAACCCTAACCCAATTCAACATTTTCCTCATTAATTCTTAGTTTGAGGGGGAATAACTCCTCCCATACTTGGGGTAATTAGACATCTTGGAGATGACCTTTCTCCATAAACCTTCACCCAAATTGAACCATGTGATTCTTCAATTTGAGGAAACCTAGTTGAGTATCAATACCTTACCCTAAGAGCACACTTATTCTCTGTGGCCCACCCATGAAACATTTAAGAACTAAATTTGGCCTAAAATTATTTTTGGCTATTATGTCCATATAACTATGTAGGTAGTGTCCTCTTGCCTAGTGCATTTGGAATCAACTCAGCCATCAGCCTTCACCTTTAACCTTACCTAGCTTCTATTTTTGTTTTGCATCTTATCAACTCAACACTGTCTAACAAAAAGGGGAAAAATATAGACACTCAAAAACTACCCCATTTTTAATGTCAAAACACCCTTGAACCCTTACCCCACATTGGAGCTAGTTAACCACCTAGTTAACCTATCCCACTTTTTAGCTTGCTAACTTAACCTTTTTGACCCACTTCTTTTTAACTACTTTTCACCCATTTTCCTCTCAGACCTCAACCAACGATGATTAGGGTAACCATCGATAGTTAATCTAACCATTGATGGTTAAGCCTAACCTTTGACAGTTAAGTCTAACCATCGATGGTTAGGTTCCTTAGCCTGTATCAAATCAATTTCTATCTAGGTGTGAAATCAGATTTAGACCCAACTTAGAAACCTTTCCATTTAGTGATAAAAATTAACTTTGTAGTGCCCAAATTAGAATCTTTATCCACTATCTAATTAGAAACTTCCTCTTAAACATTTAGTAATTTCTTCCTATAAAAGGAGAGCTAAAGGAAGGAGAACATATCCAAAAATTTATAAGTACCTGCTACCAAAGTCTTTTTACAGGTATCTACCCTTACCAAAATGCTACCCAAATCATTCTCAGAGGTTGGAGTATTGCTATGCTGACTAGTTTCCTCTAGGTCTTCTCTCCCTTTTCTCCATTGCTCTTGATAACAAGTATTCTTCTCTTTGTTTTCAATTTTCTTTATTTATTTTCTAAGGTTTAAATACCTTGATTAGATTCTTCTATTTTATACCCTCTAAATTTATATGCAAACATTTTTTGACCATTTAACCTTCAACCCTTATTTTTTAAATTCCTAGAATTTGATAGGCAATCACTGACGATTAGCCTTAACCACTAACGATTACCTTAACTGCAGATGGTTACCCCTCTGTAACCAAACCACAAACTAGACAACAACCAAAATTCTATTTTTTGTGTCCCTATCACCTGATAGACCAAAAACATAATTAGACACCCCCAACTACCTTAGCATAAGCATCAACTAACTTTTTCCTATAGTTAGTTATTTTCTTTGACAAGCATTTTACTTTTCTTATATTAAATAGCATTTACCTTTATGTTATTATATGCAAGTTTCATTTCTTTTATTTTTAGCAAAACTTTTATCAAAAAGGGGATTGACAACCATCCTATCAAGCTATTGCTTTCTTGGATCTAGCATATGCTAGGCAATCCCCCCATTTTATTATCTAACCAACAAATTCCATTTAGTGCTTTCTTACTATAGGTATTCTTCCCTAGCTAAAGAAGAGTTCCCACTTCATCTAGATCAATGTGCACACACTTTCAACCAAATACCCTTACACACTCCTTTCTTGAAGTTTTACTTCTACTTTCATAAACTAAGAAATGAGGAGAAAATTGAGTAAAACACACACTTTCCTAATCTTTAAAACATCCCTTACACACTTTTCCAAGCAATTCACTGCCTTATTTAGCCCCTACCTAAGCCAAAAACCTTTTTGACATTTACCAAATAATGTTTTCCTATGTCGACCATGTTTTAGAATTAATATTAACATGTTATAGGTCTAGGTTAGCCTTGACCGACCCAAACTGGGATCTAACTTGATTTTATAAATTAATGATACATGTTCAAATTAGGCTGACCATATCAGCTAAACTTTTAGAAAGGTTTAGGGTTAAATTTAGCTATATGTACACATTATTTTTTCCATTTATTAGAGAGAGATAAAGTTAATTATTCATTTTCACTTCTTTACAATCTACTCTTCTACCTTTCTAGTGGAGTGATTTGCGTATGGTTTACAGTTGGAGAGAAAAAATTTGTCATGTGAAAGATTGATATTCATTAGGAATTCCTTGGATATAGTCCATTGTCCATATTTATCTTATTAAATAATACACAATAACCTATTTCAAATCACCTTTGGCAAAGGGAGAGATTGAGTCTCGATGGGTTCATCTCCAAGGTAAGTATCTCTAACTTCACTCCTCTATTTTAGTAGATAAAAGTAGCATGAGTAATAGCTTTTGAATGTAATCCTCTCTCCATGCATTAGGGTTATATCTATACATAGCATAATTATAATTATTCTATTCATGTTTACTTTCATGTTTATTACCCCCATGTTTTCCCACAAGATTTAGTGTGCACTATGTTATATTTTACTTTACTTTGCATATACTTTATGAATATAGAAACCATAAGGTTATTGCATGGTGTTGCTTGACTAGAGTGTTGAGGTGTTATCAATGATGTCTCCAAGGTTCCAAAGAATGTCAATAAAGTGTAAAATAGTGTTCATTAAGTGATAATTATTCTAATAGGTCAATGACAAAGTGTCCCTTAGTGTTCATGCATGATACTTGAAGCATTTTCTTGGTTAGACAAGATGATGAAAATTGATGGTGTGTTGACCATGTTTGAGAGGTCATATGAGGTGTCAAGATTACTTATGGTACCTTTATAAGTGAAAGGAATTAATTGGAATGGTCTTGTGAAGGTCTAGGTTATCCTAATCACCTTGGTATATCTTCCTAAGTAAGCAGATTGATGATGTCAGCATTCTTGCATGTGAAGATGTTAGAGGAAAATGGTCACATGGGTTTATTCAGGTTTGTGCTTAGATTATGTTTTTTAAATTTAATGTCTTGACATGAAGCATATAAAAATTTATGGTGGTTAAAATTTGTCCTCCCAATCATATTTATCTATTTTCGATACTTAGCTAATTTTGCATTAAAAAGTGACTACTGCAATTCAAATATTTGAATCAACAAAGGAAAACTAGTCCTCATTATTTTGGATATAAACTTTGATTTTGGATGAATTTTATGGTGATATAAAAATAAAATTGATATATAACATCAAGATAAATCTAATAAAAATAATTTGGAGTTTTGAATAATAGTACACCTATATTTATTGTAGTCCAAAGTTGGCTGAGGGTTTGACCATCTTTTACAAGTGACTCAAGAAGGATGTTTGAGTTTTTGTTGATGGTGTTTAGATATTTCAAGATGAATTATCTATTGGATAGTGTTTTATACTCCCTAAATATCATATATATGTATTTTAAAGGTTTGAAAAATCTATCTTCAATATGAACAAATGCTTACAAGTTGACTGTTTGTTCATGCATGGTAATTTTCATGTACAAGGTAAATGTTTGATAGGTTTTACATATGCATAGGTGTGTAGTTATGAATATGATAGATTAAATATTTATTAGGGTTCATATGGTGAGGATATATGTAATTTTAAGTGGTCTTGTGTTTCCTATTTTTGCGTGGTAAGGTGCTAAAAGGGTGAATAGGTCTTTATGGACCTAAAAGTGCTCTTTCAGCCTAAATTAAAAGGTGTTGATGCTTAAGGGTGATCTATGGATGATATGGTCTATATATTAAGGTATTATTGAGATATTTATAATTTTTATATAATATTTAAGAGTTAATTAAAGTCTTATGGCCAACCAAGAAGGTGATGAACAAGTATACTCTATAAAGAGCAAATTCAAAGGTGATGGTTTCTTGAGTTGATATGCAAAGGATAGTGAAGTGTAAGTGTGATTGTTGGATATATTAAAGATAATATAAGGTTAAGGAATGTTTTCATGACCTATAGGTCATAATTTTGATATTATAATAGTGTAATTTTAGGTTTGAAGATTGAGGATGAGCGAAGAGTCTAAAGTGATTTAAAAGAGTGTTTTGGATTAATTGCTTGTATGTGAAGGCTTGAGAGAGTGTGAAGGGTTGAAGAGAGTTGTTATTCACTATTTTTAAATAATATTGGAAGTAAATAAGAGGTTTTTAAGTGTTCATATCATATATTTTGTGTGGGTGTTCATCATCTAGGACAAGTTGGTGCATGTTCAAGCTTACAAGTTGGTGTTCCTCATGAAGTGGGTGCTTCATTAAAGTCTCTTGTTTGTAAATATTTTCTAGGACTATAGTCCACTTATTTTAAGACTTGAGAGTGGGTTTTATCCCCCATGAGGGTTTCACACATAATCCATGTGTTATGTATTTTGATCTTGTATGATTTCCTTTGTTCATTGCAATAGCTAGTTTGTATACTTTATAAATGCTTAAATTGAGTGGTTGAGAGTGTGAAGTTTTAAAATTGGATTTGAATAGCTTGCATAAATGATTCACCCCCCCATGACCCCCACTCTTAGTTATTTTACCTCTAACATATAGTATTTAGAACCCTTTATAGTGATATTATTGTGGTAAGGGACCCCTTGGTTTGGTTTAGTGGATTCATCTTGATCATGACCACTAATGTCTAAATGTATCAATAAGAAAAAGTGTAAGCATGGTTTATCTTCTTCAAGCTAGGATTTATTTTTAGATTATCTAAATTTTCCCTTATATACATTCTAGTAAACTCAAAATTAAACTAACCCTTGTAGGTTTTCTTTCATGCAATCATTTTATTATCATATTATATATTTTTTATTTGTGTGGTACTGTATCTAACTTTTAGATACCATCTAACATTATGTGAATAGGTTTAACACACAATCACTCCAAAATGACTCTATTTATCTATGTAGGTCTTCCCCAAATATAGGTGATTGGAACAATCAACTTGACATAGTTTTCTTATTCAGTTATAGGATTTTATACCTCATCAAACTAGTCGATTCTATTCATAGATATTCTTTTTTAGGATACAAGTTTGTGGACATAGTCAAGCCAGTCGACTCTATTCATAAATTATTTTTTAGCACACAAGTTTTACATACTCTATCAACCTAGTTTGACTTTATTTCTAGAATATTAAAATTAGCATTTGATCAATACAAAATACAATTTTCTAACTAAGCATCTTAAAAATTACCAAGGTTCATTATTATCTTATCCATCATTTCTACTTTTCATTTACAATCCTATTTTTCACAGTCTATAGTCTATAAAATTTCAACCCTATAATGAACTAGGTTGACTAGCTCAACATAGTTCTATAGCCTATCTTCTCTCTAGAAGATAATTAACCTATTCGATTGTGTTATTTCATATAGTGTTGCTCATACTAACTCTATACTATTTATAGTCAAATAAATTAACCTATTTTTCTAGTAATTAATTCACTTTCCATTTCAGTTGCTTGCATGATTAGAGTAATAAACATAGATTAATTAGGTGGGATTTTAATTTACCAACTTAGTCACATTTTTTCACTTTTACACATGCTTTCAAATCACTTAACACTAAAAAAGAATTAAAAATTTTCTTCCCAAGGTCTACCTACTTTGATTTCATCACCAAGGGGGAAGCCAATTTGGTTTTCTTGACAAGTATAAAATGTGGTTGATGGTATATATTGGTAAAGCACCCAACACCCTTATCTATATGAGATTGTGAAGTGAAGGGGTAGGACCCAATACCAAGCTAGTACCATTGCCAATACAAATTCATTTTAACCTAAACTACATGAAATTATCCATAGATTCCTTTCTAGTTCCTTCTTACAACCAACTCCCTATCACATTAATTTGAAAATTTATTATAACTTAAAAAAATTAAGGAATGAACAATTAGTTAGAATTTACATTCAAGTTTTGTTACTTGCTCTTTGATCATTATATTTTGTATTGTAAAACTTGTATTATATAGTGTTATTGTAAGGTTTGTGTTATGTGCTATAATTAGATCAAGCACATTGATCTAATTATTTGTGTGCTTAATTTTACTTGCTTAGTTACTATCTTGTAAAAAAAAATTCATGTTTTTGGAACATCATCATCCCTGTTGATACAATTTTTTAAAAACTATTAGTCTTTCTCCCATTGAAGTAAACAATTGATCCATTTGACTATGCATCTTTTTAACTTATTCAATTTCTCCATATACAATACATGGTCAACCCATATGACTATGTATATGTTTATCTTGTTTCAGTTTTACCATCAATAAAACATAATCAAGTTGTTTAACTATCTTTTTAATCCTATAGTGTGGACCTTTTCCATAGATTATGTTGATCCAGTTGAATCTATACTTATTGGTCGATACTATTCTATATTTGACTAACTCTATCCCTAGTTTTACATTTTGCTTATTGATTTTAGATTTTATCTTCAAGAATCATGGAATCCCCTATTAGAATCTTTTTGGACAACTTGAATCCATTTAGATGCTATATGGGATGTTATTTTATTCCTATCTTTGCTACCCAATAGAATCTTCACTCTTGGAGCACATTTTCTCCTCCCTCATCTTTTGATTGAAATATGGTTCAAATCACACTAATAAATGATATTGTTATATCCAATCCATTCCATACTTTCAAGATAATTCTCACTTTCAATAACCTTACCATACTATGGGGTAAATTGACATAAACCTAACAAATAACCTCATAGGAAACCTTCTCAACACCAACAATCCACCTTTTACCAATCTGCCACTTGGTAACCCTCCTCCTAATACCAATTTGGGGTATCCTCCTACCAAGACCAACCCACCAATTGATACAACTCAAATTCTTGCATAAATAGTGAAAAAAATGAACATCATTCAAACATTTAACACCTCTCAAATGATGAAACTATAACATCATTTGATCAACATGACTAATCAATCTCTTATCCTTCTTCCCAAAAATAATCAAAATTTCATTCCTTCACCTTTTAAAGATATTGAAGTAAATGTCATCCCCAACCTATTATATATAAAAAGATGCTTCAACACATTAAAAATGAGCCTTTATCCCCCTTAATTATATCTATTAATATTGGTAATATATCTCCAACTATTAAATATGATGGGACTAAAGACCCTACATCTTTTCTCAAAGCATTCAGTAATATTTATAAAGAGTGGATCTTCACTACCAAAATTTTAGTTAAAACTTCACTAATTATGTACTAGAATGGTATAACTAACTTCCCCAACATTCTATATGGAAACTTGAGGATTTCATCAATCCTTTCGTTAAGGAGTTTTAACACAATGATCTTCCCTAAAATTGTCTTAGTCATTTCATCAATGCTAAGCAATCCCTTATCAAATCAGCTAATGATTTTATCAAAAAATGGAAATATTTGGCTCACAAATCTGATCATAACATGACTAATGATAACTTGTTCAAAATTTTCATCATTGCCTTAACACCTTCGTTCCAATACAAGGTTCAATTTTTTTCTCCTTGAATTCTAAACAATGCTATCAACCAAACTAAGCGATAAGATTTTCTAATGAAATAGTTTAAACTTGACACTAAAACCATCAACAAATATTTATAACATTCAACCAATGCAATCACTAGAATCCTCCTCAAAAAAAAATAGGGATGGCTAAAATGGAAAATCTTCAACCTTACCATATGCCAATAACTATGCAACAAAATAAACAAATTTAAGCACCTTCTAGACCATTCATGTATCCTAATATTCCCCCTCAATGGTAAAACCCCAACAAGTTTTGTTGGTTTCATGTTGATATCGGTCATTCCCATGAAACATGTTGTGGCATTATAAAAAATTTTATTTATTTTATGTTATGAGATTCATTCAATCATGATTCCATGATATGAATCCATCATCATGACTATGTTAATTCTTCTCAAAATAAGCAATTTCTCAAATCTTATTCTTCTAACAATCCAAAAACTTTCTCTACATCCAACCCTCAACAATCAAACATGGATATTTATGTGATTGATGTCAATTATGATCAATACTATACCAATTCCCAATACATAAACATGGCTAAGGTCAATTATCAACGTAGACCCACCCACAAATATTTTGTCAAAAAGCCAAAGAAACTATCACTAGAAGAAAAAAATTTCAAAGATACTACTAACACTAACCTACCTTCAAAAACCAATGAGGAATCACTTCCTCAATCCAACCTTCCAACTACTTCTTTTCTTATTAAAAATATATTACCTTCCAAGCCTCATGCTCATTCTTCCTCTTCTAAAACTCATTGGAATTTATTGGAGGAACTTAATTTTATGCCTTGGAAAATCCCTCTCATGGAGTTAGTTTATACTTCTCCCTATCATATTAAATTCTTAATTCAACAACTCCAAGAAATTTAAAAACCATCTTCCTTAAAAGAGGAACAACCTTCTCACGAGCCTCAACCAATATAAGTTCATACCATTGAAATTGTCTATCCTTATTCAAAACCCTCCATTGAGTTCCTTGAATAAGACATGATCAATGATGAAATTATTTTTTGCATAGATGATCTACCTCTCTTTATTAAAATAGTCATTAATACCATCCTTATTTGCAAAGTACTAGTAGATGAAGGGTATATAATTAATTGTTGAGTGTGGATCCCTTTGGGGATATCACATGACCATGGTGGCATATTTTGGGGGCCTAGAGAGCTCCACAAATGTGGGGAGTGCATTTTTTACCACTCTACCTTTTTTGGAACCATGCTTTCATGTGAGTGGAATATTCCTATAATTTTTTAATTTCTATGTCTTCCATAGTTTATGGAGTTAGTTGTTAGATGTCTATTTTCCATGTTGACTTCCTTGTTCTTAGGGAGTTAGTTATTTATTGGAAAAGGGAATGACTTCCTTATTTTAAAGAGTTGGTTGTCATCACATGTCATTGTAAAATGTGTCATTTGAAGGAAGAGAGATGAGGGCAATGAGTTCTTCCTTAGGTGAGCTTATGGATAAGAATGACTAGGTGGAGGAGAGGTGTTACCTTGTGGATAATGCTTAGCTTGGATAATCATGGAAAGTTTTTCCTCTTGGTCTTGGTTTTTCCTCATTTGTTGATAATATACAGGTGTGGTGTGGCTTTTAGAGACAAGTCAAAAGTGTAGATATTTTTTGAAAAGTGTATTTGTATATTTATAGGGTGTGGTATAACAACTTGTGATATAGTATTATGCAGGTGCAGGTGCAACTTGGCATATGTGTAAAATTGTTGATTGTTTCAAATCAATAATTTAGTGAATTTATTTGTGAATTTAGAAGGAGATATTCTATCTCTATGAGAGGTTCTTTGTAATCTTGTTTAGTTACATATTTTATTGAGGAATTTCTTGGTGGATGTGGCCCACATTGGGTGAACCACGGTAGATCTATGTTATGGTTTTATTGTTGTTTTTTTATTGTCTTAATAATTGATTTCAATTAACTCTGATTTGAGAAATTGTTTCCATGATGCAATAGTGCATAATTAAATCTGATTTCATATTTAAAATCTAGTTATATGATTTTATGGTGAATTAAATATGGTTTATATTCTTTTAATTCATAACAACTAATATCATAGCTTTGGTTGTGTTTTGCTAAAGTGGTAAATCATAGGAAAGGTTATTAACTTGAGTGGAAGCTATAGGAGAAGAGATCAGATTTAGGGTTGAGAAATTTGATGGTAAGAATTTTGGTTTGTGGAAAATGCAGATGGAAGATTCCCTGTATCAGAAAGAGCTCATCTCCCCGTAGAGGGGAAAGTAGAATAACATATAAGTATGAATGATGTAGATTGGTCATTACCTAACAAGAATATATTCAGATCCATTTAGTTATGCCTTGTATCTTTTATTGCATTTAACATTTCAGATGATAAAACTACAAAGTATCTCATGGATAAACTTGGAAAGTTCAATGAGAAACCCCCTGCTTCAAATAAAATTTGTCTTATGAAATGATCATTTAATATAAAAATATCTAAGAATGGTTCTATTGCTAGTCATATTAATGATTTTAATATGATTGTAAGTATGCTCACTTATATTGTAATTAAGTTTGATGATGATGTTAGAGATTTGCTAATACTATGTTCTTTGCCTGATAGTTGGGATAGCTTAGTTATGGCTATGAGTAATATAGTCCCTACCAAGGGAAGCTTAAATTTTAAGGATGTTGTAGGTGTGATTATTAGCGAGAAAATACGAAGGAAAATCATTAGTGAATCATCTTTAAGTAATTTTTTGTCTATTCAAACTAGAGGGAGGAAAAAGGACAAGAGCAAAGGCAACCATGGAAACTCAAAGGGTAGATCTAAATCTAGATCTAGATCTAAGATGATATGTTGCAATTATAGGAAGAGTGGAAACTCAAAGAAGGATTGTTGGTCACTTTAGGATAAGAATTCCAACAAGGAGAAAATGAATGAGGTAGATGTGACATCAAGTAAATCCTGTTAGGATGCTTTAATTCTTTCTATGGATTATTTTTTTGAGTCTTGGGTATGAGATTTAAGGGCTTGTTTTCATGCCATCCCACATAGGCATTATTTTACTGATTATGTTCAAGAGAGTTTAGGACATGTTTATCTTGGTGATGATGAACCATGTGAGATAGTAGGGAAAGGTTGTGTTCAGCTTAAAATACATAATGGGAACACATGGCTACTTAAGGATGTTAGGCATGTGATTATGTTGAGATGGAATTTGGTTTTAGTGGGGTAATTGGGTAGTGATGGTTTTTTGGTAATGTTTATTGTAGATTCTTTGAAAATTACCAAAGGTTCTCTTATGGTTTTGATAGGTAAGAAATTTGGTACTTTATATTTAACTAGTAGTGTTGATTCTTGTGATTTAATTACTACAGATGGAAATGAAAATATGTGGCACTAAAGGCTCAATCATATGATCCATAAGGGTATAGAGATCTTAAAAGACAAGTTGCTTGGATTAAAAGACATTGATGTAGACTTCTATGAGAATTGTCTATATGAGAAATAGAAGTGGGTTAAGTTCCTAAAAGTTGGACCCACAAAGAAAGAGCATAATTTAGAGTTGGTACACTTAGATGTATGGGGACTAGCTCAGGTATCTTCTATTGGTGGTTCTAATTATTATATCATTTTTATTGATGATGTAACTAGGAAAGTTTGGTTTTATTACATTAAAAATAAATTTAATGTATTTGACACTTTTAAGAAGTGGAAAGCCTTGGTTGAGAATGAAATAGGTCTCAATTTAAAATGTCTCAGATCAAATAATAGAGGTGAGTATTGTAGTAATGCTTTCTTTAATTATTGTTCTAACAATAGAATCAATAGACAAAGGATGGTTTCAAGAACCCCATAGTAGAATGGGGTATCTAAAAGGATGAACATCACAATAATGGAGCATGCTAAGAACATGAGGTTACATGTAGGGTTGCCTTTATATTTTTTGGTAGAATCAATTACAATGATAGTTTATTTGATTAATAGAGGACCTTTAATGCCTTTGGATAGAGGCATTCTTGAACAAGCTCAGTCTAGTAAGAATGTTGATTATTCTTTCCTTAGAGTCTTTAGATGTGAGTCTTTTGCTCTCATCAAGAAAGAGGATAGGATGAAGTTAGAGGCAAAATCAAAGAAATGCACATTTGTTGGATATGGTGAGGATGACTTTGGTTTTCATTTACAGAACATTAAAGATAAGAAAATATTTTGGTCTAGAGATGTAGTCTTTAATGAAAAAGTCATGTATAAGAATTAGTTCTAGGAATAGGAATATAAAGAGTACACAGTATTGGATGACATTGTGGTGGAAAATTATCTAATGAATTAGTTTAGGAACCTTCTACACAAGGACCCCAAACTCTTATGGTAAGAAGAAAACTTGAACATTTTTATCCTTCTTTAAATTATTTTTTACTCACTGACAATGAAGAACTAGAGTGTTATGAGGAAGCAATACAGCTAGATGCTAGGTTGAAGTGGGAGCAAACCATGGATGAAGAGCATTGATCTCTCATGGAGAACCAAACGTGGGATTTGGTAAGGCTACCCAAGGGCAAGAGTGTATTTCCAAACAAGTGGATCTTCAAAATAAAAGAAGAAGATGAAGGGATAAAAAGGTATAAGGCCAAGATGGTGATCAAGGGGTTTGTACAAAAATCAAATATTGATTTTGATAAGGTTTTCTCTCCTATTGTAAAAATGACTTCTATTAGGATTGTTCTTGGTTTAGTTGTAGTTGAGGATTTGCACTTAGAATAGTTAGATGTGGAAACTACTTTTATTCATGGTGATTTGGATGAAGAGTTGTATATGAAGCATCCACAGGGATATGAGGTCAAAGGGAAGGAGAACTATGTGTGTAGACTAAAGAAGAGCTTCTATGGCCTAAAACAATCTCCATGACAATGATATAATAAATTTTATTGTTTTATGTTGGAACAATAATATCAAATGTGTAATTCCGACCATTACATGTACATCAAATTTTTTAATGATGGTTATTTTATTATATTATACTTGCATGTGGATGACATATTAGTTGTAGGAAAGAACATACAACATATTCATATACTCAAGAAATAACTTAGTGACTTCTTTTCTATGAAGGATTTGGGTGCAGAGAAGCAAATCCTTGGTATGAGGATTACTCATGATAGAAAGGAGAGGAAGCTTATTTTATCCCAATCAAAGTATGTGAAGAAAGTCTTCAAAAGGTTTAGCATGTTAGATGATAAATTTTTTGGTACTCCTTTGGCAGATCACTTTAGATTATCAAAGGATTAATGTCCCAAGATGAAAGTTGAAAAAATTAATATTTCCAAGGTGCCTTACTCATCGACTGTTGGTATCTTGATGTATGCCAAGGTTTGTATTAGGCCAGATATTTCCCAAGTAGTGGGAGTTGTGAGAAGGTTATGAGTGATCCTAGTTATGAGCATTGACAAGTAGTGAAATGGATTCTTTGGTATTTGAGAGGAACCATGGATTTTGCAGTATGTTATGATGGATCTGATACCACTTTGCATGGTTATGTGGACTCAGATATGGTAGGGGATATTGATAGCAGGAGGAGTATGACAAGTTATATATATATATTGTTAGAGATATAATGGTTAGTTGGATTTCTATGATACAGAATGTTATGGATTTGTCAACCATAAAGGTAGTGTATGTTGATACCACAAATTTTATCAAAGATATTATTTGGTTATAAGAGTTATCTTAAGAGTTGGGGAATGAGCAAGCAGTTGGGAAACTACATAGTGATAGTCAGAGTGTTATTCATTTGGCAAAGAACTTTGCTTTCCACTTGAGGATGAAACACATTTAGTTACATTATCAGTTTATCAGGAAAGATTTGGAGGAGAACTTGGTGAAGCTAGAGAATATTCATACTAGCTGGAATCTTGTGGATATGATGAACAAGGTGGTCACATTGGATAAATTGATACTATGTTTAGATTTGGTTGGCCTTAGTGATCATGGAGTAGTGATAGATTCTATTCAAGAGAAACAATCTCCAATTGGGAGATTTTTGAGTGTGGAACCCTTTGGGGCTATCACATGACCATGATGGCTTATTTTGGGGGCTTAGAGAGATCCACAAATGTGGGGAGTACATTTTTCCCCACTCCACCTTTTATATAACTATGATTCCATGTGAGTAAAATTTCCTAGAACTTTATTATTTCTAAGTCTTCCATATTTTGTGGAGTTAGTTGTTAGATGTCTATTTCCCATGTTGACTTCCTTGTTCTTAGGGAGTTAGTTATTTTTTATAAAAGGGACTGAATTTCTTGTTTCAAGGAGTTGGTTGTCATCACATGTCATTATATAATATGCCCTTTGGAGGAGGGGAGATGAGGATGGTGAATTTTTCCTTAGGTGGGCTTATGGATAAGCATGACTAGGTGGAGGAGAGGTGCTACCTTATGGATAATGCTTATCTTGAATACTCATGGTGATTTTTTCCTCTTGGTCTTGGGTTTTCCTCATTTGTTGATAATATACAGGTGTGGTGTGGCTTTCAGAGACAAGTCAAAAGTGCAGGTGTTTATTTATAGGGTGTGGTATAGTAGCTTGTGATACAATATTATGTAGGTGTGGGTGTAGGTGTAACTTAGCATATGTGCATAATTTTTGATAGTTTCATATCATTAATTTAGTGAGTTCATTTGTGAATTTATGAGGAGATATTCTATCTCTATGAGAGGTTCTTTGTAATCTTATTTTGTTACAAATTTTATTAAGGACTTTCTTGGTGGATGTAGCCCATAGTGGGTGAACCATGGTAGATATATGTTATGGTTTTATTGTTGTTTTTTATTCTCTCCATTATTCATTTCATTTAACTATGATTTGAATAATTGTTTCCATGATGCAATAGTTAATAATTAAATTTGATTTCACATTTAAAATCTGGTTATGTGATTTTGTGGTGAATTGAATATGGTTTAGATTCTTTTAATTCCTAACATTAATGTGAAATATCTTTGGCTCATTCAAAAACTTGAGTATAATAAAGATCATCTCAAGAAAACTCATCTAACATGTCACGGATTCAACATAACTAAAATTTTCTTAGTTGTATTTACTTCCCTCTTATTATTGGACCCAAAACTATACGTATTAAGCTTATGGTTCTAGACTCACCATTATATTATAGTATATTCCTAGGATGCTCGTGGAATCATCGAATGAGGACTATTGCCTCTTATGGTAGCCAATGTATCCAGTTTATTCATAATGGAAAATAGTATAAAAATGAGGTTGATCCTAACCCATGGAGTATTTAGATTCTTATCCCCAAATCTTAGTAGCTCATTTTGACTATTACAAAAATTAATAGTGAACCTTTACATGAATTCTTCAATATGAATCCAAACTTACATGTCACTCTTATCCATTCTGATGATGATGATCCAAATTATTTATAAACACATGCAATAATACCAATCTACCTCACATTTTAGAGTGGCTTTCTCCTTCCTTGTTACCTCATGATCGTACCATCCCTTTTATCAATGAGATCACCAATTTTCCTCCTCCATTTAATGTACAAGAAGCATCTTATAAAAAATATGATTTCACTTGTAATGACTATGGAGTGGCCAAGCTATTTCAAGACCCTTTAAACATGTCACCTCATAAATTTAGAGATCTAGGCATATCACCTTTTGATGTTCCTCTAGATCCTCAAACATGTACTATCTATCCTACCTATTATGATAACTACATTATGGCCCACGTTCAATCACAATACTTGGATGTTCAACACTATAAGCAAACCTTAGATAAAATACATTCTATGACTATTTAGATAGAACCTGAAGGTCATATAACTCCAATAAATTCTCCATTCCTTAATACTCAAGTTTTTAAATAAATCTTACATTTTTCCAATTCAAAACTTCCATAACCTTTTATACCTTCTCTCAAACCGGTCACTCTACCTAATCCCCTCCTTGATAATGATTCTAAAGATAAACCTACTATCAAACCAATTGAATCCAATCATCCTTTATCCATAGTTCCACCTATGCCTGAGATCATCCTCAATGCCAAGGTAATAGATGTACACCATATACATTTTGAATACAACCACCATAGTAAAAAAATCATTGATCTTAAAATATATGTGGAATATTATGGACCTTTATCTCCATTACCTAGCAATGAATCCATCCTTTAAATGATTCATGTTTGAGAACCTCAACTTCCTCAACAACATCATAAACTTGGGAATTTCAAATGAAAGGTCCCTCATTTTAACAACTTCATTACTAGCATTGATACCAAAACCATCCCATTTCTTCTCTTCCCAATGCACCTATCATTTTCAAGATGGAAATATTATGCTTTTCTAATAAACCATGATAATATACTATGGCACACCCTTATGTCTTTGACATATATAGGTTTTAGAGAAATCACGTCAACCAAGCATGATAAATTTAGTCTATTTTGTAGATAAATATCTTGAGATTTTCACTTGGTCATATGAGTAAATTCCTAGCATTGATCTTAGTATTGTGGTGCACAACATAATCACATACCCAAATGCCAAACTCATTTGATAAAAATAATAGAAATTTCCACCCAAAGTTTCCATCATATGCTATAAAGAAATTATCAAACTATTAGATGCCAAGTTTATTAAACTAGTGGACTATTCTGAATGGGTGTCAAACATTATTCTCATTCACAAAAACTTCACCATTTTTATTCATATTTGCATTGACTTTTGCAATCTCAAACTCACTTGTCCCAAGGATAATTTCCCATTACCTTCGATAGATGACATTATAGATTCCATTGCTAGATATGAAATGTTATCCCTCATAGATGGTTTTGAGGCTAAAATCAAATTCACATAGCCCCTAAAGACCAAAATAAGACAACATTCACTATAGAATGGAGCACCAATTCTTCGGTCTTAAAAATGTCAGAATAACCTATCAGTGAGCTATGACTCACATTTTTCATGACCTTACACATAATATTTTAGAAACCTATGTGGATGATCTCATTTATAAATTAAAAAAATTTAGAACTCATCTCTCTAATCTAGCCATCATATTTGGTCAATTAATCAAGTAAAAAGTTAGACTTAACCCCTACAAGTGTGTATTTAGTGGTACATCTAATAAATTTCTATGATTTTTAGTGTCTATTCATGGTATTTATTGACCAAATTTTGACTCCAAGTTACCATTATAAATTTAAACTTGTATAGGGTTGTTATATGTTATTTTCATGGTCTAAAATGGTCCTAAAGAGTCCCATGTGGTCATATGTGTCCTTGTCAAACTTTGTCTAGGTTTTGGTCTTATGTTCACTTGTTTAGCCCTATGGTCAAATATAAGGTATTGGAAGGGTAAAATAAATTAAAATATTTAGTATAGTTTAAATTAATTTAAAATGGTTATTTGGATGTTATTTATGTCATCCTATCATTCTCTAACCTTTATTTGACTCTAAAATGCAAAAAATGTTAATTTGGCCACCTTTTAGCCCATATAGAGGAATGTAGCATTCCACTTCAATAAGAGGATATTTAAATAATATTACAAGATACCTTGGTGTCAAATATATGTCATATAATGTTTAGTGGAAGTTAGGTACTAACACACTTGCAGTTTCAACCTCCCAAATAGCAAAATTGGTGTTTTCAATTTCTAATTTGAAATGGTTTTTAAGTGTCTCTTGGGAAACCTCACATCATTTCCTAGATTTAGACAAAGTTTAAAAATGAACTAATAATCCAAACACCTTTTCTCCTCCATCACTACCTTCACAAACTTAGAAAGGCAAAACTGAAATGGATGGTACAACTAGGAAAGAGAGACTTATGAGATTAAATTTTGTCCATTTTTAGGGGTATTAATTATATTAAAATTAGTGTAATTTTTTTGTATAGTGATTGCCTATACTTTATGAACTATTGCTAAGAGTGATAGCAGGTTACTATGGCATATACATCTGAGAGGGGTCTGTTATTGTACATGTTTATCCAGATCATAAATAAATGAAGAAGAATTATTTTTATGGTTTTTTTAAAATTATTTTATCTCCCTTTCATGGTGGTTTCATCATTTTAATCATCCCCATGAATTGCTTTCACTTAGAGTAAGAATATCTTAGTGTATAGGTTGTTTCAATGAATTATCTTGTAGGTCTTTGTTTTGTATTCATGGTGGTCATTCTCAGAGGTATTTTAATGCTTCATCAATCATTAAATCTCATTTAGATTCAATAAATTCATGTGTTTGTCTGAATATCCATTTCTTATCCATGTTCATATTATGTGCTCGCTCTTTAGAGCATAGTCTATGTTTGAATAGTGAGAAGAAGGTTTGATTACAAAAATTGGTTCAAATACCATTAATCCATCATGGTTTGAGATTTTTATAGGACATTTCACATGTTAAAGTTTAATAAGTTTAAAATGGTTTCAAAGCACCTTCATATGAGAGATTCACAGTTGTCTCCTCCATATGCATGACTATGAAGTGTTTAGGAGAATCTCATAGCCTTGAAAGGAACCAAGTACATTTCCTCATACCCTAATATTCCTCTAACTATTCCACTATCATGAAGGTTACTCAAATTGACTAGGTGATATAAGTTTCAACACGGAGAACACATATCTATATACTTGACTATGTATATAGTTTGTAAAGACTATAAGATGAAGTGGAGGGTGATTTGATGCTTGGTTAGAATCTTTGTGGACTATTGTGAAATTTTAAGGAGGGGTGAATTATTTTTATAAGTTTGAAAATTTAGGAACTCAAAGAGCTTGAGAGAGTGGCCTTATGTAGCCTTATATATAGCCAACTATTCAAACCAACACCTACATCTAGTTGAAGATTGTCTTAGATGGTAGTGTTGTGAGAACAAGGTTTCAAAGTATTGTAATGAATCTCAAACACCATAAAAATAATGATATAATCATTTGAAACTTAGATAATGATGAGAGGAATCCTCAACTCCATAAACACAATCAAATACCTTAAAACATCTACCTACATCCAGTTGTTGATTTGGGCTTGAAATAGAGGTGTTTGTGATATTGTAAGTCTTTAATATGTTGAAAGTGTTTTGAGACATCATGTAAATGACATAATAGAAGAATTAAGGATAATTTTAAGGATTTATTTGAATATCTAGAAGACTAAACATAGTCAAACTGCCTAATATGCACCTATAGTTAGCTAGTATTGGAAATGCTTTGAACCGGGTCACAATGATATAATACAAGGGTTTCAAGGTTATGAGAAGGTATTGAGGTAAAAAAAAAACATATAAATGCTAATTAATATGTTTGGGATTGGTCTTGAATATGGTTTTGGAGACCTAAAAGATGTCAAACTCAAACCAATATATAATCCACTACCCTAACACCACCTATAGACAACTGATAAGATTGGTCTTTAAATAGTGATTTTGATGGATTTTTGGGTACAAATCATTGATACATGTTTTAATAACTCAATAAAAATATGACTAAGTCATTATGATATTCAAAGTATTGTCTTAAAGACCTAAAAGGCCTAAACATAGTCAAATCATCTTAATCAAGCACCTACAACCTATTGAAGATATTGGTCTTTAGACATTGATAATGATGGAATATTAATTTAATAAGGTTATAATAATGTGTTTTATTTATTAATTTCATGGCATAAATTTTATGTTTTCATGATTAAGATAGGGCTCTAAGACACTAAGAAAGGACTAATCACAGTCCTGATGTGCACAGTCACCTACAATCACCTGTAGATTTATATAGAAAGTTAAGGTCTCTCAAGATATTGAAAATTAGTTTGTGTGAATAATTGAGAGGTAAAAAAATCATAATTTTTCCCAATTTAATAAGGTCATAATATTTCTAATCAAATATTTCTAGATAAAGATCATAAGACCCTACATACAACCCTTGGAAACAAGTGTAACTCTACCTCTCTAATCAAGTTCAAGAATCTTTAGAGGATTGAAATAAAGAAAGTTAAGTGTTATAATTTTGATTATATATCAATTAAAATTTAATGATAATCACATGATGATGGAAATACTCAAACCTTGAGCACCATGCCTACTCAATCCAATACACATACACACAGTCATGTGTGCTTTCTCAATAGGAAATATGTCCTTGTTTGAGCAGTCCAAAGGATTGTATGAGAAATGGTATTAAAATAAGTGAATATGAATTAAATAATGTGAATTTACCCTCATAAAACACTTAAATTCAATATTTAAGTGAAATAGACTCGGTCAAACCTTGTTTAGCCCTTCACAAACATAATTGCCTACACAAGCCTTATAGGCAACAAGTTGAGGAAATGGCTTGGTAAAGTGAAGTTCAAGACCATAAAGGATATGATAATTTATTTAAATTCATATAAAAATGTTTCATGGTGAACAAAGAACCCTAATAATAGAGACATAAATATAAATATAGTCATGATAACCTTGTAGTCACACTAATAGGCTTATAGCTAATCTTGAGAATTCGAAGTGTTAAGTCCTCCATAGGTACTATTAGAATTTATAAATTAGTATATAGGGTGTTTTTTAGTTTCATGAGACATAATTGGTCTCATTTAAGTCATAAAATTATGTATATACCAATTTTTTTGCTTAGACCTTACCCGTTCCTTGGGCAAAGGGCAGCCATGAGACTTAGGAGTCTACTTGGTCTAAAAGAGAAAAGAAAGAATTATAGACCCCATGAATGGATCTTAGGGGTATTACATAGTCATGAAAGAGGTATATATTCACTATCAAGTGGAAACAAACTTCAAATTTCACTCCAAAGCCCTTGAGGGATAGCAAGGAGAAGAGAGGCTCTTAACCCCAAGTACATTGACTAGTGTACTAGTAACATACAGAGGGGTAACCAACATTTAAAAATCATGTGGGATCATGTGAATGTATTTTATATAGGTTAATGAATTATTCAAATCAATGGGAATGACTTATGAGACTCAAAATTCATGTTTGATCTCTCTTTATCCTTAGAAACATTAAGCAAGCCACTCGAAGAGCAACTTCAGATGTTCATACCATTTCCCACACTTTACATGGGAGTCTGAGCCTTTTATAATATGTTAATGGGTATATCAAGAATATTTTACAAGTGTAAGAGTTTCATTTAATTATATATTAATTATTAACAATCCTTAAGACCCCAAATAGGTCTTAAACCCTCCTAAAACCCCAGTTGTGACCAGTTTGTGGAAAAGATCTCAAATGCACATAAAATTACATAGTTTACTTTTAAAAACTTTTGGATGTTGTTTAGGAATCCAAAGAGGTTTTTCACATGTACTTCAATTATATATACTATTATATGAACTACCCAAAATACCTTGTTAATGTAATTTTTTGTGTTTTACAGGTGTTCTGAGAAGGGGAGAGCTTCCCAATCATGGTATGAGGCCATTTGGGAATTTTAATAGATTTTAAAATCCAAAAAATTGCATAATAGATTTTTTAGATGATTAAACTAGGCCCATTTTTCAATGCAATCTCAAACATGCTCAAAATGAGACTAGGTGACTTGGCCATTTCATGGTTTACATATTTCCATAGGGTCTCAGGACCCAAAATTTGACATGGAAATTTTTATGGCATAATAAAAGTTAATAACATTATTTTAGGTGATTTCACATGTGTGGTAGAAGTTTGGAACAAGAATATAGAGTCTAAATCAAGGAGGCTTAATTGAGGCCTAATTTAAGAGAGAGAAAGATAGAAAAAATGGGTTTCCACTCAGAGTCTAAAGATGAAATTTGAAATTTAACTAAAAGACCATATATGGTCCTATAATATTCTCTTAATTTGTCAATATCATCCATAAAACTCCCACATAAGGAGATTTACAATTAAAAAAGGCTACAAGTAAATTAGGGTTATTAAAGACTCAAGGAGAAAAATGAGTTCTTGGTAGTTGGTCTAAGAAACAAAATTATTTGTTTCAGACATGGTAACATATTTTAATACTATTCATCTTGTTTGGATGAGTTTAAGAATATGCACTTCAATTTTAGGCCACTTGGACCAATCTAGGCATGAGAAATGGAGAGTTACAAAACACCTATGCATATAAATGATGGAATAATAGGCTAGAGTAGATTATTAAGACATTTCAAATATTTAATGAGTGAGTTAAAATAATTTAAATTTTAATTCATGGTTGTAATTTCCATTTGTCACTCCTTTCATGTAAATAAGGGTAGTTTCTAAGGAGTTAGTCAAGGTGTCAAGCAAGTTTGTAACCCCCACACCACTTGGAAGGTTGAAGTTGCTTTAGGAGTGAGACACATGGCCTTGAAAGTCTCATAGCCTGTATCATAAATAATTTTTTAATTATAACTCTCATGGACACTTTTCAATCATATTCTACCACACCACTCTCTCTTCTCTCTCACATTCTTTGTATATTGAACCACTTTTGGCTAAGTTTGTATCCTCCACTTGGGTATGGAAAATCCTTGCCCATTTGTTTTTCCTTCAATAAATAAAAAATATGATGTTTTACCTCATTATATGACTATTTATAGTGATAAATCTCTAAATGGTTGACATCATTAAGTGTAGGTGTATGTCACCTTGTTTGTGTCTTAATTATCTTGCCTCATGTGGTTGTTTCTCTATTGCAGGTTGTAATTGGTGTCATCAAGGGTATTTTTTGGGTTTAGAATTGGAATTAGTCTTCCTCTCATACTTAAAATGGCTTACCCTTATATAAAACATTTATGCAATAGGTTTAGTCTAGGATGCATTTATGTTTATATTATCTTGTAAGTCTTAGTGTATTGTGTAATGTATGGTAGTGGTCAACAAAGTTTGGTGCATCACCATTGTAGTTAGATTTATTTAAATTATTTATCCCCATTTAAATAAATAATGTAATTAAATTGAGCCTAAGTTATTGATTAAGGGGATCTATCCCTTCAATATAGAGGTTTACCCCTATTATAGACAACCCATAGGTCTAGGGGTAATCCAATGTTTCACCAAATTAGAGAAGTCTAAAAAACCTTTCCTAGGGTACAAAATTTGGCTATAATAGTATTGATTTTTATCCCTATAAATCAATGATATTGTCAACATGATTATTCCTTGATCATTGCAAACATTCATATTTACCTCGATAAGCTTAGGGAAATTTGATTTTCCTTGAAATGGCTTATCACATATATTTTGTCAATTCTCTTCTTAAGAAAGTTAAGGATTTAAAATGGATTGATCCTTGTCAAAATGAATTTAACAACATGAAATAATAATTTATTCATTTTCCTACCCTTCTACTGCCCTCTAATCATTGTCCTTTGAATTTGTACACTTCTACTCCCATATCAATTGGGGCAATTCTTGCCCAACAAGATGATACTAGAAGAGAGTGTGTTATTTAACATATTAGTTGAGGCATCATTGATTACAAAAAATGTTATACAAAAGTAGAACATGATTGCCTCACTATCTATTTTACAACTAAAAAACTTTATCACTACATGCTCTATCAAACAACTTATGTCATCATTCATTCCAACCCACTTTATCACTTTTTATACAAAGCATTTTTAATTGGAGATAGAAATGGAAACTAGATGGTTCTCTTAATAGAATTTGACCTTCACATCATAATGCAAAAAATTATCAAAGGGAAAGTTATTGCCTACAAACTTATAGTGGCACCCATACCCGCTAAAAATCTCCTTTAAGATAGTCTCCCCAATGATAACTTTCTCTATAATTAAGGTCTTAATCAGGATATCTCTCTTAAGTATTACTTCCATAAATTCATTTTTGATTTAGAAGTAAATAATAAAAAATATACCTATGTCATTCTCGATACTACTAAATCTAAAGTAGTTATCAAAGAGTTTTCTAAAGTCACTATTGATTTACATGAAGACACTTAGACCCTTCACTTTGATGGTGCCAAATGTCTCTAAGGAGCTAGGGTTGTGTGAACTAAATTTAGAAATGATAATAAACAAAATAATAATGTAATCTTAATCTAAGGTAAATTCAACCTAAGATAGAGAAATAAATAAAGAAAATATAAAACACACACTTATACTTCAAATTTTCAAGCTTTATCCATTATGAAGTAAATTTGATTTTCTCTTCAAAAATGTGGTTGCTCACTCTTCTAATACAAAGGAAAATGGGCAGAATTTTGGTGTAAAAGGAGTTTTTATATACTTTGATTCACCTAGATTCACTTGTGAATTGAATATAACTTTGTTAGCATAAGTAAGGATCCTTAAAAATGAAGATTTGCAAGGTTATTTATAGTTTTTTGGAGGAAGATCCAATGGCGGAAGATTATTTGGATTTACCAAATGATCAAAATAATCAACGATGGCTAATGAGTCTTCATCTATGAGGATGAAGTCCATTTCAAATGGTTGAGAGAAGTATGGGATTGGTTAGCTGAGTCAACCTAAATGAGTCAAACTTCTCGATAATTCAGGGGATGACTAAAAGGAGGTTGATAAAGTTATGGGTTTGTTTGGGATGATTCAACATGTGAGGGAGAAAAGGGTGGAAGATGTTGGATGAGGTGTAAAATCTAGATTTTATATTTAAAATAAGGATTTAAAGTGTGCATAATTGACTAATTTAACTTATTCAATTTTTTAAATTTGGATTATGATGTGATGAATTATTTTAAGAAGAATCATTAAATATATTTTAGCTGCATTTTGACACTAAACATAATTTAGGTGTCTACATTTACCTCTATTTGAAATAATGTTGTGAAGCAATATCATTTTAAAGAATAATAGAATAAGTAGAGTGTTGATGATTAAGAAGAAGACATTTTCCCCAAATGAATTAAATTGAGTGTGATGATGCCCCATTGAGGGTTTGTGTGAGAAAACAAACAAACATTCAAAATTAAAAGAGGAATTTGACAAAATAATGTGAACAAATAATAAATCAACTTATTGTAAAATTGATGTCAAACTTATAAGATGTTGGTTGTGTAAAAAGGTTTCCCCTAGTTAAAAACTATAGTATGGATTTGGAAAATAATAATTTTACCATTCGAAGATTGCATGATTAATGTTTTGATAATGATGTGGGGGTAAATTGAGTAGTTTTGGGAATGATATATCCTAGAGATAATGAGTTGTGGATCTAAAAATAGAAAAAAAAATATTGAATTGCAAATGACAATGATAATTTTATGCATATGGATTGTTACGAGATGTTAAAAAAATTAGAATAAATTGATTTAAAGTATCCAAAAATTTATAAAATGGATGAAGAATGAGTAATATGGAGGGATGGGGGGAAACATTTGATAGGGGATAAAAATATATGTATAATAAATAGGGTAAAAAAATTCATGTGTGCAAATTTGATTTTTAAAGTTCTTTGATAAGAAAATTTAGTTGAAATATTTGCTCTAAGATCTTGGAAGAAATATGGATCATATTTCACACCATGATCACCGAGTAGAGTGAATGAGGAGGTTTCAAAGACCTGAGAAGAGTGGGCCTCTAATAAGTTAGTTTTTATTTAAATTATTTTGCATTTATGGTCATTAATTAGGGCATAAAGTGAAGAAAAATGAATTCGTAGATGTCAAAAGCACAAATTTAGTATCAAAAATAGTGAATTCACTATAGGTAACTATGAATTCATAAAATAGAGAAGTGAATTTGTTGAACAAGGCTACGAAATCATGAGAAAGTAGAAAATGTGATTTCACAACTTGGGAGTTGCGAAATCATTCAATAGATGAGTAAAATTGTTAGAGATGGAAGCAAATTCATTAAATTGAGTGGTAAATTCATTGGAATGAAGAAAATGGTCAATAAAAGGCAAAATCTAAGGGATAGATAATGAAATTGCATAATGTAGGAGTGAAAATACTAAATTTAAAAGCGAAAACATGTTATAAAGAGTGAAATAATGGTTTATGAATGGATGGATTGAAAATGTTTGTTATGCTTGATTTATTATTATTATTTATTTTTTAAATGATTATAATGTAACAATGATGTTAATTTAATGTCGAGTAAAATTAATTATTTACTAACATATATAAAGTGTAGGAGGTATTACCAATGTTTGTGACTTGAGATCAGAGACCTAGAGAGATGGCATGGATGATGAGCTTTACATGGTATGATTTTGGTATTCTAGAGGTGAGTGGGCTATCATACATTGCACAAATTCTAGAGATTAGAGTGGATAGAGTGCTTCTAACAACACTTGCAAAGAGATGGTACAATGAAACTAGTACATTTCACTTGTTGATAGGGGAGATGATTGTCACATTAGAGGATGTGTATCATATTTTGGGTCTTCTAATACGAGGGAAATGGGTATACTAGGGGAGGGTCCATAAGAGATCATATTATTTAGGATTTTTGGTGATGGTACGATTCCTATTGTTAGAGGTGATATAGATGTAGATTATTGTACTAGGATGAAGATGGATTCTTTAACTATTATACTCATGGTTTTTGTCTGTGGCATTATGCTACATGACAAGAGTGGGAGGTTATGTCTTATTGTTCTTCTATATGTGATTGGAGATATGATGGAGATGGGTGAAGTATTTTCATTGGCTACATGAGTTTTAGTAATTTGTACTGAGATTTACATCATGTAGTTTATATAGATTGTAGAGATATTTGTCCTTTAACATTACTATAGGTGTGGTACTAGGAGCACATTACTATAGAGAGTCTAGTTGGACACATGAGCACTCAGTCTGATGATGAACCATTGGCATATGGGTGGCACATGATTATTGGAATAGAGAGACCACACTTAGGCAATCTAGAGTTTTACAGGACTATTAATGAGTTAGGTAATGATCAGATCACCTGGAGACCTTACAAGGAGATTATATTTTAGTGGCCACATGATGACCTTCAATTATATGATGACCCCATTTTAAATTATTAAGACACATGATTACAACTTAGAGATATATCACCTAGATAGGGTGACGAGATAGTTTTGGTGAGATAACATATACCAGTTGGGCCACATGTATGTGTATGATCAGTGAGGGAGAGAGCACACTAGGGAATGACCATTGATCCAGTGATAGATGACAATAGACGGTCACAATTATATACTATTAGGTGGAGTGATTAGAGAGACATGATTGATGTGGGTATTATTGATGGCTATGTAGATTGGTGGGTTTGGCAGAAACCACTTAGAATGAATATTCTATATGCACCACCATGGACATGGAGGTAGATACTTGTGGCTAGCTTGAGTAGGCAACCATGAAGCACAAGATTAGGATCCCATATTAAGAGGGTTGTTATAGGAGATAGAGGTTGAGTATGATCATGAGGCAGATGATGTGCTGTAGAGATTAGCTAGCTACATAATGTGGAGATTACTAAGGTAGAGGATGTAGAGATTTTGTAAGAGGTAGGAGTTGATATTGATGTGGATATAGAGATGGATCTAGATACAAAGTAGAGGGTTAGAGGGGAGACTCCATTGATAGAGGTTACTATTAAGGAGGATAAAGAAGGGGAGGTTGTGATCATGAGATTAGTATAGGACACCCATATAAATATAAGGGATATGGTTGGTTCTTCATGCACTCCAATATATAGAGAGGAGCACACACTTGTTGACAAACTTTGAAAGGATATCAGAGATCATGATAGGGATATTGATGGATTACACTAGGTGTCCAGATTATAGGGTGTAGTTGATGCTAGATGAGACCAGATGATTGAGATTAGATGATTATAGTATGAGGTTGACAAACTACAAGTGATTATAGATGGGATAGATGGAGATGGCATGGTGATAGTAGTGGTTACACATGATGTAGAGACCTAGACTCTAGACTATATAGTGTTGATAAGTGTTATCATATATGTCAAGTTTGATGTCATTTTATGTCAAGATTGATGTCATTGATTTCAAGGTGCATTAGTGAAGATGAATGGTGAGTGTTCTATGAGGTATGATCCTGTATGGCTAATGTGACAAGGAAGCCATGTGATAAAAGAGAATTTGAAGGCAACCTAATATTTCTCTATTGAGAGAGAATTTTAAGACAACATAATGATTATTTTTAGTTTGATATAAAGGTTCAAGTCAAATAAAGCATGTTTGAGTACTAGTCCTTGAGTACAAAGTGTTTTGAGAAACCTAGTCATAACAAGCATAGTCATATCATGAGTATAGGGATGATGAGAATGAAGAGGCATGTGCAGAGGTATGACATGGTTTGAAGAGCATGAAAGGCATGTGATCAAGGTGTATAAGCATCAAGTAATGTTTAAAGTTTAGTTATCAAGTTTCAAGAACTTGAGAAGCCTAGTCATGACACTAGTCAAAGTATGAAGAGACATGTGAGCATGGTTCATTTTAAGAGTTCATGTCAGAAATCCCCTTAGGTTTGTTTAGGTGAATCAGATTCATAGCCTTGGTGAATAATATTCATAGCTTTGGAGAATCTGAGTATATCTAGGGAAAAAATTGCCTTGTTAGTTTTCCATATAATCGCCCGATAGCATTATGTCAAGCGATAGGCTATAATAATTTAATACTAGTTGGCACTATGTTTATAGGAAGTAACATGTCATCAGGTGACACTAATATGTTATCACTTAGAAATATTTTATCAGGTGACAACATGTTGTTACTTAGCATCATGTTATTGATTAATATCAATATTTTACCATTTGGTACTATGCTACCACTTAGCACTATGTTGCCGCTCATCACTATGTTGCCACTCAACATTATGTTATCAGGTGGTAGAATTTTTCATGATGATAGCACTACGTTTTCAATCAAAAATATGATTTTGATTAGCATTATTCCACCACTCGACATTATGTTTCCACTTGGCATTATGCTTATGGTCGATGCTATGTAGTTTAACAACATGCATAAACCATTGGATGGTATGTTGTTATCATCTGATTATATGTTATCCTATAACAACATGTTATTTCCCCTTACCATGTCTCTTCTATTGAGTCATAACATGCCAAAACATGACTAACTCTTACTAATCATGTGAACCGATTACTTCTACTACCCCTTATGACTTATAAATACCCCCATGGCCCTCATTTTCACACTTTATTCTTAGGTTTTTCTCATCCCTCTCTTTTCTTCAGACTTAGCCTATAACTCTTAAGTGAAATAATAATGGAATCTAAGTCCATATAAATAGGTGTAATCCAAAACATCATTTTAAAAAAGCTATTATGTTTGGACTTCCTCAAGTTAGTGGAGCATCCATAATCATACGTGGATTGGATAGATGCATGCAAACTCTAAGGCCTAGTATAAATGCCTCAGTATGACACCACCATCAACCATAACCTATTTTAATCTCTATTTTCTTTTTACAACCATACTAAGACCTAATTCCATGTGTGGTTTAACACTAAATACATATCTTTTGGCACCTCTCCATTAGATATCCACAATTTAAAAGGACTTCTACATTATAACACAACCCTATTAATAGCAAGTTTATGTTATTTGATGAAGAAAAAATGTATTTAGAGTATGTCTAAAACTTAGTCATAAACCCAACTTGTAAGTGGTAATTTTATTATTGATATTAACATTTTTCTATTGCTCCTAAATTGTTATTATTAGTTTGATGTCCTAATTGCATGTTTTCTAATTTCATTGCAGATACTCAGATCAGAAGGGGAATCCAAGTTGAAAAAATATCTAATATATTTCTAAAATCTATTGTACATTTCTTTCAATCTAGGACTATTTTGCAGGAAAGACTAGCAGACATTTCCTTTTGGGTTATTTACTACATTCTTCATTCTCTATCAGGGGTGAAATATGACTGGTGTATAGTTATATCAAGTAGGATTAGGGTTGAGTTGAATCATGATTTTTCTAAGTACACTTATGCCATTTATTCCTCTAATTATATTTTAGCCTTATATTACGAGGCCTTATATGATATATAGAATACAATAATTCCCACTGCCCTCCATACAAAAATGATAGCTAATTCTTTATTTGTCAATGAATAGGAGGTAAGTTTAGTTTCCAAAATAATCACCTATTTTATTATACCTATTTAAAAGTTTAAAATTTATTGGATTTTTAGTTATTATAGGTAAGACTGTGTGTATATGGCACAATAAAATAGGTAGCATTAAAAGGTCAGTGTGCTCTTGAGGGCTCTGGCAATACTGAGTTCATGGAATCTTCATTTGATTCATTCTGCATTTCTAATCGCCCAAGAAATTATTCTATATCATCTCCTCTTGTAGGTTCTCATAAATTTCATTGATTATTTATTTATTATATTATTTAGTGGAAAAATTATTTTTCTTAATAGTTTATTAATTTATATGTTTTTTGCAGTTGACTTTCAAACCATTTCCATTGAGGATTCTTCCCAATAATGCATTGAATATTTGCCACCTTACATCATTTCTTTGAATTAAAGTTTCTTAAAAATTAGGTAGTTTATTAAATAGATAATTTACTCTTTTTTCAGGTGAAACCACCACTATCACTCCCATCAGGACAATCAAAATGGAAGAGGCAATCTCCTTGACTACATGTAATAACTATTTCATTTTGAATTTGCATTAATTTATGTTTTTGAATTTACCATTTTTGAATAATTTTTTATTTTATAGGTCATAATACCTTCTTTGAGGAGACCAATAAGTATGTCACCACCCCCATCACCCATCCATACTCATAGAAGATAAAATCATATCTCCCTCCCTGCACAGAATAGAGGAACCCTACAAATTTTAGGGTCTGAATTCCCAAATTTCTATATTGATAGTTTTTCTAGTGGATAGGGTCTTACATGTTTGCATCATATTGATTTGAATGAAGAGTATCTCAAGATATAAAGTGGGGCCTTGACTGGTGGTAGATTCAATCCACATGATTTTATTTGAGTTGATAATTTGACTATAGTAGAAGTGCCCTCTACCTCTTCCCCACCTACCCCACACACCACTGATAATTTGAATGTGTCTGATGATTCCATAATTAATATTTCATTAGATAATTTAGTTTTAGAAAATCTACTTGATAATTTGAAGGAGGGTGTTATTGATGAGTTTAATGACTTAAAACAATGGGAGATGAGGGAAAAATCATTGATCAAATAAATCAATGCCCATTATCACAATCACTTCCAAAGAGTTAACTTATTTTTATTTGTTCAAAATGAATCCTCAAAGATTGACGCTTTATTCAATCAAGCTCAATCTGGGTTAATTTCTATTAATAATGTTTATAATGATAATGATTAGAAACTATGATAAACATGTTGGAAAATTTAAATGGATAAGCCCATGCCTATTTCAATCAATGGGATAGAGATATAAACCTTGTTACCATTGTGCAAGCAGAGAAGGAAAAAGCTTTGGTAAGTTTTCATTATTTCTAACATGTATTTTAGTTATTATAACTTTTATGTACTTGAGTCTTATATATTATTTGTTAATTGTAAGCAAAATATGAAAATTTGAAGAAAGAATCACTTCTTAATGTGCATTTGAAATACCCACAAAAGTATAACCTCAGTGATTGCATTCAAGGACAATCTTGTTCTAATAAAAAAACACTTTTAAGAAAATTATTAAAGAGCATGAGATGGATCCAAACATTTTATTGAATCCAAAAATAGATGTAGATCCAAGTATTCTTTCAGCTAGTGATTCAACGAATGAAGAGAGATAAAATCTTACAAATATCAATTCTGTTGCAGAGGATCTTCTCAAGGAAGGAGTTATCATGGAGGTCACACATGCAAGTCAAGAGAGCGGGGTCTCAATGGAGGGAAATGGCAAGAAGCAAGTGGGTGGAGAGTCTGTTATAGAAAAATATTAGTTTGTTTTGAAAAAAATATATTGTTTAAAATGATAATGATTTATATTATGTTTGTTTCAAAAACACTTTATTATATTTGAAAAACACTTATTTTATTCAATACATTTTATCATGTCAATGATATTTTACACTTGTCTCAAATACTCTTGGTTTATAATTTTAATATTTTAAATATATTGTGGTCAAGATTAAATATTCCATGGAGATATAGCAGTGTAGTATTTAATGAATACCTTAGTGATTATTGATTTTATGAACTAAATTAAATTATGTTTAAATGTATTGTGATCCAGATTACAAATGTTTTGTAGTATTTAATTAATACTTTGGTATTTAATTAATTAATACCTTGAAAAATTCTTGGTTTGTAATTTAATGATTTTAAATGTGTTGTGGTTCAGCGTAGTTAGCCTTAAATATTGAATGGCTATATTTTTATAGTATTACTATTTTAAAAAGTTTTGGTTAAATGTAATGTTTAAATATTCTTTAGTCTTAACTATTATGGAGGCAATGTTCAAAATGACTGATAACTATTAAACACTTATATTTAAATGTGTTATGCTCTGGATTCTAAATGTTTTTTAGTATTTAATTAATCAATATTTTTGATTTTTAATTTATTATTTAAACAATTATTAATTTATAGGGGTAAAGATATAATATTTATTATACTATGTTTGAAATACTCTTGGTTGATAATTTTGTGATTATAAATGTGTTGTGGTCACTGTCAAGTGTAGAGGCTAGCCTTAAATATTTAATGTTTATAAAAGTTATACTATTTTAAATACATAGAACTATAGTAGGACAAATAAAGTGCTTGATTCCAATCTATTGAATAAGTATTTCTACATTTTTTACTATCAAAGTTTCATAATTTTTAGTGTGAAAATGAAGAAATCAATTATAATTGACTCTCAATTAATCCATAGAGTTTAAGGAGCTTGAAAGTAGTTTACATGCATGAAATAGATAACACAATTTAAACTATTTGAAGATGAAAAAAAATGAAATATTTCATAAAATAATAATTTCTATACTTATTAAACTAAAACATGAGAAGTTGAAACAATCTTCAAGAAACTTGTTCATCGTAAGTGTGATTTGCATCTACTTTTTCATTGCCATATTTAGTCTTGGTATATGCATCCTCTATATTGGTTGTTATATTACTAACACCTCTTATTTCAACTAGAGAACTCTATGTTGATAGTTATCTATCATAAAGAAACTTGTCCACATAATAATGCAAAACATAATCTCAAGAAAGTCTCTATATTCCTATCCAATCTATTTCTAAGTTTTGACTTCACGAAAGATAATGCACTAAGCACTCACTCATCTTCCAAACAACCCAAAATCATTATTTGAACAAGTTCATATAATCTAAAATATTCACTAATACTTCCTTGTAAGATGCTACTAGGATAAAGTTTTTTTCATAGACATGTAATTGAACCATTTTTAGTTGGCTCATTTAAACACTAAAATTGATCCATCATTGTAATTCTAAACTGTGTTGGCTGAGATGTTAGTAATTTTTTATTTACAATACCATTAATCTCAACTCTAGTCACCTATATAGATTTACATAAATGCTAAATAATTGAACCCATGTATTTGTAAAATAAACTGCTAATCTATTCTTGATTGTTAACATTATTCTAAAAAATTAGATTCACAACTCCCATGCCCTCCAACAACTCATCCCTTTGAAAAGGTTCTTTGATCTCAGCAGATAAACTTTGTGAGATTTGGATTAATTTAATTAGCATTTTAGATAAAATAGTATCATATAGTAGATGTGTTATAGGTAAATCTTCAGATTCATCTCCCATAACTTTAAGTCTTCTACAACAAGTGTGCATTGGGATCTCAATGCCATTTATCATGACACAAAGATGATCATTAATATTGAATTTCAAATAAATCTCAAGATTTTGAAAATTTATAAAAACTTGATAGGTTTTAAAAATAGGTTTGTGAAATATTTTATTTAATGTGTATAATATATTTAAAGATTGACATACATGTTTTCTCAAACATATGAAGTCAACAATATAAATATATCTCCCCTGGGCATGTTTCATTAAACAGTTGATTTCCTTCGACATTGGTAGAATATCACATAATGTTAGTAATGTTTTTAAATATGTTAAATGACATAAAAAAATATTTTTCTTTGTCAATTTCCCTATGGTATTTATACATAAAACCTATTAAAGATGGATATTCCTAAAACAATTGCCTTCAAGTTCATATATGGAAATCCATCTTGTTTCAACATCTTTCAACAATATTTTACCATCAGTCAACTTGATTATAATTTTTTGGAACTCCAAAAATCTTTTTGGGACTCCAAAAATCTTTTTGGGATGCTTGACATATAAACATGCAAGTTAGGAATGATCTCTCCTATTTTTGTGACATTACCAAAGGTGTTAACAATTTTGTTCACAAGATTCATGCAATGAATTAGAATCATAAATGGAGAAACTATTGTTGAAGATGAACACAAATACCACTTATATACCCCTACATAATTGATGTACCATTAGTTCCAACACACACCAAATTCTTAATTATGGCATAATCATTCATCCCAGCTTTATCTCTTTAATTGGATACAACCAATTTATGAAGGTTTTCTACATTGTAATTTTCTATCATTTTATGGACAACTAGTAGATGATATTTCCTTGAATATATTTAAAAAATACACACATGCATACAAACCCATGATGTGTTATCAACTATAGTGACCTCATCAATGGATAGTGAGATAAACAATGATCTCTTAACACTTTATTTCAAATCTTCCTTCTCAACCATTGCTAGACATTTTGTCATTTCCCAAGCATTGCTATCTAACCAACATGATTGTGGAATATCAAGACACCTATTATGTTGAAAAAAAATCTTATAATCTAAAAAATTATAAATGGGTCTTCCTTTTTTTAAATGTGGAAAATAGTAAAGAACTATCAACATTTTGCCTTAAGATTAGACTGCATAAATTTTTCAAATTGAGCTTTGATTGTTCCCCCTTTCTGAACAAGATGTTTTTATCATTTCTAATAATTTTCATATTCATGTGCATTTCTTACATGCATGAATTCTTATTCATTTTTCTATCTGTGTGTTCTTGTTATCTGTCCATTTGGGTACTTCATGGATATATATATTTTTCTACATTGTTTCTTAACTATGTCCAATTTAAGTTGCATTCTTTATTCTTTTCCAAGTTTCCAATGGTATATTATACATATACATTATGTTGGAGGCTCATTACCATTTTTTGGTTCTCCATGTTCTATAAATACATATTTTACAGTCCAGTCAACTTGAAAAGACCTTCCAATTATCCATATACTTCTCTTCCTCCATCAACTTTTTTGAGTGAAATTTTCAACTAAATTTGGCGTCTGAAGAGAACTACAATTCTCTTCTAAAGTGCCCAGAAGAGTGTCTTCTAGGGGTGGAATGTCATTAATAAAATCTTCAGGTGGTGAGATGTTATTGGGATTAATTATTTCTAATAAAATAGTATCATTATCAATGGTGAGTTCTACATTGAAATGATTTTGAAATTATTCTATAATTAAAAATAATAATTATGTTTTTAAGTTTTATAATTACTTGTATTTAAAGTGCATGTCATTTGTGCAGTCTTCTTTCTCAAGTTTCTAAAATAAGATAGTGTTTTTAAGTTTCCTTATATTTATTATGGTGTTTTACCCTTACCATTACCACCTAATGCCATTATAACTAAAGGAGGATGATGTAGGATTCAATATATAGATGGGTGACAATAGTTGAGAAGGCACTATCAGAAGACATCAATCAAGAAGTGGTAAAATGTAGTCAAGTGATAGCAACTAGTGGGATAGTGCTGGTGGGTGACAAAATGGTGTCAGGGGGTAAAGTGCTATCAGGTGGCACAATCTTATCAGGTAGTATAGTGTTGCTACATGACACACTATGGTCAGGAGACATAGTTATGTTGTGTGGAAGAATGTGGTCAAGTAGTAGAGTGTTTTTAAGTATCAGAATGCAGTTGGGTGGCACAATGCTATCAGGCATCAATAATCAGGTGATAGTGTGTTGTCAGGAGATAGTAGTCAGGAAGCACAGTGTGTTATCTAATGGTATCATTGATTTGGTAAAGAGGAACTACTAGGGATGCAATTGGGTGGTTACAATAATGTTGTTGGATGACCTCAAGGCTCCATATCTTGGCAATGTAGTAAAGAAAGATATTTCAATGGTAACCTTTGTGAACATATGTACTATATATATAAGGAAAATTACATGGATATCCCCATAATTATTTTAAAGGATTAGTGAGCTAACCACTAAAAAAAATACATCTCAAAATTTTATGTGAATTGACCCTATGTACTACTCTCAAAATTTTCCAAATTCAATTTTCTAAAAATTGATTATTCATGAATTAACAAATATTCACCACTAAAATTTACCCTACTTGTGAGTAGGTATGAGTATGATGTCTTGGTGATATAAGTACACACAAGCATGAGTGGATGTATGAGGATGATTTAGTATGAATTTTAGGCATTAGATCACTCATGAGAGTTTCAAGGTGAGCCTATAGGGGTAAGACCTTAAGTCTAAGTATGCAACTAGACTAGTTCTAGACCTTGCCTAACCTAATGAATTGTCATGAGGTGTTTTCAAGTCCTATAAAGGATGTTTGACATGGTTTTATCATGTGATACATTGTTTAATCATGTAAGTGAGTTGGAGAGAACATAAAAAGAATCATCAAGGTTAGTTCCAAGGCCTAATATGGTTTGCAAGCTAAGGTCTAAGTAAGCAAAGAGAGAGAGTTGGTAGCCAAATGAGGTATGAGTTTTAGATTTCAAGATAAGTGTGAGCATGTGAGTATTTATATAAGTGTGTCATATTTTTTCAATTATTTTGATCAAATTTTAGGTTAAATTTTGAAGGTTAAAGGCATGAAAAGTGGTTTTGAGGTCTCTTGAGTGCACATAATGAAGGGTTCTCAACCCGAGAAGAAATTTTAAGTGTTCATTGGCACATGTAGCCTTTGAATTGGAACTTGATATATTAATTATATATGGGTAGGGGTGATATTTAGTATCTCTAGGCATTAGTTTTATAAATGAGGGGTAATCCTTTATGAATAATCATTAACACCAAAAATAATGTTAACCCTCTCTAAAATCATAACATTGACTTGATGTGAAAGATCTTGTTCAAAATAGCCCAAAATAGTCTCAAATGACTAGATAAATTATTAAATCATGTATTCAACTCTCTCTGGCATCTCCAGGTTTGATTGGTTTGTCAAGTGAGTGAGTGGACCCTATAGGAAAGGCCTTATTTCTCAAATATTTGTTATAGTAGTCAAAGTTTACCAAGTCAAAGTTGCTAAATAGATGGAGGACAAATCTTGAAACTTTTATTTTATTTAAATGGTGGTTTATAGTTATTTTATAATCCTTAGGTGTGTTAAACTAGTCATCCAAGATAACCTATCACTAACAAGCCTAATGGTGCAAATAATGAGAAACCCAGGCATAAGTGAGAAGGTAATTAGGGATGTGTTATCATGGATTAGGGATAAATCCAAGTGAATGGGGAAATTTTTAAAGACTTATAAGACATGTTCATGTTGTATATAAGTTTTGGATGTCAATGGATATGTTTAAAATGTTGCTCATAAGTTACTCTATTTGGTTCAGATGAGATAGTGAGGCACAAACTTATGAGATTGGTCTACAAGACTAATATTATTATTTTACCATATTATCCTTATATTTAATAATGGTATAATGATCTCATAAGATGATCCACATGAATTATAAGTATCTAAAAATGACTACATAGGTGTTGAAGGTCACAATCACCATGATTGTGTTTGAAGGTGAGTTGGTAGTTCTACGTGAGCTATTTACAAATATGGGTTTGAGTCCTTTTGCCTTGATTTTTTAAGTCTAAATCACATGGTGATGAACCAAATTTCATATATATTTTGAATATATATTTTTTTCATGTTTTTTATAAAAATTATGTTTATGCTTTAGTTTTTCAAGACAAACTTTATGGGTATACACAGACCTGATTGTGAATAGTGCTAATGGTGTGCTTCAAGTGGTGATTGGAACTAAAAAGCATCATAGAACTAAGATTATATTATTATATTTATATTTTAATAGAATATGATATGTTCATTTCATGTGAGGTTTTTGAATGTGTACTAAAGAAGGCAAAGAGTAACATATCCTAAAGTAGACCTAATGGGATTAGGTCTCCATGAAACCTAAATATGAAATGATGCCTAAATGAGTCATGTAATACCTAAAGGGAATAAAAGCACATTTAATTCATATTTATGATATTTCATAAGATGTATTCCATGGCTGAACTAATAAGGTAAGGGTGATTGGCTGACCAAGAAGGATATGAACAAGAGACTTGTATAAATACAAGGCAATTTTAGGCCTCTTTGAGAGTGTATAAAACAAGTGAATAAAATATAATATTGTGGAATAAAATGAGGTATTGTATACCATCATATGAATATAAAATATCTATGATGAATATTTTATAGAGGTTATGTGTATGAAATTCAAGGTCATATGACCTAATTAGTCTTAAAAAGACCTATTTGAGCGAAGAAGACTAGAAGATAGTTTGAGAGGGTAAAGAGTGTGAATATCTGAAGGAGTGGGCATCATAATTTTGTTGAGAAATAAGGTGTTTTTAATGTTATAAAATATACCAGGTGTCTAAGTTTTTGATAATTCATCGAGGGGATTATTACTTCCTTGTAAGTGGGTGCTTGTTAAAGCCTAGTTATGTTGTTGCTTAGCTAGTTAGGGTTAGTGCTCTATGTGAAGTGGGTGCTTCACTAAATTTGATGTTTAAATTATAGGACTATATTTCATTTGAATATATCAATGGGTTTTAATCCCCTTAAGGTTTTCCCACATATATTGTGTATTCATGTGTTTCATATTTATAAGGATAGATGCTTATGATTGCTAGACATATATGCTTGTTTGAAAGTTTCATAATCGATTAAGTGAAACTGATAGGAAAGGTTTTTGAAGACTGATTCACCCCCCCTCTCAATCATCTTGCTTCCAACATTTGGTATCAAAGCATAGTTTTTTGAAGAAGGTTTAATAACCTAAAGGAGATCTTAGAAATAAGGATGGCTAGTCAACAAGTTCAAGGTGGTTTCTCTACTAGTAAGGATTTATTATTTAATATATCTAATTATGCCTTTTATAATATCAATATTAATATATATTTGATGTCTCAAGGTCATGATATTTGGTAGTCAATTGTGGATGGCTATAGTGTTGGTCCTCAAAAATGTCACTCATTTTTAGGAACAACATATGAACTATTTTGGCCCTGTAAGACCAAAATTATCTCTCCCCTTTTTAAATTTTACTCTGAGCTTTCAAATTCTTCATCATTCAAGCTTTTCCAGTAAAGGGACCAGCAAGTTTAATAGGTTCAAATGCTTCTGCAAGTGAGTTCAATCCAAAGGGGCAAGTTTCTCGCACTTAGGCACTTTCGGGGTAGGTTCAATGCTTTGGTTCAACCAAAAAAGGGTCATTGACAAGCTTCTAAGCAAAAATGAACCAATGAACTGTTGAACCTTAAACCACTTTGGTTCAATGGTTCAATAGGTTCAAGGTTCAATATCAGTGTCAATGGTTCAAGCACTTAGTTTAATCAGTCGGTTCAAGCGACAAGTTCAAAGGAGTGCCCCCAAAGCCAAAGAGACAAGTGTCACTACCCGAAGTGAAGGCACGACAGAAGTGTTCTAAAGCTTCTCTCAAAATTTAGCAGATATTACCATGTGTCATCAGCTAAGCCCCATGATACTTTATTTCTAGTCATAGTGGGAACTACCATGTGTCTTTGCTAGAGTTTATCAGAAGCCTCCAAGTGTCTCCATCCGATGATTTGGGGCTCAGTAGTTCAAAGTTTCAACGCACAGGTATTTATTTTTGTGCTTATTTTTCTCTAAGTCTCAAAGTCACATGGAAGCTACCAAGTGTCATCTATCGAGACATAGTTTCAAATAAGTTTCAAAGTTGTGGAACCTGCCATGTGTCCCTGATAAAGTTTGCCGAAAGCCACCACGTGTTGATGTCTGAGTTCCTTCTTTTTCTACATCGAGTGGGGACCATGGTGGGACCTGTGATGAATGGTTAAAATTCAATGGATACTACCACATGTCAATTGTTGAGAATGTAGGAAGAATGATTAAGGCAAGAATCCTTCAAACCTTTTTCTAAAGGAATTCACTCGGGGAAGAAGCCCAATAGAAAACCCACTGAGGAAAGAGAGCATCAAAATGCACCACGTGTCATCGTTTGCATAATCTTAGAGAGCACCAAAAACTACCATGTGTCCCCTGCAAATCTCCTCAGAAGCTGACAAGTGTCATTGTTCATGGCTTCCTTTTTTTCTACTCCTCATTTTCGTTAAAGACTATGGTGGGCCCCAGGTAAAACATGAAAGTGAGTGAAACATGCCATGTGTCATCTTCCAAGGTAGTCTAGATAAATCCTCTTGATCTCCATAGTCTTTCTACAACTCAATGGAAGCCACCATGTGCCATCATCTGCATGATTCCCAAAAAGTGCAGTGGAAGCTGCCACGTGTCTCATTCTGTAGGACTCTCAAAAGGAATCTAAAGCTTCACCGAACATGCCACGTGTCCCATTAAAATTCAATGGAACATGACAAGTGTCTACATCTACATTTCATCTTTCTTATAAAGCTTCTTTCAATAAACTTCTCTCAGATTTTTACGGAGGTTGCCACATGGCAACTACAGATGGTTTTAATGTTTATTTCTAAAAGTAGTAGAAAATGCCATGTGTCACTTTTTGTGATCAACAGAAAGTGGCCAAAGCAAGCGGGAAAGGCATGGAAGAATTACTAAGGAGGATGACGGACCTGAAGACATCAAATTTATGGCTATAAAATAATTGTTGATCTTTGCAGGCTTGAGCACAGGCTCGAATTCATTTAAAAGCCAAAATGCCAAAGGGGAGAACCACTGATGGAAGAGCGTAAAGCGCCATCAAAGCTGAGAAGATAGCCTAAGGGATTCAATTACAATAGGAAAGAGGAGAAGACCACAAATATCTTCAAGGAGTTATTTCTAGTAGGTGAAATAGTGGATCAAGCAGACTTCTAAGCATGCCAAATCAAAGATGTGGCCTATTTTTCTTTAATGAAGTAATGGCAAATTAGACAGCTACACAGACATCAGGAAATGGACCAGACAGTCCATACCAAGGAAGAGAAAAATTAGATAAATGAGGTGTAATAGTTAAGGCCACTGTCTCTATTCCATCATGCCCCCTTTATCAGGATCTAACAGCTACTAAGAGCATAATTGATTACCTTTGTATAAGCAACTAAACATAGAATTAAACTAGAATTAACAAGTAACTAGAAATTATAAACAACACAGAATATGAGAGACAATACAATCTTGTATTAATACTCATCCAAAAGGAAATATAATGAAGAAGTGCCACACTCTTCTTCCCACACCTCTAGGGCTCCCACACCTCTAGGGCGTACAATAATTCTCCCTCAAGAGTTCACTCTCTCAATTACACTCACAACAAACAACTCAAACATAGAGTTATTGTTCACTCAACCAGTGAGTAACAATATTACCAGTACCAAGTACTCAACGTACTCCAAGTAGATCTTACCTAATCTTGCACCTTGTTGTGTTGTAGATCTCCTTTGATCTTGCTGCCACACAGATCTCCTTTGACCTTGCACGCACACACACTTACAGATCAACTAACCTTACTTACCCATGTAGATCTTACCTGATCTTGCACACCTGTAGATCAACTTGATCTTACACACCATGTAGATCTAACCTGATCTTGCACACTTGCAGATCAACCTGGTCTTGCACACTTGTAGACCTAGATCTTACAATCGAGAGGATCCCTTCTTTGATCCTTCTAATTACAATACAGCCCATGGGTCTCTTAAATAGATCCCATACAAACAATAATTAGACTTCCTAATTACAATAATTAGAAATGCAGACTTAAGACTTAAATTATTATTTTACATGAAAACTAATTATCTATCCAAAAATGGACCAGTTCCAAAGATGCATGCAAACGCATGCACACACAGGATGCCAACATTGGTTCCTATCTGACTGATGTTGATTGACCCCTAACTGATGTCAGTTACTGCATACACTGAAGATGACCAATGTCAGTTGATCAGACTGATGGTAGTTGCTCTGACTCTCAGCAACCTCCTCCATTGTTTGCATTAGTGAAGCTTTTAGCTCCAAAACCTAACACCCTTGACAGGTTTGAAGGTGTAGTCAAAGTAATGAATGCACCGCATGAGCCATCTCATGGAACTAAGCACCAAACCTCTCTTTGCTCCTATATATTGTAATCTCTTGTGTTATTTTTGGGAGATCTCTTTGTGATCATAAAATACACTCTGCCTAAATTGAAAGGATTACTGAGACTTTGAGCTCAGATTGTTTGTCATATTTCTTTATCTAAATAAGAAAACAAGTTACTTGCAGACTTTGTGCTGTTATAGCTTGTGTTATCTTAGGAGATTGTTCGTATGTCTATTTCTTAGAATCTTTCTTGTTTATTTAATTTAAAAAGTAGAACTAGTGGAGGTGATCAGGAAGGTGTCCTAAAGGCCCACTGTGGGATGACATGGTGCCCCCATAAGTACCTTCAGTGTGTTTGCATTTCCCTTTCCTGTGTAAAGAGCCTTGGGACGATGTGGTGCCCCCATTGATCTTCATATTTCTCTCTCAGGTTGCTGGTCACTCAACACCCTTGTCACCAATTACTTGCTCCTTAAAATAACTCCTATTGTTCCCTACATGAACACTTATGAAAGAAGAGAAGTGCCTTCAGTGTTTCCTAGGATTTTTAATATTTAGGAAGGAATCTGGCTTTTGGATAAAAGTTGCTTTTGAAAGAAGAGAAGTACCTTCCCCATCACCCAAGATTTCTCCTCTATTTGTTTACATCATCTCTAAAAAAAGAGAGATGGATGGTTTGCCCTACCCACTATGTCTTACTTTCTACACACACACACACACACACACACACACACACACACACACACACACACACACACACACACACACATATATCTAGTACATAGCCCCCTGCTTCTCCTGCATATCTATAAGGAACCTCCCCTTGATGAGAGGAGAGATCTATCCCCTACTAATGCAATAAACCTACACATTTGGCTAACTAATCTCCCTATGTTGTGGTGATAGGAACTATTTTGGCCACCAATTAACTGACTGAAAAAATATTCACCCAATAATTTTTGTTGATTTCATTGGGGACACAATAATTTTATGCAATTTAGAACCTCAAGCTTCAGATTGAAACATCACCTATGTTGTACCCATTATCATTTAACCCTTATCCATTTTAGAGTCTGGTAACTCCCATCTAGATCTTACCCACTATCATTATAACCATACGATCTCCATCCATCCTCCATATCCATTATCTTATCTGGTCTACAAACTAGAGCTGTTAGGAAGGATAAGCAGTTTGAAGCCTCAAGCTCCAAGCTGAAGTAGGACCGGTCCTTTTCCATTCTTTTGTTTTAAATCTAAAAACTCCATGATATACAAGAAGCCAAAGATCTAAAGGTGTTGTTGACCCTGTGTTTGAGTTGGTGTGGCAGAGCAACTTTGATCTATTTCCTCCACCTTCTTGTCCCCAATGATCTAGGAGTGTCCCTCTTATCCATACCAGGTCACCAACCCAAGACAGAGCTTCTTTTCTTGTTGTTAATAGAGCTCTACCTATAAATACTCCTCCCAAATTTTTATCCCCACTTTCCATAATCTAATCATGGCAGCTTGGGGCCCCTGGGGTAACTCATTTGGTCCACTCAACCTTACTCCACCTTTGCATGAGCTTCCACGCAACTCGAGGAAGAACTTCCCCAAATTCTTTGGTGATGGGAAAGTTCACCTTGATGAACACATTATGGCCTTCAGCATAGCCTATGGATTAATTAGAGTGGAGTATGAAGATATAACAGTCAGGCTGTTTGTGGAAACACTACAAGGTGCTACTACAGACTGGTTCTACCACCTATAGGCTGGGTCAGTAACTAATTGGGACACGCTCAAAGCAAAATTTTAAGCAAGGTTCAAGCCTGTAGAAGATGTGCATGCCTTTCTATCCCAACTCACTCAGATGAAGAAGGAGCCCCATGAGCCCACGAGGGACTTCATTGCAAAATTTGACAAGCTGAGAAATAGGATTTCTGCAATTGCCTAGCCGACACCTGAGAATCTTAAGTGTTTCCTCATCAACTCACAGCTACTTGAAGTGAGTTTTTTGTTGAGGCATGCTAGCCAAATAGACCTGGTTGAAGCTCAAGACTTGGCCACTAAGGTGGAGGATGACCTTATCTTGGCTAGAAAGATAAGGAGAGATTCAAATAGAGGTAGACCCTCTTCATCTTCTGAGTATCCATCTGTTGTCACCACTAACCCCATGGTGTAGAAGCTAGCAAACAAATTGCTAAACCTCAAAAGACAAATGGCACAAGGAATGTCATTTGCTCCTATATACTGAGATACATTAAGGAGGACATTCCCCAATTAGGGATACCAAGGCAATGCTACTAGGGATCAAGGGCAGCCAAACTATCTTCCTCCCCCATAGAGGAACCTTGCCCTAGAAGCACCTCCACCTAACTCAGCAGTTAGATATCTAGAAATGGAACACACTTCCCATTTCCAACCTAAGTCTGAGAAATAAAATGATGTTAATCTCTTCACTAAGGAAGAAGAAGAATTAGTTGGTGACTCTGTCATTAGTTTCCTAAATTATTAGGATGAACCCAGAAGTGAAGGGAATGTAGCTGAGGGATCATATGCCATATTCACCCGATCTAAGAATCAGTCAGCCTGACAATCTGATAAAGAGAAGATAAAAGAGAAACTTCAGCTAGGAGTTTCAATTGCTAAGTAGGGAACCACTCTGCCCTTCCAACCAAAGGACTCGATGACTGTTGAAAAGGTATGTACCCCAAGCATCTCTGCACCTTCTACTTCAACTTTGCAAACTAGCCCTCCCCCTCCCAAAAACCAAAAGAATGAACTCCCATCCTCTGTGCCTAGTCCAATTCAGACATTTGACATAATTGAGCATGTCAAAAAGACAAATTCAAATGTCTAAATTTGAATTTCTACAAGCCAATCTTGAGCAGTTGGACAGGTTGGTTAAATGTGTGAAAGGTACAGTCATCCCTATAGGACAAGAAGTTTTGAGGGTAACTCATGATCCCCCAAAGAATATATCCACCTAGAATAACCTTGTCATTACTCTCCCTACTGCCCCTAGGAAAGTAGATCCTTTCTATGTTTCCCTGTTAATAAATGGTCACAAGCTGAGCAACCGCATCATTAATTTTGGTGCATTTGACAATGTCATGCCCACCAAAGTGGTAGAATCTCTTGGTCTCACATTGACTAAAATATTTGGGAGATGATTCTCCATGGAGAAAAAATAAGTGCCACTATTGGGGCAAATCAAAGATGCCCAATTCGCATTTGCAACATTCCCTGACAAGAGGATCAAGATGATAGTTCTGGTGGCTGATGTCCTAGCCTCATATGGCATTCTGCTTGGATGGAACTTTTACAAGGATGTCAGAGGATAATTGAGCATGGACTTATCTCAAGTAAGACTCCTTGTGAAAGGTGTGATGTAGAGGTTACTTCTTGAGAGAGAGGCAAAGTACGTGGTCACCCAAACGTCAGCCCCTGTGGCTCAAATTTTGTTTGAGTTTTCAAGCAGGGGTAATTATTTTCTGACCATAGAAGAGGTTCATGAAGAGCCTGTTAAAGCCCTTGAGGATGCCAACCAAAAAATTGGTTTAGACAAAATAATAGTAAGTGGGCCTGATAGTGCCAATCAGTGGCAGGTGTCGAATGAGAACAATCAAATCAGGTGCTGGACTGAAATAGAAGAGCAACCAATTATGGTAGATGACCATGCTATTGCACATCAAGATTAGGAAAAAGAACTCTTTGCCAAGAAAATAAATATTCATGGTTTTTGGATCAAAAGACAAGCCTTGCTTTGGGGCAAGAGGAGAAAACCAAAGGGAAGGCATAGGAAATTGGTTTCCTAGAGGAGAGTTCCATTCACCCATCACTGAGTCTAGGGAGAAAATGGCTTCTTACTAGTTTATCAGGATAGAATGCCATGTTCACTGCCTCTCAAGGGGCAGCATTTGAGGTATTTCAATTCTTGAAGTACCAAAGGAGTTATCCTATGCATATGTATACTTGTATAGTCTTTGTTTCTATTTCATGCTTTTCATTTTTGTTCATTTTTATCGCCTTTCTTTTTGGGTAGCATGACTCCGTAGCCCAATGGAATGCTTCAAGGCACTGGAGATTCTAGATTCTACTCCCTTCAATCACTTTTTGCAATAGAAGGAAGTTTCTCAACTGGAGCCAGCTGTTGGTCCTCAAAAATGTCACTCATTTTTAGGAACAACATATGAACTATTTTGGCCCTACAAGACCAAAATTATCTCTCCCCTTTTCAAATTTTGCTCTAAGCTTTAAAATTCTTTATCATTCAAGCTTTTCTAGTAAAGGGACTAGCAGGTTCAATAGGTTCAAAGGCTTCTATAGGTGAGTTCAATCCAAAGGGGAAAGTTTCTCGCACTTAGGCACTTTTGGGGCAGGTTCAACGGTTTGGTTCAATCGAAAAAGGGTCATCAACAAGCTTCTAAGCAAAAATGAACCAATGAACCAATTAACCATTGAAACTTGAACCACTTTGGTTCAATGGTTCAATATGTTTAAGGTTTAATATCAGTGTCAATGGTTCAAACACTTGGTTCAATCAGTTGGTTCAAGTGGCAAGTTCAAAGGAGTGCCCCCGAAGCCAAAGAGACAAGTGTCACTACCCGAAACAAAGGCACAACTTCTATCAAAATTTAGTAGATGCTGCCACATGTCATCAGTCAAGCCCCATGATACTTTGTTTCTAGTCATAGTGGGAACCACCACGTGTCCTTGCTAGAGTTTGTCAGAAGCCTCTAAGTGTCTCTATTTGATGATTCAGGGCTCAGCAGTTCAAAGTTTCAACACACAGGTATTTCTTTTTGTGCTTGTTTTTGTCTAAGTCTCAAAGTCACGTGGAAGCTGCCAAGTGTCATCTATCAGGACATAGTTTTAAATAAGTTTCAAAGCTGCGGAACCCACCACGTGTCCTTGATAAAATTCATCAAAAGCTGCCACATGTTAACGTTTGAGTTCCTTCTTTTTTTGCATCGAGTGGGGACCGTGGTGGGACCTGTAGTGACTGGTTAAAATACAGTGGATACTACCTTGTGTCAATTGTTGAGAATGTAGGAAGAATGATTAAGGCAAGAATCCTTTGGACCTTTTTCCAAAGGAATTCACCTGGGGAAGAAGCTCGATAGAAAACCTATCAAGGAAAGAGAGCACCAGAATGTGCCATGTGTCATCATCTGCATAATCCTAGAGAGCACCAAAAATTGCCACGTGTCCCCTGCAAAGCTCCTTGGAAGCTGACAAGTGTCATTATCCATGGATTCCTTTTTTTTCTCATCATTTCTATTAAAGACAGTGGCAGGCCCTGAGTAAAATATGGAAGTGAGCAAAACATGCCACATGTCATCATCCAAGGTAGTCTGAATAAATCCTTTTGATCTCCACAGTATTGCTACAACTTGATAAAAGCCACCAGGTGTCTCATTCTGTAGGACTCTCAAAAGGAATCTAAAGCTTCATGAAACATGCCATGTGTCCCATTAAAATTTAGCAAAACATGACAAGTGTCTGCGTTCGCATTTCACATTTCTTATAAAGTGTCTGGCTAACTAATCTCCCTATGCTATGGTGATAGGAACTATTTTGGTCACCAGTTAGCTAGCCGACAAAATATTCACCCAACATATAGTACTCCTCCTATTCCACCAACTAATGTAATAGGTAAGAAGTTTAGTGAAAACAACTCCAAGGTAATGAATGTCATTATTTATGACCTATCAGAGGTAGATATTTTGAAGGTAATGTACTATGTATCAAATAAAGAGATATGGTAAAAATTAAAGACTATCTATGAAAGAGACACCAAGGTGAAGATGGCTAAGTTACAAACCCATTGAAGATAGTTTCAAAGTCTAAAGATGAATGAAGATGAAACCATTGCATCCTATCTATTGAAGGTTGATGAAGTTGTTAATGTCATTATAGGATTAGGAGAATAAGTGAAAGAGTCTAAGGTTTTTTAAAATGTATTGAGATAACTAACTCCTAAGCTCAATTCAAAAGTATTTATAGTAGAAAAGATGTAAGATTTAGACAAGATAGAGATGGATGGGCTTCATGGCATATTGACTACCTATGAGATGAGAACAAATAAAGGAAGACCTCTCAAGAAGGAATTAACTTTCAAAGTTGAGAATAATTCAAAATCTAATAAGGTTAATGATGAGGAATGTTTAGATGTTGATGATGATCAATTGATAGCCATTTTTGTAAGGAAGTTGAGGTTTGGATCTAGTAAGTACAAGGTTAAGATACCTTTCAAATGTTTCAACTATTATAAGATTGGTCACTTTGCATCTAAGTGTCCTAATAATGATAAGGCTAATAGTGATGAAGAACATAATGAATAACATGGAGATGATAATAAGGTCTATAAGCCTAACAAGAACAAGAGAGATTTTAGGAAGTATGAAGGTAAGAAAAGGTAATTAAAAAACAAGAAAAGTTTATATACCAAAGAAGATAACTCATATGATGTAAGTGATACAAGCACACCAGGTAGTGATGATGGTAGTAATTAACCTGAACATGATAATAATGAAACCTTGTTTAAGGCCATAGAATTAGACAATGAGGGTTGCTCAAGTGGGAAATTCCTTATGGATGATGTAGAATCAAATGAAGAATAAGCTGAAGTGAACCTTGAGGTAAAATTGGTAAGTTCCCTAGAGGAGTTTTAGTTCCAAAAGAGAAAGAATCACAAACTAAGATAATTAGTTAAGGACTATGAAGATCAAATTGGATTGTTTAAACAGAGACTGAATAACACTTCCAAGGAGTGTGATGAGATCATCAATCAAATTGAATCACAAATGAAGATAGTCAATGAAAACCTAAAGGCTAAAGAGGAAGAATCCACCAAGTATGAAACTAAAGTGAAATCCTTAAAATTTGAGTTGGATCAAGCATTTATCACACTGAAGAACCTTGTGAATTTTTAAAAGATAAATGAAGTTATAAATGACATATTGAGTAGCCAAGAATCTACTAGTGGCAAGATAGGTCTTGGTTTCAAAGAAGACCAAAGGAGGCATCTCAAGTCAAGGAGAAGACTAATGAAGAAAAAAAGGTCAACATGAAAAGACCTATCAAATAGCCTAATGCTATGACATATTCTAGTTCATTCAATGGTTAATGTTTTGTATGCAGTTAGTTTGGTCATAGATAAGAAGACCCTCCAAGAAGGAGTACTCATGAGACTATGAAAGGAGTCATAGTTCACATCAGTAAAGAGGTATGAATAAAGTGATTTGACACATTTTTAATAATATAGGACATATTTCAAGATTATCTCCTAATAGAGTTAGAAGGTCATCAAGTCAAAATAGGAGGTTTGAATCTCCTAGAGTGTAAGAGAGAAGATAACTAAACGTATGGAAACCAAAGATAATAAAGGTTAGTCATGATCTGTCTACAAGCTCAAATGTAATTTTTTATATGGTAGAGTATAATTCAAATGAGAAATCAAGTTAAGAATGTTTTTTGTCATCTCATATTGATGATCAAATGATTGATGAAGAGGTCAAGCCTATAGTGTTAATCAAGCCCAAAAGGATACTAAAGGATATTCAATCTTTTGAGAGCATGTAGATCTAGGAATATAATAAAATTATGTTTTTTTAGTGATTTATATAAAGAGGTGACTCCATTAGTATTCATAGAGAAAATATATATTCAATAAAATCATGATGGATTTTTGGTTTGAGGGGGAACTATTCAGAGTGTTGTATGAGCTTGATTTGTGTTGAGAAGTGGTATTGTAATTTGAGTTCATTTGAAGGAGATATGCATGGATTAAGGGGGATCATGTTCCTATAATACTTCACATTCTATGTGTCAATCCTCTATTAGAATAAGGTGTGATTATAGATGGCAATTTATGGAATACCTTCATCATTAATGTTAAAGGGGGAGAAAGTTCAAGAAGGGAGATTCACCAGATTGGATAGATGAGAATGATCATATTGAAAAATATTTTTCCATGAATGAAAAAGGGGGAGTTTTTTGATAAGTTTTGTCATTTATTTAGAGGTTTATTTCATTTTATTTTAATGTTGATGTCATTGATGTCAAGGTGCATTAGTGAAGATGCATAGTGAGTGGTCTGTGAGGTATGAGCTTATGTGTCTAATGTGACAAGGAAGCCATATGACAAGAGAGAAATTTAAGGTAACCTAATGTCTCTATATTGAGAAATAATTTTAAGGAAACCTAATTATTATTTCTAGGTTGATGTCAAGGTTCAAATCAGTTAAATCATGTTTGATTACTAGCCCTTGAGTACAAGGTGTCTTGAGAAGCCTAGTCATAACAAGCATAGTCATATCATGAGAATAGGCATGATGAGCATGAAGAGGTATGTGAATAGGTATGAAATGGTTTGAGTATAATTAAATTCATGTGATTAAGGTTTATATTCATCAAATAATCTTTCAAGGTCAATTTTCAAGTGTCAAGAGCTTGAGAAGCCTAGTCATGGCACTAGTCAAAACATGAAGAGACCTTGTGAGTAGGTATGAGTATGATGGATTGGTGATATAAGTACACACATGAATGAGTATATGCATGAGTATTATTTATCATTAATTTATTAATTGTATCAATCATTATATTTTCAAGGTGATCTTACAAGGGTACGACTTTAAGTCCAAGTCTACAACTAGACAAGTTCTAGACCTTGCCTGACCTAATGAGGTGTCATGAGATGTTGTCAAGGCCTATAAAGTATTTTTGACATGGTTTTATCATGTGATACATTGTTTAATCATTTCATTTATGTGTATAACACATTAAAATAGGCATGTATGTCAGTTTCAAGGCCTAGTATGGTTTGCAAGTCAAGGTCTAAGTAAGTTAAGAGAGAGTTGGTGGCCAAATGAGGTATGATATTCAAATTTAAAGATAAGTGTGAGTATATGAGTATTTAAAAAATGGTTTCATGTTGTTTCAAGTATGTTGACCAAGTTTTATGTCAAATTTTGAATGTTAAAGGCATGAAAATTGGTTTTGTGCTCTCTTAAGTGCACAAAATGAAGGTTCTCAACCTTAGAAGAACTTTCAAGTGTTCATTGGCATGTGTAAAATTTTCATGGGAACATAAGCCATTAATTAAATATTTTAAAGGTTCATATATAATATCTCTAGGCATTATTTTTGGAAATGAAGGGCAATCCTTTATAAAAAATCATTAACAATATAAATAATGTTAACCCTTTGTAAAACCCTAATATTGACCTAATGTGAAATATTTTGTTTAAAATAGCCCAAAATGGTTTCAAATGAATATAAAAACTATTTAATCATGTATTAAAATCTCCCAATCATCTCCATGTGTGATTGGTTTTTTAGGTGAGTGAGTGGACCCTATAGGAAAGGCCTTGTTTCTCATAAATTTATTATAATAGTCAGAGTTGACCAAGTCATAGTTTCTAAATGGATGAAATAAAAATATTGAGAAATTTATTTTATGTCCATGGTGGTTTATTATCTCTTTATTTCCCTTATGTTCACTAAAACTATCATCCAATACAACATATAACAAATAGGCCTAATAGTGCAAATAATGAGAAACCTAGGCAAAAGTGAGAAGGTGATTATGGATGTGTTATCATGGATTAGGGATGAATAAAATTATATGAGGAAATTTTACAATAATTTTAAGACATGTTAATTTTAATATAATTTTTGGAGGTCAATTGATATGTTTAAAATGTTGCTCATAAGTTAACCTATCTGGCTCAGATGAGATAGTGAGGTATAAGATTATGAGATTGGTTTCAATACCAATATTTATATTTGACCATATTATAATTCTATATAATAATGGTATAATTATCTCATAATATAATCCACATGCATCAAAATTATATTAAATTAACCATTATTTTATTTGAAGGTGAGTTGACAATTCTGAGTGAGCTATTTGCAGATAAGGGTTGAGTCCTTTTGCCCTAAGTTATGAAGTATAAATCACATGGTGATGACCATAAGGTAATATATATTATTTATATGTTATTTTTTAAATTTATTTTTGGAAAAATTATGTTTATTCTCAATTGTTCAAAATAGAGTTTCTAGGTATGCACAGGCCTAATTGTGAATAGTGTCAATGGTGTGCTTCAAGTGGTGATTGGAGATAAAAAGTTTCATGGACATAATATGAGATTATTATAGGTTTATTTAAGTTTAATATGATATTTTATTATTTTTTTAGGTGTTTTAAAGTGTTCCAATGAAGGTAAAGAGTAACATGTCCTAAAGAAGACCTAATAAGATTATGTCTCCATGAGACCTAAAGATGAAATGAAGCCTAAATAAGTTATGGAAGACCTAAAGGGACTAAAATCATGTTTTATTAATGTTTTTGAGATGTCTTAAGATCTATTCTATGGCTGAACTAATAAGGTAAGGGTGATTGACTGACCAAGAAGGATATGAACAAGAGACTTGTATAAATACAATGCAATTTTAGGCCTATTTGAGAGTGTAGAAAGCAAGAAAATAAAATAGCATATTGTAGAACATAAGGAGGTATTGTAGACCATCATATTACTATATATATATATATATATGTGATTAAAATTTTATATAGGTTCTATGTATTAAATTCAAGGTCATATGACCTAATCAGTCTTGAAAAGACATATTTGAGCGAAGAAGGCTAGAAGATAGATTGAGAGGGTTAAGAGTGTGAAGATCTGAAGGAGTAGACATCATTAGTTACTTGATAAATAGGGTTTGTTTAAGGTGACAAAATATATCAAGTGGCTAAGTTGGTGTTGAGTCATCTAGGGGTCTAATGCCTCCTTTCAAGTGGGTACTTGTTAAATCTTAGCTAAGTTGTTGCTTAGCTAGTTGGGGTTGGTGCTCCATGTGAAGTGGGTGCTTCACTAAATTTGATGTTTGACTTATATGACTATAGTTTATTTATATATTTCAGTGGGTTTTATTCCCCTTGAGGGTTTCTCACATATATTATGTGTTCATGTGTTTCATACTTATAAGGATAGGTGCTTATGCTTGCTACACATATATGCTTATTTGAATGGTTCATAATTGATTAAGTGAAATTGATAAGAAATGTTTTTTAATACTAATTAACTCTCCATCTCATTCATATTGATTCCAAAATAGATAATTGACACAACACTACCAATAAGAGGGAGATACAACAAGGATGGAACTAGTAGAGTTGAGGTTGTTACTAGTTAGACAAGGGCATATTACTAATTTAAATAGAGTGATAAAGGTTATGGAGTAGGCCACATATTACAAGAGCTTATACAAGGAGGATATACCATGTTATTAGAGGGCATCATATTTTAGGGAGTACTATATGAGACATTTGGTATCAGCTAGATTAGTTTAGCCAATTGAATTAGAGAGGTCAATAAGACATGTACAACATGTGATGGGTCCTCCATGAGGCACACCATGATATGAGGAGCTATTCATGATACCAAACACTCTGTCATAGGGATAAGATGAGATATAAAGGATATAGGATATATTGATTTCATCGATGTATACATATTTTGAGATTTATCTTTTATATAGATAAATTATATATATATATATATATATATATATATATACATACATATATATATGTATATATATATATATATATATATATATATATATATATATATATATGTATGTATATATATATATGTATATATATATGTATATATATATATGTATACATATATATATATATGTATATATATATATGTATACATATATATATGTATATATATATACATATATATATATACATACATATATATATATATATATATATATATATACATGTATATATATATGATGATTATGAAACTTTGTACTATATGGAGTGGACATTGATGGACTATTTATTAATTTATATGGACTTTATGCATGATTGATAGATGTATGGATATATTATAGAACTAGTTATATTTCTTGAAGTTTGATTTAGGCTAGCATGTTTTGATTCTTTCAACATATGTATTATGGATTTATGGCTTATGTGACGTATGATTGGTTTTATGAATGGATTAGAATGTGACATAACTGCATTATATTTGTTTTGTGCTCCTTGCATTTGATTTACAACAATATTGAGCTTTGAGAAACCTAATTTTTAATATATCATAAAACACATTACCACCAATGATATTGATTAATCATGATGAATGTTGATGTTTTAAGCAAATGAACAAAAGAAAGAATAAATTATGTAAAAGCAAAGTATGTCATAATATAGTAAAATCATAACCATACTATTATGCGTTTTAAAATATAATCTTTTAAATACACATAAAATAATAAAAATAAGATGTGAAAACAAAATAAATATAAATGATTTTAAACACACACATAATGACAATTGTAACAATACAAAGCAAGCATGATACACAAATAAACAAACAAAGACTAACTTTAACAACAAAAAATGTTTACAGTAGACAAAGTAAAGCAAAGAACCAAGTAAATGGCTAAAGATAAAATGAATTAAAATAACCAACTTAAAGGTTAGGCATATATAATGGATAAAAATAACCAATTTAAGGGTTAGAGATATTAAAAAAAACAATAAAAAATCAAAACACATAAAAGATTTAAGTAGAAAAGTTGTAAATAAAGATAATTTGAGCAAAGGCTGGACAATTGTATCCAAGAGCTAGGCTAGTTACCAAACAATAAAGGAAGAAACATAAGAATAATCTAATCATGTTTGTACAAATAGATTATGGGAAAGATAGTGGTTGAGCTGGCCGTATACACCCCATGTCTCTAAGTGTTGTCTACATAATCCACCTTAGACAAAGTCTATGTGGAAATATCAAACCAAATGTAGTTCTCCCAATAGGGAAGTGATAAGAAATTGGATGATTGATAAATCATTTTGAGTGTTGGATGAAAAGGATGTGCAAGTGACCCACCCAATAATGAGTGAACAATGTGGAAGTGATCTAGAATTGTAAATGTGTGGATGTTGATGTTTTTGGAATGTTTGTGTATTATTTTTTTGTATTTTGAAATTTTTTAAATAAGGAATATAAAATATGTTTTTCTTATATCATGAGCAAGAATGCAAGTTCACATATAGGAATAGAAACCCTGAACTTAGCATGTTATATGATAAATGAGTAACATTTGAAAAAATGATAAACTTGGGAATATATAATGGATTACTAAAAGGTGATGCCCCCAAGTAACTAGGGTAATTATAGACAATGGTTTACACATGGATGAGTGTGTTTGTTTTGATTTTGGTTTTTTGATATATGAAAATAATGTAATATGATAAATATGCATGAAACTTTATGAAAGTGATTATTAATTATTTTGCAGGTAATTTTAGTTTATAGCAAAATAATGAAAGAAGGAATATGATAAGTATGAAATGGTGAAGATGGAAATCAAAATTTTAAATGAAATTGATGGTGACCTAATCCTTACAAGCAAAGGAGAAAGTGTACATCTTTCTAAACTCATAAAATATTAATTTTACTAGATGTGTCTGGAGAGAACTAACCCTGATAGAATAGGTTAATGGGATAAAGTTACTCTTTTTAGCATAGACATATAAACAAGTTGTTTGAATAAATATTTTCTTGGACACATTTTGACTTAATTTTTAATAATTATTTTATGACCCCCTACGTGTAGTCTTATGTAACCAAGAAGACACATGGGTTTATCACCAAAGACTATACATAGGAAAGTAAGGGCATTACTCCCCAATGCTAATCCTATATAACTAGTGATATGCGAAGGCTCAACATCGAATAATAGTGAAGGGTGAGAGATGTTGAATTTTGATTTTGACTTTGCATAAGTTTTAGATAAGGGTGTTAGATTATATGAAAGGATTTTACCCCCAAGTTTTAGCCCCGTGAGACTAGTAAGATGCAAATGCTTATCATCAAAGACCAAGATAGGTGAGTAAAGTTACCATATTTATTTTTGTAACATGTTGAATGTTTTATAATTTAGAGGTAACTACAAGAGGAGACTATGCCATTGACAATCTTCTAGACTAGGTTGTCGGCTAGTATTTTCTAAGTTTTTACAAGAAGATGTAGGAAAAAGAGATTTAATTTTCTTATAATAAGGCAAGAACCAATGTAATGCTAATTTTGAAAATGGTTTTCATGAAATAATAGGGTGATATGATAAGTTGCATTTTGAAATTTATGTATTATGTGAACTGACAATTAAACAAACACCAAACATAACATCTGATATACAGGACAAAATATAAATGATGGTAAATGTAATGTAGTGTAAACAGGCTTCCCCCAAGTGTCAAGGTACTTGTAGATAATAAGTTAGTTTGTTTTCAATGTTTTGTGATTTTATAAAAAAAAATTGGACTTACTAGCATCTTTACCTAATGGAAGTTCTCAAGATGCATAATTTTTCCATTTTTTAGCTTTTCTATCTCATGACAAATCTAGATAATCTCTATTGTTCTAACTATATTTCCTCTTAAATCTCTATTTTAGTTTTGTTATTTACTTTGAATAATACTTAACCAGGATAAGATTATTGAGTCCACTAGAAGTTATTAGAAAACCATATGGAGTATCATTCTCTATTGGGAAATCCTTTTTGAATAAATATATCTAGATATAAGTTTCTTTAGTAGAGTTATATGGTAATTTTGGTCTTTCTTGGGAAAACACAATTATCAAATGGACCCCTTAATAGTAAATTTAAACTCTAAAAACCTTATAAGAGTTCTTTTGATCGTCATGGAATCAAGATTACTTTCTCTATAAGGATTACAAGTAATGTTGTTAAATATTATCAAACACCAGGTACTAATGAGTTCTCCATATGTACAAAAACCAATATCTCTTACCCAACCACTACTAACTAACCAACAAATACTAGAAAAGTTAAAATAAGATAGATTTATATTGACAATCCTTAATTCCTTGGAAAATTTAGAATGTTCAAACTTGATGTGATGTGCATCGAATGTGATCTCAAAATTTTGATCTAACTCACTATAGTGTCATTATACTAGTTTGGCATAATAAGTATGAAACACAATAATTAGGATTCTTCCTATCTTATAACTAGGAGATCATTCCATCTTGTTTCTCTTCTAGATGGCTTGATTTTATTATTATTTTTGATATCATTGTCATCAATCAATAAGGAACTAATTTTTTCATCTATTGGTGTATATTGATTACTTCTTATATCTTTAAGCAACGTTTGGTGAGGTAACATTTCTCCAAATTTTATGCTTTCATGGATTTTTATAGATGTTACAAATGATATGTTATCATGGGATAAGTCCAATGAATTTTGTTTTTATGGATCCCAGTTTACATGTGTAGGTAGTGTGATGTTAATGGGAAAGGGAAGAATAGTGTTTATGAAAGGAAAACATACTGTATGGGTGATACCAAGAGAATTTATATTGATGTCAGATGAAACTTCTTTCTTAACCATAAAATTTTCAATAACATTTTCAAACTTGTATATTGATGAAGCTATTGTTGGGACCAAGGTGGATGTTAATGTTGATGATGAACCTTCCTTTAATGCCAAAAGGAATTGTATATCATAATTTGATAATAAATTTTATCTTGTATTGGATGTGACCATAAGGAAGGCCTGTTGAATTGCATTATTGACAATTTTCTTTTTCACAGGTCATTTGGAAATTATAGATTTAGGATGAAGATATTTCTAAAAATTTAGAATCTTAAGTATTAGATGAAATATATATGGTGATTCAATGATGGGTATATTAGATGATGTTTGGGATAAGATAGGATATTTATCAAAAATAGTTATTTGGTAAAAAATAGTTGTTTGGTTGAGAATGGATGGAAGATTGTGATCTTGATTTGGAAATGGGATGGCTTGATTAGGTTCAATAAAGATATCTTGGCATACTTTTAAAGTATGATTTTGGAATATATCTAGATTCATTATGATGTCCTCATTATCAACCAAATCTTTGATAGTGTAATGAGTGATGTTGGAACTATAACAATTGGATGGGAGACTTAGGTGATTTTGAAAAATAGGGTCACTAGTGATAAGGTGATGTTGTGGTGAATTTTTTTGGGATTCACTAGTAATGAAGTGTAGTAGATAAGTAACTTGATCTAATAATGATGGATTTATGTTTAAAGTGAAAATATTTGGATTTTATGGATTTGTGAAGGTATGGGGATTTGTGAATAAGTTTGAATTTGATGAATTTGTGAAGAAATGTGTATTTAATGTAGTTTGGCTCAAATTTTGGAATGTAAAATCAAATGGTTGATTTTAATTAATGTGAAAAGGTTAGTTTTGTTGGGTGTAGGAGTTGAAAGATTGATTTGGATGGAACATATTTAGATTTTATTAAATTAGGGTTTGAATTGCAAATGTGTATTGGTTCATATAAATATCTGAAAGTGGTGATGAAGGTGAACTGAAAGTTTGATTTATTTTTATGTTAATGTTGGAACCAAATGGATCTATGATTGTATTTTTATTTACGATTAGTACAATTTGATTTATGGGTGGTGTATAACTTGGAAATTTATTTAGAGAATTTTGAATATCATAGTCTAAAATTTGATTTGATGTTGTCCTAAAGTAAGATTATGATGTTGTTTTATGGGTAAACATGAATAAGTATTCAAGTTTGGAATTGCTTGATTGATTTTTTATGATGAATACATATTCCAACTAGGATTTGGATTTGTTGGATGGATGATTTAACATTGAATAAATTATGTGTTTGAATAAAAATTGGTTGAATAGAACCCCAGGTTATAACATAGATTATTTAGATTTGAATTTATGACTAAATTGATCAAGTTATTATTCCACATAGCCATGCTTCTTTCAATGAGTGACTCTACTAAGGTAAAAACTTTGACTCAACAATGAAAAAGTCTTGAAACTAAACTCTAGTAAATCAAAATACCAAAGTGACTAAAATTTTGATGTTCAACTCAATGATTTTATTTAAAATAAAGACATGCATCAAACATAAGGAAATAGAAAACAATTTTTTTTATTCTAAACAATCAAGAAATTACACATAAAAGGTGAAAAACTAAGATGAGAGTCATGAATAACTATTGGGCCTTTCGATGTCACTAACTTGTTTATATTCTTAGATGTGGCCCAATATTTCAAGGCACTGACCATGGATGATCCTACCATTCCCATAGTCCACTGAGTCCAATTTTAAGGGTGTGTGGAAGGTAGTTTCTTAGTACTAACTGCTAACTGATGCACCAAAGTTAAATGACAAAAGAGGTTATCCTAGGATTAATGTTTAAAAAACACTATTTAGGGGGGAAAATCCATGGAATAAATAGATAAAGTAGACTCACACTATTAGGTCTTGTCCCAGAATGACCAACATATCCATAAGGGTCCCGGTGTGTCAACAATTGGTAATATCATATTTTGAGGCTACTGTTAAAACCCTAGGTATTGAAGCATGAAATCCTCTCACATCACAGTGTGCTTAAAACACATAACTAATTAGAAAATTGAAACAATTGGATTTCAGTTTATATACCCCACTAATAAATGGGGTTTGGCCTACTATATGGAGGTGAAATCTATGATCGATAGATCCCCTAAAAAAGAAAACAAAAAGTAAGTGTTTGTTTCTGATTTTCAAGTATCATCACTAATGTGATGCTAAGAAAAGAGCATATTTGGGCACGACTTGGGTAACACATAAAATTATGGAAATGTTTCTAATTCCAGAGCATTATCAACAATTCCAAAGGAATAACATACACAATTTCCAAAATAATAAACAAAATGTTGAAATTAAAAGTGATGTAATTACTAAAAACTTTGAAAACAAGATTGAAAATGCTAGTAAAAGAAATTAGTTTTTGTTTAGCCTTTTTTGATGATTATGTTTGAGAAGAATTCTACAAATAGATGGTTATAATGTTTACTTAGGATTGAATCAAGGCAACCTACAATAGAGTAAATATAAATCAAAAACCACTTCTATGTGAAAAATTTATAGTTACGTAAAAAGACAAAAAAATGAAATTGTAATAAATCAAACACATGAAAAAGATAGGATAAAAAAGCACAAAAAAAATAATTCCATTATTATATAATGATTTTATGACCTTTATGATGATTTTGAAGTCCATAGAGATGAATTTGTTGGTCAAAAAAATGAATTCACAACTTGTAAAAATGATTTCATTGCTATAAAAGATGATTTCACTACACAAAAAGATAATTTTGATGCTTAAAACACCAATTTTGCTATTGTAAAACAAACTTTATATTTAGCTTGTAAATATATAATATAAAACATAGAGGTACAAACAAGACAATTTCACTACTCAGTTGAACTATTTTGCTACTAAGAATGATGAATTTGCTATTAGACACAATAATTTTCCTAAAAACTATACAGATTTTGCTTTTTCCCTATAGCAAATAATTACAAAAAGTTGAAAACATAGACAAAATTAAAAGGTGAATAGAAAGCCAATGATGTAAATAAAATAAGGAAAAAGAGACTAAAAATGGGTAAAAACTTATTTTGTTAGTATGATGTATAATTTCGATATTCATGTTTTCAAATTTGTCATTACGTAGTGGGCATACACAACCAAGCATAAAATGTCTGATAATGACTTGTAGTTTATACCAACACTCACAAATACAAGGTTAAGCACATATGAAAATACAAATAATAAAAATTAAATAAAAAATGCTTTCTTAATGCAAATATGATGAACAAATGATGAAAAAGATGAGGGAAAGTCCCATCGGGCATGCAAAAAATGTGTGAACTAAATTTAGAAATTCTATGAAATTAATTGATAATGTAATCTTAATCTAAGATAAATTTACCTAAGATAGATCAACAAACAAAGAAAATAGATAATACAAACTTATCCTTCAAATGTGCAAGCTTTATCCATTGTGATGTAAATTTGATTTGCTCTTCAAAAATGTGGTTGCTCACTCTTCCAATGTAAAGGAGAATAGGCAGAATTTTAATGCAAAAGGAGTTTTTATTTACTTTGATTCACTTATAAATTGAATATAAATTTTTTAGTATAAGTCAAGATCCTTAAAAATGAATATTTTCAAGCTTATTTATAGTTTTTTGGAGGAAGATCCAATGGTGGAGGATTATTTAGAATTATTAAATGATCAAAATAAATAACAATGGATAATGAGTCCTCACCCATGAGGATTAAGACCATTTTAAATGGCTTAGAGAAGTATGGGATTGGGTAGCTGAGTCATCATGAATGAATCAAACTTCTTGACAACTTAGGAGATGACTCAAAGGAGGTTGAGAAAGTTATGGGTTTGGTTGGGATGAGTCAACATGTGAGGGAGAAAAAGTTGTAAGATGTTGGATGAAGTGTAAAATCCATATTTTATATTTAAAATAAAGATTTAAAATGTGCATAATTTAGTAATTTGACTTATTCAATTTTTTTGATTTGGAGGATGATGTGATGATTTATTTTAAGAAGAATTATTAAATAGATTTTATGTGCATTTCAACACTAAATGTAATTTAGGTGTCTATAGGGGTAGGTTATATTCTAACTAATACTCATGATAAATAGTCCCTTTGGCATTCTAGCTAACCTTTGATGTCACTAATAACATGGAATAATATGAAGCGTTAATCTTAGACATGAAAGTGACACTTGGTTTAGATATTACATATCTACATGCTTTGGGTGGCTCCTAACTTATATGTCACCAGGTTAATGGTTACTACCAATGTAAAATTAAAAATATTATTTCTTATCATTAAATGGATACAACCTTTGCCAAAAAGTTTGCCTCTTTTACCATTGAGCCCATCGTAAGAGATTAAAACTCTTTCATTGACTTTATTGCTTCTTTAGAATCCTTAGTTCATTTACATCAAGTACTTAGTGATTCTCAATTTATTATTCAAATAATAAATTATGTCTTCTATCCAACCACAGGATTCACTTATCTATCACATTGAGGCTATCACTATTCAAAAGAGCCGATGGTATAAAAACATTATCCAATTCCTTGAACATCAAACTTATCCTCCAAACATGAATTTTCATGAAAAAAATATAATTCAAAAACAAGCCTTTAAATATGTCTCTCAATACAATACCCTTTATTATTATAATGTAGAAGGTACACTACTCTACTGTGTAATGAAATAAGATATCCCTCATCTCCTTGAACAAACACATGGATCCATATGTGGTGGTCACTATAGAAGACATGCTACAACACACAAATGTCTATGCATGGGATACTTTTGGCCTACATTAGAAAAGGATGCTATCTATTTCACTAAAAAGTGTATCACTTAACAACTCCATGATGATCTCATTCATTCACCCTGAGTCGAGCTCCAAATTGTGGAGTCTTTTTGGCCATTTTCCATGTGTGAATTAGATCTCATCAAAAAATTACCTTGATCACAAGATGGGAATTTTGTTATTATCACATATACTAAATATTTTACCAAATGGGTAGAAGTCATACCTCTTATTAATGTCATGGGAACCACAATTTACAAATTTATCTTTGACCAAATTGTTTGTTGTTTTGGAGTTCCCCATACTATAATTTATGATAATTGTGGTAATATCAAAAACATGGACATAAATCAGCTATGTACTAAATTTAAAATATCCCACAAATTCTCCATGCCTTATCATTCATAATTCAATGGACATGATGAGGCCACTAATAAAATTATCAATAAAATCTTCCAAAAGACTATACATGAAACATGCACGCATTGGCATCTTAATTTATATCTTGCACTTTGAACCTATCATACTAGCATCCTTACTGCCACTGGGGCAACACCATTCTTGCTAGTTTATGGTTTTGATTTTGTCTTACCATTATAATTATATCTCCCCTCATTACATATATTTATTCACGGTATCATTCCTAATGAATAACTATGTGAATATCACCTTCATGCTCTCAATCTTCTCGATGAACACCATCTAATTGTTCTACAATATAACCACCAATACAAGTCTCATATCACTAAATAACATGATAAAAAATTTAAAGTATGCACTTTCAATGTTGGTTATCTAGTCCTTAATTAGATTATACCTATGGTAAAAAAGGCAAATATGAACAAAAATGGCAGGGCCCTTATTTAGTGAAAGATATTATTGGTCCTATCACCTATCACCTCCAAACTAATAAAGGCCATGTTTTTAAAGATCCCACTACTACATAATTCTTGAATAAATACTTTGCTTAGATATTTTCATTCTTATCATATTCCTATATTCTATCCTACTAACACTTTTTTAGGATTTCTCCATGGGTCTCACCCTTTATAGTAATTTATTCTTACACAAACCTTAGTTCCTTCTCTTGGTCCTTTAGTTTCCTTTTATCATGAGTTGCATTGTAATACCATGGATAAGACCCAATTTTCTTCATGAATTCCTTTCACTTTTATCATGTTTATTATTTTCCAATGCTCTTCACATCCACTTGGGTTTCTCTTTTGTGAGTTGCAGTGTATGATCATGGATAAGACTAGGCCTTCTTCAAAAACAATATTTCTAATTTTTTTTGTTTTCACATACTTTAGTCACCCTCTTGGGTCTCTCTATATTGTAAGACCATGAATAAGACTAGAACCTCTTCACAAATACTATTTTTGCATTTTTTTACACCCTCTAAGGTTTTATCTTTTATGAATTATAGAGTAAGACCATGGATAAGACCAGGCTCTCCTCATAAAATCATCATTATATTTAAATAACACATTTACTCAACCAAGTATCCCTTTTATAGAATGTTAAGACATGGTTACAAGTTTGTGATCCCATATTCTTAGATTTGGTTTGTGTTTCTTTTGTAGATAAAACTTACACAACAAACCATCCTAGCATGTTTCCTTACAATTACGTTCTTATGATAAGGAATCATACTTCCCTATTATTGTATCCCTTTTTCACCTTTGTCACATTTTTTATGATTTGAATTAATTAAAATTGTTTCATGTTCATTCACCTTGATTTTCCTTCCTTTCATTCCACTTTTGGTAACACAAGGTCAAAGTAAAGATATCACTTTTATTTCACATGAATTTATAATACTCTTAGACACCATACTCTCTAATTTATATCTGTTAACAACCAAACCCAAAGTTTTCAAATGATAGTCATTTTTATCACCCATGTTTGGCTCTCTAAATCCATATGGAGGAGTAGAAAAATCCATCAAAAGCTAAAATCCAAACCATTTAAAACAAAATGCAATGATAAAACGGTAACATACAAATTCAAAAGTCAAAATCACACCAAAAATATGTGATTCATAATACATCTCCTATCTCCAATAAAAGTTTAAACTCCATAGTTGGCCTCCTGATAGAACTGAGGTCCATTGGGGTGTGGTAGGCTAGTAGATTGGAATAGAAGAATTCAAAATAATTTATGGTGCTACCTATATACACATAATATTTTCAATCTTTATCAATTATTGATGCTTTATATCTTACAAAAACCCATCGAGTCTTAATCTCTCTAAGTGCACACCCTAAGTGTGCACCAAAAAGGGATGGGAAGACCATTGGTGCTTTGTAGGACTATTGTCCCTTATTATCACTTATTATCAATCCAAATAGCTCCTAAAAACATTCCCCTAAGCTTTGCCTTTTATTTTTCACCCTCCTCTAGTCATTTACCACATTCATTAGCCCTACCCTAACCTAAAACCCTTTTTGATGCTGTACATTACATAGTCAACCCCATCAACCTTGTACTCTTATTGATAAAACTTATTAAGGTCTAGGTTGGCCCCTAGCTAACCTAGGATATGACCTAATTTGTTTTTGTCAATAATGATACTAGGTCGACTGGGTTGACCTTGTCAGCCTCAACTTTTAGAAGGGACTAGGGTTAGATTCGCGTATATAAACACATCCATTTTTCCATTGTTAGAGAGACATCAAGAGTTAATTATTCATTTGTGCTTTTTTACAATATATTCTTATGACATTCTACTTAAGGAGTCTTTGCTTAGGGTTTCTACTTGGATAAGAATCTTGTCTTGTAGAGAAGTCTGGATGCTTTGGCCTTTCGTAGTGATCCTTAGAAACCATAACAACCTCTTCTGAAGCACCTTTAGCCAAAGGAGAGATTGAGTCTCGATGGGTTTGTCTTAAATGTAAGTATTTCTAACTTTGATCCTCTCTTTAGTAGATAGAATTAGCATAAGTAATGGCTTTTGATTATATTGTTCTTTCCATGCATTACATTACTAGACATTTGCTTTACTTGTTATTAGTTTAGTGAATATGAAAACATAGGACCCAGTTAGGGTTATTGCATAGTTTTTCTTTACTGAAGGCTTTGGAACCCTCCATAGTGAATTTATTATGGTAAGAGATTCCTTGGCTAGGTCTAGTGGATCTATCTTAGTCATGACCCTGAATATATAATGTATCCACAATTGGAAGTGTAAGTAGGATTTATCTTCTTCAAGCTAGGATTGATTTATAGATCTTCTGCATTTCTCATTGCATATATTTTGGTGAACCCGATGTGAAACTAACCCTTGCAGGTTTCTTTCATGCCTTCATTTATATCATCTTATTATATTTTTATATATTTTTAGTATAGTATCAAACCAATCAGTATAGTTATAACTTTATGTGCATGGGTTTAACACATAGTCATATCAAAATGACTATGTTCTATTTGTGCAAGTCTTCATTAGATACAAGTTCTTGGATTGAATAGGTTGACATAGTAATCTTATTTATTTATAAATAAGCATAAAAGGTTGAACAGGTTGACTTTGTAATTTTATTCTCTATGCAAGCATTCAAATCAACAAACTAGGTCAAATAGGTCAACTTAGTCATCTTATTATTCTTCAATGCATTGGGTTTTATAAAACTGAGTCAAACTAGTTAACTTAGTTTGTAGAATTTGTAAGCAGCATCTAAGGCACTTCAACATAAAAATTTGAAATCCTAACCATCTTCAATCCCACCAAGGTTCCTCTCTTTTCTCTCTTTATCATTTTAGTACTTTCTGTAGTTTTTTTTTGTAAAAGTCAGCAGTCTTCAAAATTACAACCCTATAGCCAACTAAGTCAACTTAGTTCTATAGCCTATCTTTTATCTAAGAGACATAGTTGACCTATTTAGCTCTATTCTTTAAGACTTTGATTTTGTAGAATAATAACAACCTCATCAAAGTTATTATGTACTATTTGTATATAGTGTCACCTAAACTAACTCTATACTACTCTTCATCAAGGAATTAACAATTATTTTCTAATAATTAATTCACACTTCCTTTTCAATTGCTTACATGCTTAGAGTAACTCACATGTTCTAAATAGGTGGTTTTTTAAATTATTATTCTAGTTAAACTATTTTACTCTTTTGCACACACTAATAAATCACATAACATTCAAAATGCATTTAAACACTTGTCTTCCCAAGGCCTACTTACTTAGATTTCAACACCAAGGGAGAAGTCGACTTAGTTTTCTAGCCAAGTATAAATGCATGGTTAATGGTATATATTGTAAATGCACCTGACACCCTTATTATTAAGGGATTGTGAAGTGAAGGGTTTATCCCCAATACCAAGCTAGTACCATTACCAACATAGATCCCTTTCATCCTAAATGTCCAAAAACCATCCATAAATTTATTTTTAGTTCCCTATTTTCAGCCAACTCTCCTATCACACTTAAATCAATACTTTATAATAATCTAATAACATTTAGGATGACCACTTAGTTAGCATTTAATTTTCATTTGATTGTTTGCTCTCTGATCATTATGTGTTATATTGTAAAAACTTGCATTAGTTAGCATTAGTGCAAGGTTATATGTTGTGTGCCCCAATTGGATCACTCACACTAATCGAATTGTTTGTGTGTTTAATTTCAATTCTTTATTTACTTATATTGCAAAATATTTACCCTATTTCATAACATTGTCATTCTTGTCGATACAGTCTCTTACAGGATTTATCTTTCTTCTTGTCAACAATACATAGTTGACCAACATGATAATGTCTCTTATCTATTTATTATGCCCTTTGTCCAATAGTACACAATCAACCTCATCAACTCTATACTCTTCTCAATCTTTATCTAGTAGTAATTAATCAACCCAATTGACTCTATACTCTTCTCAGTCTCTATCTAACAATACTCTAGCGACCCATTCAACCTTGTATCTAATTATTAACCTTGCTCTTCTATTTGGCTAACTTACTTCTATATCTGGTTGACTTAATTATTTGTCCCTGATTTCTCCTTCTTCTTGCTTAAAATTATGTTTCTTTTCTCAAAACATCATGAAATTCCCTATTATAATCTTCTTAGATAACTTGAATCCATTTAGACAGTATATGGGGTATTATTCTCCCTTTCTTTACCTCCTAAGAGAACCCTCACTCTTGGAGCACTTCTTTCCCTCCTTCATTTATGGATTGTAATATAGTTCAAAACACACCTAAATATGAAGTAGGTGGATCTGATCCTTTTTATACCTATGAAGACAATTCTCATCTTCAAACATTTCAACATAATGTGGGAGGGATTGACACACATTTATCCAACAATCCCACTTGTAATCCACCTCCTAATAACCCTATCCTTAATACTAATTTATGGAGTCCACCTAAAAAAACCAACCCACCAATTGATAGGACTCAACTTCTTACACAATTCATACAACAAATGAACATAATGAAAACATCTAACACCTTTCAATTGATACAATTACAATGTCATTTGATCAATATGGCTAGTCAACCTCTAGTTCTAATTCCTCAAACTAACCAAAATTTTATTCCTCCACCTCTTAGAGATGCCTTAGGAAATGTTATTCTTAAACTTATGATGAACAAAAAAATGCTTCAAAACATCCAAAATGATCTTTTATCTCCTTTCATCATTTTTATTGATATTGGTAATATCTCTCCAACTATCAAGTATGACGGGACTAAAGACCCTACATCCTACATTAAATCATTTAGAAATCTTTATAAAGAGTGGATACAAACTAATAATTTCTCCACCACTAGACTTTTATTTGAAACCTTCATTCACAATGTATTATAATGGTACAACCATCTTTCCTAACCTTCTATTTGGCAACTTGAGGATTTAGTCAATCCTCTAGTTAAAGAGTTTCAACACAATGACCTTCCCAAAAATTGCCTTAGCCATTTCATCAACGCTAAATAATCTCCCACTGAATCAGCTCATAATTTTATCAAATGATAAAAATATCTGGCCCATAAAGCCAACCATAACATGATTGATGATAATATATTTAAACTCTTTATAACTATTTTAACCTCTTTTCTTCAATAAAAGGTTCAAACTTTTTCCCCTCAAATGCTTAATGAAGCTCTTGACCAAGCCAAACATCAAGACTTCTTAATGATGCAATTCAAACCTAATACCAAATTTCTTAAGGTCTTTTTTTAAAATTCTACTAATGTCATCACTATCAATACTCCTCAAATAAAACTAGGAGTTGGCAAAGCTAAAAATCACCCATCTTCTCACATACCATTAACTATACATCAAATAATAAAAAAAATATCACCCTCTAAACCCTTTACTTATCCCAATAATCCTCTTAAACGGTATGACCCTAATCAATTTTTTTGGTTCCATGTTGACATTGGTCATTCCCATGAAACTTTTAAAGGGCTCACCAAATTTTTTGGCTCTTATATGCTTGGTGATTCCTTCAATCACAACCATGATCCAATTCCATCATCAAGAATACAACACTACTTCTCAAAAATGACAAGCTCCTAAAGTTTCTTCTTATAATAACCAAATATATTTGCCCACATCTACCACTCAAAAAACTACCAAGTATGTTTATGTTATTGATGCCAACTATGACCAATATTACAAAAATTATCAATATGCTAACGTAGTTAAGTTAACTATCATTGAAATCTAGCTCAAAAAGATCTTGTCATCAAACCAAAGAAATCATATTTGTAAAATCAACTTCTCAAAGATAATACAATGACTCATTTATCTTCATAATCTGAAGGAACCATCCCCTTCTTCTGAACCCCCAACCACTTCTAATTCTTCAAAATTTACCTTACCTTCTAAACCTTACACTAGTTCTTCTTCTAAATCCCATTAAAACTTCTAAAAGAACTTAAATCCATGCCTTTAAAGATTCCCCTTATGGATTTAGTTCTCACCTTTACCTTCTAAACCTTGCACTGGTTCTTCTTCTAAATCCCATTAAAACTTTCTAAAAGAACTTAAATCCATACCTTTAAAGATTCCCCTTATGGATTTAGTTCCTCATGCAAAAATTTCAATAAATTTAAGATCCATCTTCTATAGACGAATAACCATCCTCTCTTGAGCCTCAAGCTACCAACATGCATATCATTGAATCCATCTATCCTTATTTAAAACCTTCAATTGAATTCCTTGAAGAAGACATGATTAATGATGAAATCCTTTTTCATGTTGATGATCCACCCCTATTCACTAAAGTATCCATTAATACTACCCTTATTCATAAAGATCTAGTTGATGAAGGGTCTGGTATTAATGTGACATCTTTGTGGCTCATCCAACAACTTGGATATAATAAGGATCATCTCAAGAAAACCCACCTAACCTATCATGGATTTGATAAAACTAATCAAAATCCACTTGTTTTTATTGGATTTCCCTTATGATCACACCTAAGACTATTCAAACTAAGATTATGGTCCTTGATTTACCCCTATCTTACAACATACTCCTAAGCCGACCTTGGACTAATCTAATGAGGTCTATCACCTCTTTCGATATCCATTTCATCAAGTTCCTGCATAATGGAAAATGGTATAAATATGAGGTTGATCCCAACCCTTGGAGTATTTTAATTTCCAATCTTAAATCTCAATATTGCATTCCTACCATTCCAATAATCAATAGTGTTCCCTTACCTAAATTTATCAACATTAATCTAGACTTACATGTCACTCTTGTTGATTCATATGATGATGATGTAGACACCGAAATCGTGTCTACTCCCTTGGTCATCCTCCTCGTCTTCCTCCCTTGGTCTCCTTGGTCCCTTTCCAACTTCACCATACCTAACCTATGTTTATTAATTTAAAATACCTATTTTAAATTAGTAATTTCTACCCTTGCCACCTCACCACCCTTGGATGCCCTACCCTTGGATTCCTCCCATCACCCTATGACCAATTCATGACCTATTTAACTCCTCCCATGCTCATTTATCCTCCTTCAACCATTTCTTCCCCTGACCTGCTGACCCAACAGTTGGAAAACAAACAAAAGGCTATTTTTAGCCTTTTTGCCTGCCTTCTAGCCATCGATGTCGGTCACCTATCGACCGATGTCGGTGGTATTTCCGGCATCGATTTCCTTCATAACTGTATTCTGCCTCTAGAATGTGGATCTATTTTCCAATCTGTTATCCGACCTTTCAATCCAACCTCTGCCAATCTTCAATCCGCCAGTCTACAACCAACCTCTCTCTCTCTCTCTCAGGCACAGGTACTCTACTTCAGTCACTCCACCTTACTGGAGGTCTTATACATCGAGCATCTGCAACCAATCCGCAACACACCATCAGCAATCAATCCACAACCAAGTCTCCTACTCTTTCTTCAGCAGGCAACAAGTAAGCATTTCTTCTGTGCTTTCATTATGTTTTCTGGTTATTGCTTTTAAGTGATATCACCACCCAGACCGAACTATCAACCAGACCAGATCTGAATCCTTCCCATACCCTTATCACCTCTATCCCCCTTTTTAGAACATACACTCTATCCATTGTCCTTGAAACTCTGCCTAGACCCTTGTACAGACCATTAACCAGACTCTCAGACCCCTTTTTAGACCACAGACCTGACCAGACCCCGTCCAAAGACCACTGCCCCGACCGACATCAGCCACCAGGCCCACTGCCCCCACTGACGTCGACAGACTAACCGACATTAGTAGACTTGAACAATCGATGTCGGTAGACTAATCGATGCTGGTGACTGTGCCCGGACTGACAACAACATTTAGGTAAGCATTTGCTTCCATTTCTTGTTCAGTCTTAATCATTTTAGTCTTTTATCATTCTGCTTTTTATCAGACATCCTTTTATCTACTAGTGGGTTGTCATCCCTCAAGGAAGTCTTTGCACTTCTGAGATCAAGCTTTTTCTTGGCAACCCACCATCTACCTATCTAATGTCTTCTTCGTTTCAGTCTCTTTCTTCCACAGGTGTCATCCTCCATAACCAAAGAGGAGTACCTTCAACGTCTGGATAACAGTGTGCAGACCTCATCCGAGTATCTTCTAACCCTAGACCATCTCTTAGTTTCTTATTCTCTCTTCTTGAATGTGAAAGCAAAAATTCTATAGGAACATTTTGGCATGCCTGGTGGGACCCTAGGGTCTTCCTTGGGTTCTTTTCTTTCTGTTCATATAGGTTGCATTAGGCTTCTCCTTGCATCCTCTTCTTCTCTCTCTTCCAAAAGACACCATTAGCAAGATTAAAAAGAATTCTTCTTTCTTTTCTTGCATCTTAGACTAGTCAAAAGTCATATCCTTCAACCTCTTCTCACTTGTCTTCATACAAACTCACATTTCTATTTGGGCTTAAAACACACTGCATCTCATCTCTGCCTGAATACATTATTTAGTCCACACATCTAGTAATTAAACTGCATCATGAATTAATTGTAGACCACTTATGTTACACAACCAAATCACTTGCACAAAATCAAACATCAAAATTCACCTGAGACAAGGCCCGACTGGGATTTCATCACCCAACGGATACCTTACCCATCCCGACAATCCCACTTGGACTTCATCACCAAGGGGAAAGCCCACTCTATTCTCGGGCAGAGTCTAATCTCTAGGGGAAGTATATACTGGCTAAGCAAAACCAGATTATCACTGGGCTCGTGAAGTGAGGGGAGCTTGCTCTTTAGCACCAGGTCATGTACAGAACCTAACACAGACTCTTGAGCACCTAAACTAACCTGAGACCAGCCTTAGACTACTTCTAGGACCCATTCAGCCAACTTCCCAAACACTCTTCTAAGGCATAAGCCAACAAGATTCTAAAAGTTATTCTTAGGATTTAACGCTTAGGGTCTGCTCATCTTCTCTTCTTTTTCTATTCTTATCTGGTTGTTTGAGCTAGTGAGGATGTACTTTCTTGCCTTGAATGGTCTTGACACATAGTCAAACCACGACTGTCATAAGGCAACAACCCCTTCCACCTTCGCCTCCTTTGCCTAGTCCTCTAATGGAGTTTCATTCAGAGACCAAACAAACTCCTACCCGACCAACCCTGACCCAACCATCCACTATCCCCAAAGGGGATCAAAACTTTGCGAGGTTCCTTGACTTTAATGCCAAGGCCCTTCACCATTATCTCACGAAAATCCAAATGCGAGACTCCTTAGACAACCCAACTTATGGGATGTCGACCTCCTTGACTGAAGTGGCGATGACATCGACATCATCCATTGCCCAACCCATGACCACTTTGACCTTTACCTCAACCATTAACCCGACCATATCTTATTTTCAAAGTGTGGCTTCTCTCTCTGGGCCCACTTCCACCGGGGTTTTGGCACCCCATCAACCTCAACCTATTTAACCAAACTCTACCCCATCTCAAAATTTAGTCGTCTCTATCCCACCTATTCTTGCCCCCATCAACACAAGGGTGGCTTCTTACCCTTCAACCAGTCCTACCACCCCTCAACCACCTTTGGTGGCCCTTATTCAATTTGTGCCTTCTACCTCCATGGCACAACCACCTTTGGTCTCAACATCTATCCCAACGACTAATTATCCATACGTTGCACCTATACAAGTGCAACCGTCTACGTCATATGCCCCTTCTCACACCTTTCAAGTGCCCTACAACCTAGGGGGTGACCCTCCTACCAATCCATCAGCAGACCTCATCAAAATGCTGATGGACAAAATGACCAATCTTGAAGCCTCTATTTTCGGTTCAAGTAATGTCTCTTCATATGACCAAATTTGCAATGAACCCATCCATCCCTTTGTCCCAGTCTGACCCTATCCCAACCAATGGGAACTTCCTAAATTTACTCATTTCTAGAGTAAGGAAGACCCACAACAACATCTACGAGCATTTAGACATGCTTGTTATCTCATAGCGCATGACGATGCGTTGTTGTTATGCACCTTCCCCATGTCACTTTCTGGCCCTGGCCTTGATTGGTACAGCTCTCTAACCAGTCATTCTATCTTTTCATTCACTCAGCTAGCCCAACTCTTCCTTGACCATTTTTCAATCAATATCACCAAACAGGCCTCAATCACAGACCTCTACTCCATTAGGCAATTTGATGACGAATCCATAGCTGATTTTGTCGCCCGTTGGAGAGCCTTGATTAACCAACTCTCCTTCTCTTTGCCTCAACCTGAGCTCATTGAGCTCTTTTCTCGAGCATGTGCCCCCCACATCTCGTCCACCTTGCGGATTCAGACATTCCCCACTTTCGATGAAGCTTTCACCATGTCATGAAAGCTCAAACTTTGCACCCTTGAAGAAGACAGGGTCAAATTGCGTAGCACTAACGCAAGAATCAATAACCCTTCTTCTTCCAGACCTTCTTCTTCTTCCCATTCTGAGTCCAAAGGAGTGGCCAACACTGTGGTCATTAGATCACCATCATCAACAACCGACCAATCTCAATCTTCAACATCTCAGAGCATCACCAAACAATTCCAACAACGGTACATCTAGCATTCATACACTCCACTTGGAGAATCATACGCTTCCATTTTGGAAAAACTTGTCAAGCAGGGGGTCCTCAATCTTCCTCCAATTTGACCACCTCAATTCGACCCTTCCAAAGCTCTCCCTACCTGGTATAGGGAGAATGACTTCTGTCACTTTCATCGCGTCCAAGGCCATGACATCAACAATTGTCAAACCTTCAAAAACATCATTCAAGACATGCTAGATAAGGGTGACCTCATCCTAGACAATCCAAATGTGCCACCCAATCAAAGCATTGACATCTTCAGACACCCCTTTCCTAACCATCCTCCTACTCAAAACAATGTGCAAATTGTGATCGATAGCTCCCAAGAGCATGACATACACACGGTCAACACAGTCTTGCCTCTCATCCCTGACCAACCTCTTCCATAGGTAGAAGAATCCTCTTCTCCTGTTAATCCTCCTTTGACCACTCTTAAATTGGAGGATGCCTTGACCATACCGGCACCACTAGCCCTGCCTTCATCCTTCCTCTTACCAATGGAGAACCCTACCTTGCCTACTCCTCAACTGTAAATAGAAGGCACCATCATCCCTGCCCTCTATCCTCTTGAGGAGCCACCATCTCCAATTTCTTCTCCACCAAGAGAAGACCCTGTCTCTTTGCCCATTTAGACCAAGGAAGACCTAGTCATGGTTTCCTCTTGCCTTTTGACTGAGATTGCTACATGTCACCCATCTCCATCCACATATGAATCCAAACCCGCATCTAACCTTGCCTCAACCAATAGTGGCCCTCAACCCAAAACAAAGAGGACCACTAAACCACATCGGAGAAATCCTCCCCCACCTTTGTCATTGCCCTCTATTTTGGGCCCGCATCCGTCCAACTTAATGGGAGTGCTTCCTACTCCCATACCTCACAGAGGCAAGTTGCCTCCATTTTTTGCTCAACCCATCAGACATATATCTCCTCCAAACCATCGACCAATGACTCTCAAACCAAAGTCATCAACCCCCGCTGCAACAAAACATCTAGACTCATTGGTAGGTTCTTATGCCTTGCTATTGCAGCAATTATTGCAGTCATCTCGCATCAATCTCTCGCCTCTTAGACCATATCAATCTATCGGACCAAAACCACCCTAGTTTAACGACACTACAATTTGTGCGTATCATCGCACACCTGGGCATGACACCGAGTATTGTTACACCCTCAAGGTTATCATTCACTGATGTTTGGAGAAAGACACCTTTCCTCTTGACCACATTATCAACAGACTTTCAACACTGTCTCTTACCTCTCAGACCTCCTCATCTTCCTCACCTTCATCAAATCTCGAATCAAGACCATCTTGGTTTGAAAACTCCAAATTTTTCCACTATCACCACAAACTGGGACATGACACTGAGTGTTGTTGCGCTCTTAAAGCTGTCACTCGTCAACACCGAAAAAAGGATTCCCTTCTCATCAAGGATCCTCTTGACCTCCTCTTCGACAAATATTTGACATCATCACATGCTTCTCAAACCTCATCACCCAAACACAAGACTATGGCTCCTTTCTCGCCTTTGACTCCCTTATTTGAAATCAATATCGTCAATCTGACCACCAAGCCTCAACCGACCTTGACCAATTTGTCAAACATGCTCCCTGGCTGCTGGGGGAATTCAATGTTCATCCAAGCCTCGACCAACCTATCAATCCAGTCTCGACCAAATATCAATCACTCTTTTAATCCTAAACCTCGACCAAGCCTCAACCTGGCCTCAACCAAGCCTCGACCATGCCTCGACCAAACAACATTCAACCTGACCTCGACCAAGCATTGTCCTAGTCACAAGCAACTTGGGGAATTTGACCTCGACCAGACCTTGACCAAATATCATTCGACCAATCCTTGACCAATCAATCGAGCACACATATCAACCAGTCATCGACCAAGCATTTGACCTGACCTCAACCAGTCTCGACCAATCATTGACCAATCAATCAACCAAGCATCAACCATCATCATGACCAATCTAGAAAGAAGTAAACAAGGTAAGTTTTCTCAAAATTGGCTCAGACCACATCTTAATGCACAAGCATGGACTAGGCACTTATCAGAACCTGTGCCCCTTTATGCCTTGCATCTACGACCATTCTACTGTTAGTCAAGTTCTCAATCACTTGACGTTTAACTTGAGCTTGTCCCTTGAGCAATCCCTATCATTGTCATTCCTATTCCTTCAACCCTTTTTCCCAACATCAGTCAACCCTTTTGTCAAGCATGAACGCTTTATCCTAATAAAAGGGAATCCTTAAACCTCTAGAGGCTCGTCCATGGCTAAAAATTAAGTCAAAATATATCAAAATGGGATACCTATCATATCAAAGGTCATAACACTCTCAATGTAGACTGCTCCCTCGAAGGACAGCTACATAATTGCTGTATTTACTAGACTGCTCCCTTGAAGGACAGCTAGGCCAAGTCATTATCAAAAGCATATAAAGCAAAAATATAGACCACTCCCTCGAAGGATGGCTATGACTAAATATTGCTACAAATAGCACTTTTTTAGAAGCTTCCTGCATCGATCAGCTTCACATATATGACCACCAAGCAAAACAACATCCCAATGCAGACTTCCCGCATTGATCAGTCTACTCTAAAAAAAATGACAGACAAGCTATTAAGTCATGGACATGCCTATAGTCGTTCTCGGGTCACCTATAAATGGGGCAAGGTTATTCCTACCACCAAAATGGGTTATTTCCCCTCCTCTCATATCACATAATCTAACTTATCACCTCACATACTCAAGGGACTTCGAGCTCACTTAATGTCAAGTGATTCAATTACTTCTCTAGCACAACCTTTGGTCAATGACGCAATGCATGAATGGGGCTCTTTGATCTAACAACCCCTATCTATAATGTCATTCTTGGTCCTTGTCAATGAAAGAGCAATGCACCTTTCACCTTTTTTTTACACTTTGGTCACATTCAACCAAACCATTTGCGACCCAACCAAACCAAAACATTTTCAGACCAATACCATCATCATAGCCTATTCACACTAGTTTCTATGGACACCAATACACATGGAAACTACCAACCCGACACAATTTATGTTAAGCATAAACCAATACTTGCTGAAGCATAAATAGACTCATTTCATTTTTGGCAAACATCCATCACCTAATATGGACAATTGCTAGAGATGAAAGACCACTCAACCAATGTTACAGAATACACCACATGGAAAAGGCTGTAACATCATCTTATCCTCATCATTTCGACACATGACCAAACCAACCTTTTGACCTCTTTGACCCCTCTTCTCGAAGTAAAATGGTCTGAGGCCCTAAGACTGAGGCTATGTAGGCAGCACTCAGATGACACGACATTTTTTGGGGTTAGCTCGGCCATTCTGTTTGTTCGTCTATCTGATGTTCAAACCCCTTTTTCCTTTGACCTCGACTTGACCATGACCAAGACCAATCCAACTTCGACCCTTCCTCCCTTTTAGGGAGAACTACATTGGCCTGAGGCCCTTCACACAGGGGTTATGTAGGTAGTACTCAGATGACATGATGTCTTCTGAGGTTAGCTCGGCCACATTCTTTCGTCCGTCCATTCATTCAACCAGCTATCAATCTCGACCTTGACCAATGACCTTGGAGATCATGCCTATCTCCTCCAACCCTGACCACTTCCAAGATGACTTTGCCTTGGTTATTTTTGCATTCATCCTACCTCATGACTGGTTAGCCAAATTGTCTGTAGACCCATTTTTGACCCTCAAAAGTATAGGATCGTAAGCTGGTTGATCCGCACTACTTGTGACATTTTCATGTTTTTCAAGAGCACTTCTTGAGCCTGGGATACTTGGAACACGACGACCATTTAGAACTACAACTAGGATTGAATAACCCAATCAGCTATGACTAATGCTGGGGCCTGGTTATTTCAATTTTAGCACTCCTTGACCTTGACCTTGACCTTGACCTTTGACAATTTGACCTGACCATCCCGTGAAGTGGTATATGTGCAATCATGACTTTTGTAGCATTTTCACTCACACATTCACCTTTTCATCCACTCTCTATCAAATTAGCACCTGATAACAGGTTCCCTTCCCTCGACTCCTGCTTTGAGGGGGAATACCTCATCCTACATCAGAGCAAACACCCTCGTATTTTTATCTTGCAGTTCACTTGAACAACCAACAAGACAAAATCAACCTTATCCCATACTTAGGGCAACCACCCTCCTGTTTTTGTCTTGCAGTTCACTTGAACAACCAACAGGACAAAATCAGCCTTATCCCATACCTGGGGCAACCTACTCCTATTTTTGTCTTGCAGTTCATCCAGAACAACCAACAAGACAAAAGGAGAAAATGTAGACACTGAAATCATGTCTACTCCCTCGGTCATCCTCCTCATCTTCCCCCCTTGGTCTCCTTGGTCCCTTTCCAACTTCACCATACCTAACCTATGTTTATTAATTTAAAATACCTATTTTAAATCAGTAATTTCTACCCTTGCCACCTCACCACCCTTGGATGCCCTACCCTTAAATTCCTCCCATCACCCTATGACCAATTCATGACCTATTTAACTCCTCCCATGCTCATTTATCCTCCTTCAACTATTTCTTCCCCCAACCCGCTGACCCGACAGTTGGAAAATGGACAAAAGGCTATTTTTAGCCTTTTTGCCTGCCTTCCAGCCCCCGACGTTGATCACCTATCGACCGACGTTGGCGGTATTATCGGCATCAATTTCCTTCATAACTATATTCCACCTCCAAAATACAGATCCATTTTCCAATCCATTATCTGACCTTCTTTCAACCTGACCTCTACCAATCTTCAATCTGCCAGTCTGCAACCTCTCTCTCTCTCTCAAGTACAGGTACTCTGCTTTAGTCACTCCACCTTACTGGAGGTCTTCTACATCGAGCATCTGCAACCAATCTACAACACACCATCAGCAACCAATCTACAACTAAGTCTCCTACTCTTTCTTCAGCAAGCAATAGGTAAGCATTTCATCTATGCTTTCATTATGTTTTCTGGTTATTGCTTTTAAGTGATATCACCACCCAAACTGAACTATCAACCAGACCAGACCTGAATCCTTCCCATACCCTTATCACCTTTATCCCCCTTTTCAAAACATACACTCTGTCCATTGTCCCTACAACTCTACCCAAACCCTTGTACAGACCATTAACCAGACTCTCAGACCCCTTTTCAGACCACAGACCTGACCAGACCCCATCCAAAGACCACTGCCCCGACTGACACCGGCCACCAGGCCCACTGCCCCCACCGACATCGACAGACTAACCAATGTCGACAGACTTGAACAACCGACGTCAATAGACTAACTGATGCTGGTGACTGTGACCAGACCGACATCAACATTCAGGTAAGCATTTGCTTCCATTTCTTGTTCAGTCTTAATCATTTCAATCTTTTATCATTCTGCTTTTTATCAGACATCCTTTTATCTACTAGTGGGTTGCCATCCCTCAAGGAAGTCTTTGCACTTTTGGGATCAAGCTTTTGCTTGGCAACCCACCATCTACCTATCTAACGTCTTCTTTGTTTCAGTCTCTTTCTTCCACAGGTGTCATCCTCCATAACCAAAGAGGAGTACCTTCAACGTCTGGATAACGGTGCACAGACCTCATCTGGGTATCTTCTAACCCTAGTCCATCTCTTAGTTTCTTATTCTCTCTTCTTGAATGTGAAAGCAAAAATTTGATAGGAACAGATGAAGCTAATGACTTGAAACATACTTACAACACTACTAAGATACATCCTTACATCTCAGAGTGTCTTCCTCCTACTTTATTACCTCGTGACCACACTATTCCTATTATTGATGAGATCACTAATTTCCATCCTCCATACAATGCTCATGACATTTCTTACCTACAAGATATCTTCACATGCAATTATTATGGAGTGGCCAAATTATTCCAAGATCCTTTAACTTTGTCTCCATGCACATTTAGTGATCTAGGAATCTCCCCTTATGACACTCCTTTTGAATCTCAAGCACGTAACATTTCTCCAACTTATGATGATAACTACATCATGGTCCAAGGTCAATCTCAAGACTTATATGGTCAGCATTATCAGAAAAATTTAGCCCAAATACATGCTTTCAACCATGATGTTCATACCATTTTCATGGATCTTGAATTAGATCCTGAAGGTAATGTACCTCATGTTAATTTTTCACTTATTGATTCTCCTTGGGTGGGATAACAAATCCTACCTTCTAAACATTTGAAAATTCCTACATATTGTATACCACCTATAGATCCAATCATTACATCTAATTATTCCCCCATTAATGACATTAATGACACATCAATATCCTCTGATCAACCTTCTCCCCTACTCCTGAGATTACATTAGATGCCAAGGCCATAGATGTATGTTAGATACATTCTAAATATGATCACCATGGTAATAAAATTCTCAATCTCAAAGTATATGTCAAGTATTATGGTCCTCTTCCCACTCTACCTAGTGATGAAGACATTCTTGAATTACTTCATGCTCGAGAACCTCAACTTCCTCAACAACATCATAAACTTAAGAATTTCCAAAATAAATCCCCTTATTTCAAAAAATTCATCACTAGCATAGACCCTAAATAAAATCCAATTTATTCTTTACCTAATGCACCATATCATTTCCAAAATGGTAAAACTATGATTATCAAATAAAATACTTACATCGAATATGATACCCCATTATGCCCTTGACCAATTACAGTCTCTCATGAACTCACACTAACTGAACATGATAACTTTAACTTATTATTCAATAAATATTGTGAGATCTTTTCTTGGTCTTATGAAGACATGCTAGGTTTTAAACTTAGAATCATGGTGCACAATATTGTCACTTAACCCAATGCCAAACCCATGGGACAAAATCAACAAAAATTTCTATCAGAAGTTTCCACCTTATGCCATTAAAAATTTATCAAGCTTCTTGATACTAAGATTATCAAACCGATGGACTATTTTGAATGGGTTTCTAACATATTCCCTATTTAGAAGAAGGTCACCATGGTCATTTACATCTGTATTGATTTCTATAATCTTAATCTTGCTTGTCTCAAGGATAATTTCCCTTTACCTTCAATATATGTCATCTTTGATTTCATAATTGGTTATGAAATGTTATTTCTCATGGATAGTTTCTTGGGTTATAACTAGATTCACATTGCCCCTAAAGACCAACATAAGACAAATTTCACTGTAGAATGAGGCACCTATTGCTATGTTAAAATGCCCTTTGACCTCAAAAATGCTAGATCTACATATCAATGGGTAATGATTCACATCTTTCATGATCTTATTCACAAAATTATATAAACCTATGTGGATGAACTCATTTCCAAATACAAATGTCGTTAAACTCATCCTTTTGATCTTACCATCATCTTTGACTACCTCCTTAAATATGAATTTAGACTAAATCTTTACAAATTTGTTTTGAGTGTTACATCTAGCAAACTACTAGGATTCTTAGTCTCTCTTCATGGCATTGATGTTGATCTTGCCAAGCTTCACACTATCATCAACATGCCCATCCCTCAATCCATTCTATACATTCACATTTACCTCAGTAAACTTGGGGTAATTAGATGATTCATTCCTGAAATGGTTTACCGTATCTATTTAGTCAATTCTCTTCTTAAGAAAGGTAATGCCTTAGAATGGATGGATCCTTATCAAAAAACATTTGATAATATAAAATAATCATTGCTTCACCCACCTACTCTTTGTCCCCCTTCAAATGACTAACTATTGATCTTATATACCTTTTATACACCCATATTAGTTGGGGTAGTGCTTGCCCAAGAAGATGATACTGTTAGGATCCTAGCTCCTAAAAACACACTTGATTACCTTTTGTATAAGAAACTAAACATGGAATTAAACCAAAAGTAATAAATAACTAGAATTTAGAATCAACAAAGAATATATGATACGAGAAATAATACAATATGTATTAACACTCTTCCAAAAGGAAATACAATGAAGAAATCTCACTCTTCCCACACCTCTTGGGCATACAGTAATTCTCCCTCAAGAGTTCTCTATCTCACAATTACAAACAACTCAAACACAGAGTTGTTCCCTCCAGCAGTCAGTGATAATCAACTCAATGGTTGTTTTGCCTATCTACCAGTCCACCTATGACAATTAACTCAATGGTTGCTTTGCCTACCTTACATACCAAGTCCTTGTTGTTACAGATCTCCTTGATCTTGCTACCCCATAGATCTAACTGATCTTACACACACAAACCCACATATCTCCTTGATCTTGGACACCCTACAGATCAACTGACCTTGCTTACCATGTAGATCTCCCTGATCTTGCACACCTATAAATCAACCGATCTTACACTTGAGGATCTAAGCCTTCTTATTCCTTAGTCCTTAGACCTTAATTACAATACAACCCATGGGTCTCTTAAATAGATCCCATACAAACAATAATTAGAAATGCAAACTCAAGACCAAAATTAGTCTTTACATGCAAACTAATTGTCTGTCTAAAATTAGACTAGTTTTAGAATGCACAGGTGACCGACGTTAGTCCCTGTCTATCTGGAGATGACTGACGTCAATTACTATCTGACTGATGTCGACCGATGCCGGTTGCTTTATACATTGGATATGACTGACGTCAGTTGCTTTGACACTTAGCAACCTCCACCATTTGCATTAGTGAAGCTTTTAGCTCCACAACCTAACAATCTCCCACTTGGAGATAAATAGTCGCACCTATACCTGTACCTATACATCCTCTAATTTATTTCTGGCTTGCACCCCTCATCTTCAAGTTCAGTCTTGAAGATCAATAGAAGTTGAATGAAGATTCAACTTCTCCTTTGTTCCTGGCTTTGTTAACATACCTACAAGGTTCATATCCTTGCTAGTCACTGTGACAGCAATATATTATGCCTCTGTAATAGATAAGGCAACAACCTTCTGCAACTTTGAAATCTAGCTAACCATTGTTCCACCAACAATGAACACATATCCTATGGTGCTTCTCCTACCATCTAAGTCACCTACCATATCTGAATCTACATACCCATGTAGAGAAGTGTTTGACCCTCCATAGCATAAATGCCTACTGCTGGTCCCTCTCAAATATCTAAGAATCCACTGAATTGTTTTTCAGTGCTCCTTTCCTGGATTGCCATAAACTTGTTGACAACTCCCACTGCTTGGGCAATATTAGGTCTGGTACATACCATAGCATACATCAAGCTCCCAACTACTGAAGCATATGGAACTTTGCTAATGTACTCAACCTCATCATGTGATTTAGGACATTATTCTTTGCTTAGCTTGAACTGTCTAGCCATAGGTGTGCTTACCAGTTCTACATCCTGCAAATTGAACCACTCCACCTTATTCACATAATACTCTGCAGACAAAATCAACCTATGATCTTCCCTATCTCTATAAATACTCATGCCAAGGATTTTCTTTGCTCTTCCTAAATCCTTCCTGGCACATGTCTAAGCTACCTTTACCTTTAGCTCAGTACTTCCCTGTATGTGTGACCCTGCAACAAGCATATACACTATATACAGTAATAGGATAATGTTGCAACAATTATCCAACCTAGTAAAATAAACACATTGATTACATTGACATTGACTAAAGCCATGCTTTGTCATACACCTGTCAAACCTCAAATACCATTGTCCTGGAGCTTGCTCAAGACCATATAACCTAGCCTTCTATCTCACCTATCCATTCTCTCCTTTCTTTAACCTATGAATCCATTCATCTTTCAGTGCTTTCATTCCCACTGACAACTCAACCAAATCACCTGTTTGGTTCTTTTTCAAGGAATCAATTTCCTCATCATGCCATGCTCCCACTATTTTTTGGATCCTACCTGCATTGCCTCTTCAAAACTTCATGGTTTTCCACCATCAGTGAGCAACAAGTAGTATAAAGAAGGGGAATAACAAAATTGAGGCTTACATACCCTTTCAGACCTCCACATGGGTGTTTGAGACTCATTGATAGCTTGTTGTCCACCCAAATATCATTCAAACAGTGATTGATGTCAGTCATCTCTCAGTCTGCACCCAACCAACGTTGATTCCACGCGACCGACTTGACTGATGTCAATTCTTACCTGACCAATGTCAGTTACCACCTACCCGACATCACCAAATTTGGTCTCCACTAGATTGACATTGGTTCCTGCCTATTCAATGTCGATTCTCACCTGACCGACGTTGATTACCACCTGATCGACATCACTGACTTTGGTCTCCACCAGACCGACGTCGGTTCTTACCTGATCAACATCAGTCTCTGCCTGACTGACGTCGATGTTTGTGTTTTCTTATGAGTGATGAGTTTTACTCATGAGCTCATTTTGGATCATAACCTTGTCCAAATCAACCTTGGCCTACTCAAAATTATTCAACCTCTTGAGCTGATCTCTATCCATCATCTTCTCCTTGAAAACCAAGGCTTTCCAATTCTTAAATATGTCAAAAACATCAGATTTCTTCTTTATGCAATAAACCCAATCCTTTCTTGTAGCATCATCCATGGAGGAAACATACCACTGTGATCCTCCAATAGAAGCTCCCTGAGCTGGTCTCCACACACCTGTGTGAACAAGCTCTAACTTGTGCTTCTTCTTTGTTAACCCAGTTGTGAGAAACCTCACTTTCACCTATTTCCCAAACATACAGTGCTTACATAAATCTCAGTCTATCAAATCTGAAAGCATACCTTTTGACTTAAGAATATCCATTCCCTTCTCACTCATGTGACCAAGCCTACAGAGCCACATCTTTGCATCTACATCTAAAGTAGATAAAATAGAAGGAAAATCAGTAATACAAGTAGATAGATAAAGTGTACCTACTTTCTTACCTCTAGAAAAAATAAGTGCACCCTTGGAAAATTTCTAAGATTCCACTGTGAGAGTTACTGTGTAACCCTCATCACCTAACTTCCCTACAAAAATCAAATTCCTCTTCAGGATGGGTACATGCATGACATCCTTCAACACCCATATGTTGATAGTCTGCAACTTCAGCTGCACTTTCTCTTTGCCAACCATTTGACAAGGCTCACCATACAAATAATCCTCTATCTGCATCCTCCATAATTGATAATTCTTGCCATTGAATTTCTCCATTCTTAGCATACTTTATTTTGCCATTGCTTTACTCCCACTCAAACAGAAACTCCTGTGAGTGACCTGTAATCAACAAACACTAACCTCACTCTGATACCACTTGTTAGTGTACCTAACCAAGCTCTGATACCACTTGTTAGGATCCTAGCTCCTAAGAGCACACTTGATTACCTTTTGTATAAGCAACTAAACACAGAATTAAACCAAAAGTAATAAGTAACTAGAATTCAAAATCAGCAAAGAATATATGATACGAGAAACAATACAATATGTATTAACACTCTTCCAGAAGGAAATACAATGAAGAAATCTCACTCTTCCTACACCTCTTGGGCATACAGTAATTCTCCCTCAAGAGTTTTCTATCTCACAATTACAAACAACTCAAACACAGAGTTGTTCCCTCCACCAGTCAGTGACAATCAACTCAATGGTTGTTTTGCCTATCTGTCAGTCCACCTATGACAATCAACTCAATGGTTGCTTTGCCTACCTTACATACCAAGTCCTTGTTGTGTTGCAGATCTCCTTGATCTTACTACCCCACAGATCTAACTAATCTTACACACACACACACCCGTAGATCTCCTTGATCTTGCACACCCTGTAGATCAATTGACCTTGCTTACCATGTAGATCTCCCTGATCTTACACACCTGTAGATTAACTGATCTTACACTTGAGGATTTAAGCCTTCTTAGTCCTTAGTCCTTAGACCTTAATTATAATATAGCCCATGGGTCTCTCAAATAGATCCCATACAAACAATAATTAGAAATGCAGATTCAAGACTAAAATTAGTCTTTACATGCAAACTAATTGTCTGTCTAAAATCAGACTAGTTTTAGAGCGCACATGCGATCGACGCCAGTCCCTATCTGTTTGGAGATGACTGATGTCGATTACTTCCTGACCGATGCCAGTCGATGCCTAACCGATGTCGGTTTCTTTGTACACTGGATATGACCAATGTCGGTTGATCAGATTGATGTCAGTTGCTTTGACACTCAGCAACCTCCACCATTTGCATCAGTGAAGCTTTTAGCTCCATAACCTAATAGATACTTACAAGGAATATGTCATCTCCTATATCAATTAAGGCCTCATTGATTATGAGAAATGTTATATAAAAGTTGAATGTGATTACCTCATCATATATTTTTCCACTGATAAAGCTTTGACAATATATGATTTATCAAACCACGTACATTATCATTCATTTTGATCCCCATCATCACTTCTTCTCTAAAGTCTTTCTTCCTAGTGATAAAAATTGACAAGTGAATGGTCCTTCTCATGGAATTTGATCTTCAAAATATTACCAAAAAAGTTATCAAAGGACAAATCATTGTTGACCAACTTACCATAATGCCTATGCTAGCTACCAATCACCTTCAAGATAGTCTTCTCAATGACAATATTATATATATTGAAGGTCTCAATCAAGCCATATCTCTTAAAGATTACTTCCATAACTTCACTATTAACCTTGCAACAAGTAAGCTAGAAGCTTTTGCTATCTTCCCTGATACTACTAAACCAAAAGTAGTTATTGAAGAACTTCCTAAAATTACTATTGATTAACATGAAAATACTTGAACTCTTCATTTTGATGGTACTAACTACCTTTAAGGAGATAGGTCAGGTTGTATCCTTATGATCCATCTTATAAAATATCTCATTGACATTTTGACTCGTATTTGATGTCACTAACAACATGGTAGAGTATGAAACTTTAATCCTAGGCATGAAAGACTCCCTTGATCTAGATATATACTATTTGCATGATTTAGATGAATCCTAATGAGGCCATAATATGGCTCATTATATTTATAAAATAACATCCTTCTTATTACATAGTAAGTAGATCTAAATGTTGTCTCCAAACTTTTAGTTTATTTAGAATAAAATAGCAAGTATATATCATGATTAAGTATTTAGAATTTATTGTTATCTATTTGTTAGCTATTACTAATGATCATTGGGAAAAAATGTCAATGAGTGCATACACAGTTCATACTAAGCCAATAATGATTTAAAGTATGAAGAGTAACCATTCAATAATAATGTTGGAGCAGTGTCAGAGTCTTCTACAACAAGATCTAGTATTTTGGTCAAGCTATGGACTCCTATAGGATTTTTACAGACTCCTAAAGTAGTTATGAATTACAATAAGGTTATTGTAGTAGTTACAAATTACATCAGATCAACCACGAACTACTATGGATTACATCAGACCAGCTATGAAATACATTAGCTAGTTATGTATTTTAACAAGCTTACTATGAATTTCAATAGGCTTATTATGGATTTCAACAAGTTGCTATGGATTTTAACAGAACCATTATAGACCTCAACAAAACTACTACAGAGTTTGAAAAGTATTTCTAAATGTTTTTTAATGTTCCATCTATAATGAAGAACACTTTCCATTTAATTATATATATATGTATAGACTTTCCATTATAGATTGTATTCAAATATATATTTATGTATTTTCATTTCAAATAATAATTCTCTCCATATTTGATAGAGATTGAAATTATTCTATAATAGATTTCATTATTAGAATAAATATCTATCTTCATATTTTAAGTAGATTAAGATAGGATAGAGTATCTCAGTTGTTAATCTTAAATCAGGTGTTGGTTGGAAGCATGAGATTCTAAGTGCAACCTTCCACACCCAAATGAAATCAATCAAGACATTTTTATTTCCATTATTCTTAGTCCATTTTGAAGCTTACATTCTAAATAAATCCTTTTCTAAGGAATGATCTAGCCACTTATTCCAAGGAATATAGATTCATGTATTTATGTTTATTTATTTATTCTATAATTATCTTTTTTATAATTATTATTTTATTTCTTTTTAGCTATAAACATTAATTTTTGTATATTTTGTATGAACTTACAGGTGTTTTCATTTGCTACCCCTTGACCCTACTAGGGCTACCACCCTCAAACCCTCATTTTTTATTTCTCGGTGAAGAAGAAGATAGTGAATAAGCTTGCGTAGCATGATGCAAATCCAAGCCAAGTTGTAGATACATAATACAACATTTTCAATTGCAAGATAAGGCATCCCAAATATATTTGTAATAAAGAAGCCAAGAACCTATAAAATTTAATTACCAATTATGTTTTTCATCTTTTAATTTCCATCAAATAATTTAGCAACATCTTCCTGATATAAATAATAGTTATTATTTTCTGCACAGTTCATAATAAAAAAATTGATGATATTTTATTTCACTCATTTCCATCCAACTTTAGGAATTAGCTAAAACCATATCCACTTGCATAATAATAGAACTTGTCTAAGAAAATTCATTCTTCACAATAAAATCTCATTATCAATAATGTTAGTTTTTGAACAATCAATCATTTCTATGTGAATTGAAATGCATTCTTTCATATGCATTCAAATGTTCATCTTATCATTCTGTTGTAAGCATTTATATTTGTTTGGCATTGTTGATATTATGCTTATCAAGAAAGGTTTTATTTATTTTTAGTTTTTATACAATACTTTCATTACAAGGAGTCATTATATAAATGAAAATGTATGCCCATACTTTCAACAAGTAGTGGGTACAATTTCTTGAGCTACCTTTGACCACAGAATGCAGTAAAATCAACAAGTGTCTATCATCAATTATTGGTCATCACTACATAGATCGATGTTAAAGAATGTCAACATATATAAAATTTTATGCCACATTTACAACCAATATAAATATGCATAGATTCTATGGATAACCTTTTCCATGTCATCAGTTTCATAAAAAATTTAAAAAAAATTAAAAATTAAAAAAAATAATGAAAACCTTCGAGCATTGTTGGCAGTTTTGGTTTGAAAACTAGCTTGTTGGTAGACCAAGTGCTAGAATAAAGATCCTTGATTAGAAAACTAGTTTTAATTTCTAGTCAAGGGCAAAAGCATAAAAAAATAAAAAGAATACAATTCATCAAATCAAACATTTGATGCAACTTTTTACTTGGTTGCTTACTTTTGTACTCTTATTTTTAGCATAGCATAGCTATACTTTTATCAATACTTTTCTCAAATTTTTTCACTTTGGCTACCATGAAATCATTAATGAATATTGGGGCTATGCCAAGATATTTTACTCTTCTATTTTACATTTAATTTTTTTTATAAGTTTTATTATTACATGAAGTTCCACTCTTAAAAATAACATTATTCTGGGGAGATGGACAACCTTCCATTTGATCTGTGTAATCTCATCCCACTTTATTCATTTGGCATGCATGGTAACATTCATGAGCTTAGATGTGGGGGCGGGGCGGGGGGGGGGGGGGGGCGGGGGGTCGCGGGCAGAATAGCCACAAATATATAATAATTGGGCTTATTCAAACAAACAAAAATATTTTGATGGTACATAGTTTTGAAAGCAACAAGAATTTTTTATGTCAAAAGTTACTTTGTGGTCAAATACATATGTATACACACAATAGGAACTTCTCAAAATAAGAACCTACTCTCATATCATTAAAAAAATAAATAAATAAAGAAGCAGTATGAGAATTCCACATAAGAACTTGTGTCAAAAAGATCAAAAAAATCTAAAGATAGTAGGAAAAACCTCCACACAATAACCTATCCTTAAATATCCATTTTTCATGGGCCACTTTTGTTTGAGAATTTACAAGATACTTGTACAAATAAAATCAATTTGAGAAGCTCATTTGAAGTATGAATCTAAGTCTAACCCATGCATATGTACCATGATGTTTTAAACAGTGGCATACATGAGGACATGCATGAGATTAAGTGTGGGCAAGATGATGAGGCCATAATATGGCTCATTATATCTATAAATTAACATCATTTTTTTTGCATAGGAAGTGGATCTAAATGTAGTCTCCAAACTTATAGTTTATTTAAAATAAATATCAAGCATATATCATGATTGTGTCTTTAGAATTTATTGTTATCTATTTTTAGCTATTACTAATAATTATTGAAAAAAAGATGTCAATGAGTGCATACACAATTCATACTAAGGTAAGAATAAATCAAAGTATGAAGAGTAACCATTCAAGAATAATCTTGGAGTAGTGTGAGAGTCTTCTACAATAAGATCTAGTATTCTGGTCAAGTTATGGACTCTTACAGGCTTGCTACAGACTCTTACAATAGCTACAGATTATAATAGACTTGTTATAGTAGCTATAGATTATATTAGACCAACTATAGACCAGCTATGAATTACATTAGACTAGATACAAATTACATCAACCAGCTTGAATTTCATCAGGCTTGCTACATATTTCAATAGGATTTCTACAAATTTCAGTAGATCGATATGTATGTCAATAGAACCTCTATAAACTTCAACAAAACTACTACAGACTTGTTTAAAATTATTTCTACATGTATTCTAATGTTCTATCTATCAAGAAGAATTCTTTCCATTTGGATTTTATATATATATATATATATATATAAACTTTCTATTTATAGATTGTATTCAAATATAGATTTATTTAATTTCATTTCAAATAATAACTCTCTCCGTATTTGGTAGAGATTGGATTGTTCTATAATAGATTTCATTAGTAAAATAAATATCTCTCTCCATATTTTGTGGAGATTAAGGTAAGATAGAGTATCTCATTTGTTAATCATAAATCAGGTGTTAGTTAAAAGTATTAGATTATAAATTCAACCTTCCACACTCGAATGAAATCAATCAAGACATTTTTCTTTCTATTATTCTAAGCAGCCCATTCTTAATAAATCCTCTTCTGAGGAATGAACTAGCCACTCATTCCAAGGAAGATGGATCCATGTATGTATGCTTATTTATTTATTCTGTAATTATCCTTTTTGTAATTATTATTTTAATTCTTTTATGTTGTAAACATTCCATTTCGTACAGTTTATGTGAACCTTTGGTGTTTTCATTTGTTGTCATTTATTTCAGCAATTTACCTTCTATAAGTGTGTTTTAATTTTTATAAGTGTGATTTACTTTCTATAAGTGTGTTTTTATTTTTGTAAGTATGTCTTTCAATTCCTATAAGTTTGGAGTGTGATAGAAAGAATCGATTTCCAAAGATATTTTTTTCCTATTACATATAGCCTTCAGACACCAGCCCTAGATTGATATTATTAAATAAAGGGGATTGATAAATCCCATCAACTCCCAGCTCATTTATTACCAAGTTAATGGTGATTATAAATGCAAAAGCAAAAATCTCATTTCTTATCATCAAATTGTAACTACCCTCATTAAATATTTTATTTATTTTACCATTGATCCTATCCTTTGAGATCAAAATTCTATTGTTTATTTCCTTGCTTCTTCAGCATCTCATTTTTCATCCACATCAAGTTCTTATCGATCAAAATTTTCTTATATAAATAAAAAAAAAACCCATCTTCTATTCAACCATAAGATTCACTTATATGTCACATTGAGGCCATCACCATTTGACAAGGCTTGTGGTAAAAATATATAATTCAATTTCTTGAACACCAAACTTATCCTCTGAACCTTGGTTCTCGTAAAAACACTCACATTGAAAAACAAGATTTTAATTATATACTTCAATATAAAATCTTATATAATCACAATGTTGAAGGTACCTTGATTAATTATGTTATGAAAGAAGAGGTTCTTCCTCTTCTCGAACAAGCACATGGGCACATTTGTGGTGGCCATTATAGCAGACATGTTAAATCCTAAAAATTCTTATGAATGAGATACTTTTGAGTCACTATTGAAAAAGATTCCATTTGATTTACTAAAAAGTACACTCCTTGCCAGCTTTATGATGATCTAATTTATGCATCTCCAGTCAAGATTCACATCGTAGAATCTTTCTGGCCATTCTCTAAGAGGGGATTAGATCTCATAGGTAAATTCCCTTGATATCAATATAAGCATGTCTTTATAATCATAACCATCAAATATTTTACCAAATGGGTTGAGGTTATGCCCCTTGTCAATGTCACTAGTATCACCATCTCTAAATTTATCCTTAATCAAATAATTTACCACTTTGGTGTCCTTCATACTATTATTTTCGACAATGGTGGTAACTTCAAAAACAAAGATGTTAAATAGTTCTATGCTAAATTTAAAATAAATCACAAATTTTCCACATCCTAACACCTACAATGTAATGTCCAAGTTGAGGCCACCAACAAAATTCTTAATAAAATTTTCCAAAATACAATTCATGAAACCTGTACGAATTTACATCTTCAGTTATATCTCACTCTTTAGGCCTATCGCACTAACATATTCACTACCTCTAGGGCAACAACATTTTCTCTAGCCTATGGTTTTGAATCAGTCCTCCCATTAGAAGTTGAGCTTCCATCTCTTCGTATCTCCCTTCATGGCATCATACCCAATGAAGAATTATGTGAATATTCCCCTCATTCTCTTGATCTCCTTGATGAATGTCATCTCTCTTCTTTACAACATAATCACCAATATAGAGCTCATATTTCTAAACAACATAGCAAACAAGTTAAAGTTCACACATTTAATGTTGGTGATCTTGTCCTTAAATTAGATTACACTCATGATAAATAAGGTAAATATACCCAAAAATGATGGGGCCCAAATTTATTCAAAGACATTCTTGGTCCTAGCACATATCACCTTCAAACTAATGAAGACTATATTTTTAAAGAACCCAATAATGAAAACTATGGACAGGACCCAATCTCCCTTGTTATTTCTTTCTCTTTGTTTTCATAATTTTTACAAACTTTTTGGAACCCCTTGGGTTTCTCTTTTATCAGTTGCAGTGTAAGGCCATGGATAAGACATGGCCTTCCTCAACAATAACATTTTTATCGCATTTAATTTTTACATACACCCATTGGGTTTCTATTTTATGATTTGTAATGTAATACCATGGATATGACTTGGCATTCCTCATGAAATTACCATCTTTCAGTCAGTATTCCTTGTCTAGAATGTGTTTTGAAATAATTGTGAATTTGTGATCCTTGTTCTCAACTTTTGATTTTACTTCTTTGTAGATAAAATTTTCATAATAAATTGTGTTAGCATGTTTTCCTAAATTTCCCTTCTTATTATGATAAGGAATCACACTTCACTATCATTGTATCCCTTTTTCACCCTTTGTCACATTTTTTATGATTTGAAGCAATTCAAATTGTTTCATGTTTTATTCCTCTTGATTTCCTTCCTTTCGCTCCACACTAGATAAAACAAGGTCAAAGTCAAGATAGCACTTTTATTTTAGTTTAATTTATGAGACTCTTAAAAACTATGTTCTCTAAATTTTCTCTCTTAGAAACCAAGTCCAAAGTATTCAAATGAAAGTCATCTTTAGCACCTAATTTTGGTTTTCCAAATCTGTATGGAGGAGGAATAGAAAAATCCATCAAGAAAGTTAAAAGACAAATCATTTGAAATAAAAGGTAATGATATACAAAAGGCAACATACAAAATTTTAAAATTCATATTCACACCAAAAGACGTGATTCTAAGCACGTCTCTTATCTCTAATCAAAACTCAAACTCCATAATTTGCCTCACAATAGAGCTGAGGTCCATTGGGGTATGATAGGCCAGTAGATTGGAATATGAGAATTCAACAAACTCTATGGTGTTATCTACTTTCTCACACAAGTGCCTAATTTTCACAGTAGATTGATGACTCTATAAGGGGTCATGAGGAATGGGAAACATGTTGTGGAAAGGAAGGTCCATTTTTAATTTTTATGCATATCACATTTATGAGAAGATCTAAATACTTAATTTGTTGACCCAAGACTTGTGTGGCTAAGAGAAGTTTTTCAGAGTCTTTAAGGTCAAAAGTCTTATTGTTTTGACCAACTTAGTTTGAGTGTCTTTACTTCAATAAAGAGTCCCTCTACCTTGGTTTTTCCTTTATTCTCTCATCCACCCATTTCATTTCCCCCCTTGATAGGAAGTGTGATTCTAAATTATTTTTCCCATTTTTTATATTCCCTCTTCTTCACATCTTAAAAATATGTCGGCACTACTTTGTTTCACTTTTATTTATCTTTAAAACAAAATAATATGCTTGAGAAACCATGGATTAATTTATTTACACCATGGATCTAAATTTTTATACATGTTTTGTTTTTACCATTTGTTATTGTTGTACTGCCCCTTTTTGCAAACACCTGAGTCTATTTATACTTTTATGCACTTTTTCCATTGATGATTAAGGATTATTACTGCTCAACTCATCAATGTTGTTTTACAATTTTTTTTGCTTTCCCATATTTGTTTAAGGATAGTTATTGATTTCACATTGATGTTTGATTACCATATTTTTTGACATGTATCTTTGGTTTGACTTGGTGAGTTTGTCTTTCTTACTTAAGGTTTACTTGTTTGAGTTTTTTAGTCTTTAATAGCCTTGGTTTTTTGATGACCCAATTTACTCTAAAATTTTGAATTGGTCATTTGGTCTAACATAGCACTTGTCACCTCAACTTGCCACATTTCCAAGTATGTCCCATCCACATAGCACCAATTATCTTAGCTTTTCTATTTTGTTTGTTTTTGCTCTTTAGTTTTGTATCCTTGGATTTGTCAAAAGTAGTCTCTATGCCCTCCATGATCAAAACTAAAAAAATAGTAGACAACCATCCAACAAGAAATATAAGTCAAGGTATGCATATATTATTTTTATTTTTAGTTATTTCCATTTCAGTTATTTTTATGCTTTAAAATATTATAACTTTTTTTTATCCTCAGAGTTATGTGTTACTATGTTCTTTTCTTGAAGCACCATCCCTTATTTCACCTGAGTGACATGTGATGAGCTTTGAGTGGGGCATATGTATACACATAATATTTTAAAACTTTATTAATTACTTATGATTTATACCTTATAAGAACACGTCAAATCTAAATTTTTTTGAGTGCACACCCTAAGGGGTGCATTGGGAAAGGGGTGGGTAGACCATTGGTGCTTCACAAGATTATTGTCCCTTATTACCACTTATTATTAATTTAACTAGCTCCTAAAACATTTCCCTAAGCTTTGCCTTCTATTTTACACCCTCCTCTAGTCATTTACCACATTAATTATCCCTTTCTTAACCTAAAACCCTTTTTTATAATTTGCATTACATAGATGGCCCTACCGACCTTGTACTCTTAGTGATAAAACTTATTAGGGTCTAGGGTCCCCCTGGTTGACATATTCCATAACCTAATTTTTTTATCAATAACAATACTAGGTCGACTAGGTCGACCTTGTTGGCCTAAACTTTCAAAAGGGACTAAGGTTATATCTGCCTATATAAACACATCCATTTCTCCATTATTAGAGAGACATCAAGAGTTTATTATTCATTTATGTTTCTTTACAATTTGCTCTTCCACCAATCTACTTGAGGAGTCTTAGCTTAGAGCTTCTACTTGGAGAAGAATCTTGTCTTGTGGAGAAGTCTTGGATGCTTTCGCTTTTCTTAGTGATCCTTAAAAATCAAAATAACCTCTTGCAATGCACCTTATCCAAGGGAGAGATTGAGTCTCAACGTGTTCATCTTCAAGTTAATTATCTCTAACTTTGTTCCTCTCTTTAGTAGATAGAAGTAACATTAGTAACATCTCTTGAATATATTTCTCTCTCCATGCATTAGGGTCTTACCTATAAATAACTTAATTAAGATTCTCTTATGCATGTTTATTTTTATGTTTATTAACTCCCACTTTGTGCCACAAGCTTTGGTGAGTACTAGATTAGACATTTTGTTTTACTTGTTATTAGTTTAGTGAATATGAAAAAATATGACCTATTTAGGGTTATTACATAGTTTTACTTGATTGGAGGCTTTGAGACCCTCCCTAGTGAATTTATTATGGTTAGATATTCATTGGCTAGGTCTAGCAGATCCATCTTGGTCATGACCTAGAATATCTAATGTATCCACAATTAGAAGTGTAAGTAAAATTTATATTTTTCAAGCCATGATTAATTTATAGATCTATTCCATTTCATATTGTATGCACTACCTACTTTCTCATGCAAGTACCCAATATTCACAGTAGACTGACATCTCTATAAGGGGTCCTAAGGAATGGGAAACAAGTTGTAGGAAGATAGGTCCATTTTAATTTTTATGCATATAAACTTCATGGAATGTTATTCATACTTCATTTGATGACCTAAGTTTGTGTGGTTAGGATAATTTATTCAGAGTCCTTAATGTTGAAAGTCCTCTTATTTTGACAAACTTAATCTAAGTGTCTTAACTTTGATAAAGATTTTCTCTACCTTGATTTATCCTTAATTTCTCCCACCACCCATTCACTTCCCACATGACAAGAAATTTTGATTCTAAATCTATTTTCTCACTTCTATATTCCCTTTTCTTCATGTCTTTAAAACATGATAGCATTACTTTTTTTTGGTTTTATCTATCTTTAGAATAAAATAGTATGCTTAAGTGACTTTGGATTACCTTATTTACACCATTGATTAACATTTCTAAAATTGAGTTGGCTAATTAGGGAAAATTTTCCATTGTTGTGCTTCCTTTTTTGGACAACTACGTTCATTTTTACTTTCATGTCTTTTTTCTATTGTTGAGTAAGGTTGGATTGTTACTTCATCCTCATAAATATTGTTTTCCCTTTTATGTACTATTTTCAGTGATGATTGAGTAGGGATTGTTATTGCTCAATCATCAATGTTATTTTACCATTTCAAAACACATTTTTATTTAAGAAAGGATTGTTACTTGTTTCACATTGATGTTCGATTACCATTTTTACTTGTATCCTTAGTTTGACTTGGTTTACTTACCTTTATTACTTAAGGTTTACTTGTTTAAGTTTTTTGATCATTTAGTGGACTTGGATTGTTGGTTACCTAATTTAATCTAAATTTTGGCTTGGTCATTTGGTTCTAACTTGGCATTTATCACCTCATCTTATAAAATTTTCAATCATGTCATGCCTACACCATTTCAATTATTTTGGCTTTCCTGTGTTTGTTATTTTTTCTTTTTAATTTTTTATCTTTGTGTTTGTCCAAGGCAATCTTTGCACCCTCCATGATCAAAACTAAAAACATAGTTGACAACCATCCAATGATAAATGCAAGTCAAGGTACACATACATTAATTTTATTTTTAGTTATTTCATTTCAATCATTTACCTTTAGTTATTTTATGCTTTAAAATATTGCAATTTATTTAGCTTCAACATTATATGTTGCCATGTTCTTTTCTCAAAGCACCATTCCATGTTGTACTTGAGTGACACATGATTATATTTGAGTGGGGCATATGTATACATATAATATTTTAAAAAATTATAAATTATTGATACTTTCTCTCTTTCAATAACCTGTCAAGTCTTAATATCTCTGAGTGCATGACTTAAAGGGTGCACCAGAAAAGGGGTAGGTAGACCATTGGTGTTTCACAAGATTGTTATCCCTTAGACCACTATTTGAAATCAGCACAAAACATCTCATATACACTTCCCTAAGCTTTAACACCTCCTTCACACTTTTCTCCAAGTAATTCACCACCTTATTTAGCCCTTACCTAAGCCTAAAACCCTTTTTGACATTTATCAAATAATATCAACCTATGCCAACCTTATATTCAAATTAATATTAGCACATTATGAGTCTGGATCAGCCTCAATCGACCCATACTAGGACCTCAATTGATTTTATCAATTAAAGATATATGTTTAAATTGGGCTGACCCTATTGGCTAAACTTTCAAAAAGGTTTAGGGTTATAATCAGCTATATATAAACATTCATTTTACCATTTATTAGAGAGAGAAAGATGTAATTATTCATTTGTGCTTCTTTACAATCTACTATTCTACCATTATACTTGAGGAGTTATTTGCTTAAGGTTTACATTTGGAGGGAAGAACTTTATCTTGTGAAAGATTGAGATTAATTAGGAGGTTCTTGTATATAGTCCATTTCCCATCCTTATCTTCTTCAACAATACATAACAACCTCTTGTGAAGCACCTTTGTATAAGGGATATATTGAGTTTCGATGGGTTTGTCTCTAAGTTAAGTATCTCTAACTATACTCCTCTATTTTATTAGATATAAGTAGCATAAGTAATGAGTTTTTAATGTATTCCTCTCTCCATACATTAGGTTTATATTTGTATACACATAATATTTTCAAACTTTATCAATTATTGATACTTTTTCTCTTGTAAAAATATGTCAAGTCTCAATCTCTTTCAGTGCATGCTTTAAAGGGTGCACCTATAAAGGGGTGGTAAAACCATTGGTGCTTCACAGGATTATTGTTGCTATACTACCACTTTCTATCTACACAACCATCTCCTAAAAAGTTTTCATTAATCTTTGCCTCCTCTTTTACACCCTATTCTAGTCATTTTATGCATTTCATTGGCCCTTTCCTAACCTAAAATCCTTTTTAGCAGTTTATGATACACTATGGAACCTATTGACCTTGTATTTTAATTGAAAAAAATCATTTAGGGTCTAGATTATCCCTTGGCTGATGTAGACCAATACCTAATTTTTTTTTGTCAATAATGATATAGAGTCGATTGGGTTGAATCTATAAGCTAAACTTTTGAAAAAGATTAGGGTTAGATCTAGCTATATAAACACATCTATTTCATCATTTCAAAGAGAGGAGAATAAGAAGATATATATATATATATATATATATATATATATATATATATATATATATATATATATATTATGCATCTGTTTAACCACCATTTCATTTGAGTATCATAGCTCAGGGTTTCATATATTTTTTGTGGATACAGATCTTGTCTTGTAGAGAAGCCTTTTGGATGCATTAATAGGTTGTGTAGCCTATAGATGATTTATCCTTGTCATCCTTACATACCACAACAAATTTTGAGAGTGGATCCCTTTGGGAATATCACATGACTATGGTGCCACATTTTGGGGGCTTAGAGAGCTCCACAAATGTGGGGAGTGCATTTTTTCCCACTATTCCTTTTGTGAATTCTTACTTCCATAGGAGTGGAATATTCCTAAATGTTTCTAATTTCTATGTCTTCCATGTTTTGTGGAGTTAGTTGTTAGATGTCTATTTTCCATGTTACCTTTATTGTTCTTAAAGAGTTAGTTGTTTATTAGAAGTGGGAAGGAGTTGGTTGTTATCACATGTCATTATAAGTTATGCCCTTTAGAGGAGGAAAGATAAGGTTGGCATATTCCTTCTTGATAGAGCTTGTGGATAAGCATGCTTAGGTGGAATATGGCATGTTACTTCTTGATAGAGCCTATCTTAGATACGGATGGAGAATTTTCTCCTTTTTATGTGGATTTCCTCATTTTTTTATTATTATATAGGTATGGTGTGGATTTTGAGAGACAAGTCAAAGTGCAGATGTTTTAATTTACAAAGTGTAGATGTGTTTATTGATAGGGTGTAGTATAGTAAATTGTGATATAATATTGTGTAGGTGTAGGTGCAGGATAACATATGTGCAAAAATTTTGATTGATTTGGATCAATAATTCAATGAATTCATTTGTGAATTCAAGAGGAGATATTCTATCTCTTTGAGAGGTTCTTTGTAATCTTATTTTGTTACAAATTTTATTGAGGACTTTATTGATGGATGTAGCCTATATTGGGTGAACCATGGTAAATCTGTGTAATTTATTATTGATAGTTTTGTTCTCTCCATTATTGCTTTCATTCACTATGAGTTAAAAAATTATTTTCGTGATGCATATAGTGCATAATTAAATCTGATTTCACACATTAAAATTTTCTTATATGATTTTATGGTGAATTAAATCTATTTTAAATTCTTTTAATTCCTATAACTGGTGTCAGAGCTTTGGTGGTGTTTTTGCTAAAGTGGTAAATCACAAGACGAGTTATTAGCTTGAGTGGGAGCTATGGGAGAAGAGATCAGATTTAGGGTTGAAATTTTTTATGATAATAATTTTGGTTTGTGGAAAATGCAAATAGAAGATTACATGTATCAAAATGAACTTAATCTCCCCTTGGAGGGGAAAGGATAACAACTTGTAAGTATGAGTGATGTGGATTGGTCATTACCTGATAAGAAGGCATTGGGAGATATATGATTATGCCTTGAATATTCTATTGCATTTAACATTTTAGATGAGAAAACTATAAAGGATCCCATGGATAAACTTGGAAAGTTGTATGAGAAACCCTCTGCTTCAAATAAAAATTTTCTTATGAAAAGATTGTTTGGTATGAAAACGTATGAGAATGGTTCTATTATTGGTCATTTAAATGATTTTAATATAGTTTTAAGTATGCTCATTTCTATTGGAATTAAGTTTGATGATGAAGTTATAGCTTTTTTAATTTTATACTTTTCACTTAATAGTTGGGATAGCTTGGTTATGGTTGAGTAATGCAGTCCCTGCCAAGGGAAGCTTAAATTTTGAGGATGTTGTAGGTGTGATTCTTAGCAAGGAAATGTGAAAGAAAAGCACTGGTGAGTCATATTTAGGTAATGTTTTGTTTGTTGAAATTAGAGGGAGGAAAAAGGAAAAGAGCAAAGTAAACCATGGAAAGTCAAAGGGTATATTTAAATCTAGATCTAGATCCAAGATGATATGTTGGCATTGTGCAAAGAGTGGACACTCAAAGAAGGATTGTTGGTCACTTTAGGATAAGAATGCCAAAAAGGAGGAAACAAACGAGGTAAATGTGAAACCAAGGAAATCATGTCAGGATGCCTTAATTCTTTATATGGATAGTTTTTTTGAGTCTTGGGTATTAGATTTAGGGGATTTTTTTCATGCTACCCCACATAGGCATTATTTTATTGATTATGTTCAAGATAATTTAGGACATGTTTATCTTAGTAATGATGAACCATGTGAGATATTAGGTAAAGGTTGTGTTTAGGTTACGACGTAGATTAGGAACACATGGATACTTAAGGATGTTAGACATGTGCCTATGTTGAGATAAAATTTGGTTTTAGTGGGGCAATTAGGCAGTGAGGGTTATTCGGTAATGTTTACTATAGACTCTTGAAAAGTTGTCAAAGGTGTTCTTGTGGTTTCAAGAGGTAAGAAATTTTGTACTTTGTATTTTACTAGTAGTGTTGATTCTTGTGATTTAGTTATTGTAGATGGAAATGCAGCTATATGGTACTACAAGCTCAGTCATATGAGCCATAAAGGCATGGAGGTCTTAAAAAAAATAAGTTACCTAGATTAAAAGACATTGATTTAAAATTTTGTGAGGATTGTGTTTATGGGAAACATAAGTGAGTTAAGTTCCTAAAAGTTAAACCCACAAAGAAAGAGCATAAGTTAGAGTTGGTACTTTCAGATGTATGGGGACTAGCATAGGTATCTTCTATTGGTGGTTTCAATTATTGTCATTTTTATTGATGATACACCTAGAAAATTTTGAGTTTACTACATTAAAAGGAAATCTAATGTATTTTACACTTTTAATAAGTGGAAAGCCTTGGTTGAGAATGAAATAGGTCTCAAGTTGAAATGTCTCATATCAGATAATGGAGGTGAGTATTGTAGTAATAATTTATTTGATTATTGTTCTAACAATGGAATTCATAGACAAAGGATGGTTATAAGAACTCCATAGAAAAATGGGGTATCTAAAAGGATGAACAGAATAATAATGAAATGTGCTAGGAGCATGAGGTTACATGTAGGGTTGTCTTTATAGTTTTGTGTAGAAGTAGTTAGCACGATAGTTCATTTGATCAACAAAGGACCTTCTATGCCTTTGTATGGAGGCATTCCTAAATAAACTTGATCTGGTAAGAATGTTGATTATTCTTTTCTTAGATTCTTTGGATATGAAGATTTTGCTCTTATTAGGAGAGAGGATAGGACCAAGTTAGAGTCAAAATCAGAGAAATGTACATTTGTTGGTTATGGTGAGGATGACTTTGGATTCCATTTATGAATCATTAAAGATAAGAAAATATTTTGGTTTAGAGATGTAGTCTTTAATGAAAAATTCATGTATAAGAATTAGTTGTAAGAACAAAATAGGAATAGAAAGAGTACACAGTATTGGATGACACTGTGGATGGCAAAATATCTAATGAATCGGTTTAGAAACTTTCTATACAAGGACCCCAAAATCCTATGGTAATAATGTCTTCAAGGGTAAGAATAGAACTTTAATGTTTTTCTACTTATTTGAATTATTTGTTACTTACTGACAATGGAAAACTAGAGTGTCATGAGGAAGCAATGTAGGTAGATGCCAAGATGAAATGGGAGCAAGCCATGGATGAGGAGTATAGATATCTCATGCAGAAATAAATGTGGGATTTGGTAAGGCTACCCAAGGGAAAGAGTGCATTTCCAAACAAGTGGATCTTCAAAATAAAAGAAGAAGATGAAGGGAGAAAAAATTATAAGGCCAGGATGGTGGTCATGGGGTTTGCACAAAAATCAAGTATTGATTTTGATGAGCTTTTTTTTCTTATTTTAAAAATGACTTCTATTAGGACTATTCTTGGTTTAGTTGTAGTTGAAGATTTGAACTTAAAATAGTTAGATGTGAAAACTTATTTTCTTTATGATGATTTGGATGAATAATTGTATATGAAGTAGCCATAGGAATATGAGGTCAAAGATAAGGATAACTATGTGTGCATATTAAAGAAGAGCTTGTATGGCCTGAAATAAGCTCCACAACAATGGTATAATAAATTTGATTGTTTTATGTTGGAACAAGAATATCAAAGGTGTAATTTTGACTATTTCATGTACATCAAATATTTTGATGATAGTTCTTTTATTATATTATGCTTGTATGTGGATGGCATGTTAGTTTCAAGAAAGAACATACAACATATTCGTATACTCAAGAAATATCTTAGTGACTCCTTTTCTATGAAGGATTTAAGTACAACAAAACAAATCCTTGGTATGAGGATTACTCATGACAGAAAGGAGAGGAAGCTGCTTTTATCCCAATCAGAGTATGTGAAGAAATTCTTAGAAAGGTTTAACATGTTAGATGCTAAATATGTTGGTACTCCATTGGTAGGCCACTTTATATTATCAAAGGAGTAGTGTCCCAAGATGGATATTGAAAATATTAAAACTTCCAAGGTACCTTACTCATCGACAGTTGGTAGCTTGATGTATGCCATGGTTTGTACTAGGTTGGATATTTCTCAAGCAATGGGAGTTGTGAGCAGGTATATGAGTGATCCAGGTTATGAGCATTGGCAAGTAGTGAAATTGATTCTTTGGTATTTGAGAGGAACCATGGATGTTGCATTATTTTATGGTGGATCAGATACCACTTTACGTGGTTATGTGGACTCGAATATGATAGGGGATATTGATAGCAGGAGAAGTATGATAGGTTATATATTTACTATTGGAGATATAATGGTTAGTTGGATTTCTAAGATATAAAAGGTTATGGCTTTGTCAACCATATATGCAAAGTATGTTGTTGTCATATAGGTTAGAAAGGAGATGATTTGGTTACAATATTTGTTTTGAGAGTTGGGGTATGAGTAGGAAGTTGGGAGACTACACAGTGATAGTTAGAGTGTTATTTATTTGGCAAAGAACTCTACTTTCCACTCAAGGATGAAACACAATCAGCTACATTATCACTTCATTAGGATAAATTTGGAGGAGAACTTGGTGAAGCTAGAGAAGATTAATACTAGCTATAATCCTATGGATATGATAATCAAGGTGGTCACATTGGATAAGTTGAGACTATGTTCAGATTTGGTTGGCCTTAGTGGTTATGGAGTAGTGATAGATTCTATTCAAGAGAAATAATCTCCAAGTGGGAGATTGTTGAGTGTGGATCCCTTTAGGCTATCACATGACCATGGTGGCACATTTTGGTGGCCTAAAGAGCTCCACAAATGTGGGGAGCACATTTTTCCCCACTTCACCTTTTGTGGAACCTTGCTTCCATGTGAGTGGAATATTCTTAGATATTTCTAATTTCTATGTCTTCCATGTATTGTGGAGTTAGTTGTTAGATGTATATTTTCCATGTTGACTTCTTTGTTCTTAGGGAGTTAGTTTTTTATTGGAAGTGGGATTGACTTCCTCATTTCAAGGAGTTGGTTTTTATCACATGTCATTGTCAGTTGTGCCCTTTTGAGGAAGAAAGATAAGGTTGGTGTGTTCCTTCTTGATGAAACTTGTGGATAAGCTTGCTTAGGTGGAATAGGGCATGTTCCTTCTTGATAGAACCTATCTTGGATAAGGATGGAAGAGTTTTCTCCTTGTTAGGTGGATTTTCTCATTTATTGATTATTATATTGGTGTGGTGTGATTTTTGAGAGATGAGTCAAAGTGTAGATGTTTTAATTTACAAAGTGCAAATGTGTTTATTGATAGGGTATGGTGTAACAACTTGTGATATAGGATTGTGTAGGTACATGTACGGCATAACATATGTGCAAAATTGTTAACAGATTTGGATCAGCAATTTAGTGAATTCATTTGTGAATTCAAGAGGAGATATTATATCTATGTAAGAGGTTCATTGTAATCTTATTTTGTTATAGATTTTATTGAAGACTTTCTTGGTGGATGTAGCCCACATTGGGTGAACCATAGTAGATCTGTGTAATGTGTTATTATTGGTTTTATTCTCTTTATTATTATTTTCATTCACTTTGATTTGAGGAATTATTTCTATGATGCATATAGTACATAATTAAATTTGATTTCACACATTTAAAATATGGTTATGTAATTTTATGGTGAATTAAATCTAGTTTAAATTCTTTTAATTCCTAACCAAAAATAAGTATCTCTAACTATACTTCTCTATTTTATTAGATAAAAGTAGCATAAGTAATGTCTTTTGAATGTATTCTTCTCTCCATGCATTAGGGTTATATTTGTATACACAATATTTTCAAACTTTATCAATTACTGATACTTTCTCTCTTGCAAGAACCTGTTGAGTCTCAATCTCTTTGAGTGCATGCCTTAAGGGGTGCACTAAGAAAGGGGTGGGCAACCCATTGGTGCTTCATAGGATTATTGTCCCTATACTACCAATTTCTATCTACACAACCATATCCTAAATTTGTTTTCTTAAGCAAAGCCTCTTCTTTTACACCCTCTTCTAGTCATTTTACGCATTTCATTGGCCCTTTCCTAATCTAAAAGCATTTTTAGTGGTTTATGATACACTATTGAACCCATTGAACTTGTAATCTAATTGAAAAAACTCATTTAGGGTCTAGGTTAGCCCTTGGCTAATGTATACCAAGACCTAATTTGTTTTTATCAATAATGATATAGAGTCGATTGGGTCGAATATATTGGCTAAACTTTTGAAAAGGACTAGGGTTAGATCCAGCTATATAAACACATCTATTTCATAATTTTAAAGAGAGGAAAAGAATATATATATATATATATATATATATATATATATATATATATAGTGCATCTATTTATCTACCATTATACTTGAGAAGCATAGCTTAGGGTTTTATATTTTATTTGTGGATATAGATATTGTCTTATGAAGAAGCCTTTTGGATGCATTGATAGGTTGCATAGCCTAGAGATGATTTACCCTTATCATCTTTACATACCACAACAAACTCCTGTGAAGCACCTTATCCAAAAGAGAGATTAAGGCTCGATAGGTTCATCTTCAAATGTAAGTATTCCTAACTTTGTTCCTCCTTTGTAAGAATAGATAGATATGCATTTGTACTTCTCTCCCATGCATTAAGATTCTATAGACATTGATGTGAGTATATGTTTTCTATGCATGTTTACTTTTAATGTCGATTACCCTCGCTTTGTGCCATAAGTTTTGGTGAGCACTAGATTAGACACTACTTGTTATTATTTTAGTGAATATGAATAATAGGATGTAGTTGGGGTTATTGCATAATTTTTCTTGATTGGAGGCTTTAGAACCCTCCCTAGTGATATTATTATGGTATGAGATCCCTTTGTTAGGTCTAGCAGATCCATCTTGGTCTTGACCCTGAATATCTAATATATCGACAATCAAAAGTGTAAGTAGGATTTATCTTCTCTGAGCTAAGATTAATTTATAGATCAGTTGCATTTCCCTTTATATAAATTTTAGTAAACCCGATGTTAATCTAACCCTTGTAGGTTTTATTTCATGTCATCATTTTTATCATTTTATTATATTTTTATATATTTACAATATTGTATCAAACTAGTCGATATAGTTCTAACTTTTTGTGCATAGGTTTAACACACAATCACTTCAAAACAAATCTATTATACCTATGTAGGTCTTCATCAACTACATGTTGCTATATCAAATAGTTTGACATAGTATTATTCTCTAGTTCTAGATTAGCATACATTATTGAATATGATCCAGAGTAAATTTTATAATATCCCTAATCCTCCTTGAACTTACACCTTTACATAGGGCTCATTAAGATCTTTTTGATGGTATGTAAAACTCGAGAAATAAATCTCATTGCTCCTAGTATAGCTGGTCAAAGTTTAGGTCAATAAGTGGTCAAATCTGGTCAAACTAAAAAAATTGATTGTCTTGGAACATTTTTGAAATATTTTCATGGGGTAGACATCATCGAGAGATTTTTGACACATTTTTTAGTTTGAAAAATGGAATTTGTATGTGCAAATTATGCCCTGTTAAAATTGTGATCAAACCCAAAAAAAATAATGGCGTAGCAATATGGTAATGTGGCACATAAAGTACAAGCCTCCACATGGCACCAACATGGAAGGAAGAAAATGTGGCCAAACATAAATTAATTATTTATTTTATGTAAAACTAAACCACCCACTTTCCATGTGGTATGTAATCATAGCCATGGGAAACTTGTCTTTTTAAAAGATAAAGATAAATGCGTGGAAAATGGGGATGGGTGATATCCCATGAACAAAGGATATAAAATATCCTTTTATTATTTTCAACCCCACGAATATGGTATTTAAATCAAATAAAGATCCTCAACAAGAAAAAAGTGGTTGGGGAGGATCAAATCCCCGACTGTCCTTTTTCTATTTAGAACCTTTTACCATTCCTAATTAAAATGGAGATTGGCATGATTTGGTGCCAAATATAAGGGATCGACCCCATGAACTCCATTTAAAATTATAAACATCTTACTAATATGCTCGGGGGTTGAAACAACTATATAAAATCATTAAGTGTGTGTTATTATGCATTCAAGACTTGGTTATGTTTTTATTGCACATAGACTAGTTTGCATTCATCCTCAATTTTGAGGCAGCTATAGACATTTTCAGTTCTTAGGCAAAACTAGAAATTTGTTCTAGACTCTGAGACAGTTATGTTGTTTTTCTAATTTTGAGTACTTTTGAGCCATTTTGGAAAGCTTTTTTGATAAGCTTTTGGCGGAGAACTATGGGAAAGTGATAATACTACACACGTGACATGAAGGTGAAAAGTTAAACCGTGAGTTTTCAAACTTTTTGAAGGGATGTATGCTATTTTATTCCAGTTTTTAGATAATCCATTTTATTATTGTAACATTTGACATGTACTTTCAAGTTACAAAAATAGATCAGTTTGTATTCTAGCGAACCCAGAGATGTAGCCCGATCAATGAGTGAAATCTGTTATCAACCTTGTTGTCATGAGTTGTCAATTTTTGCATTATTTTTCACATTTGATTTAGTTAGTAATCATTTTGGATGAAAAGTTAATCATAATGGCAATTAATGGAGATTTGGGGTAAATAAATGAACTTACAACCATTTCATTCAGTTTTAAAGATCAAATTTATGTCAATTCCATTTTAGTTAAAAGGGAAAATGACTATTTGATCAAGTATCCATTTTGTAAATGTTTTTCACACAAAAATCAATGTGGAGTTTATGGAGCAGAATAGTTTGAATCTATCAGTGAATTTCTTTTCTTGGTATATAAGTCAACAAACATTATCAAATAGGTCAACTTTATTCATTATTTATTCTTTAGCACACATGGTTTGTAGAACTTGATTGAACCATTCAAAATAATTTGCATAATTTAAAACAATCAACAAAAGCACTACAACATAAAAAATTACAATTTAAATCATCTTCAAGCCCACCAAGGGTAGAGATGGTGTGTTTGCATGCCATACCTCCAATTTCTAAATAACCTCTTAGGAACATGTGTTTGGATCATGCTATTACTAGTCTTTATCACTTTGATAGATACCAAGATCTTTATATCTATATTCTCCCTAAGATGCTTGGTACTATCCTTAAACCCTTTGTGCATCCTACTCCTTTAGATTAGCCTAGTCTAGGTCTTATTCTTGTTCTACCTTTAGTTGAATCTCTTCTTGCTTCTAATTTATATTTCTCCTTCAGTCGAGCCTCATCCAATCTCTCCACCAACCCTACCTCCCCTTGGTGATGGCATGCTTCCTTTACCACCACTTTCTTCTCTACCTACCCAATGGGCTGATCAATCATATTGTGACATTCATAGAGTTGTTGGTCATTGGACTAGAGATTTTAAATTATACCAACCTTCCTTGGATTTTAATTTCAATCCCTCTATTAGTACACCCACAAAATCTCCTAACAAACTTATCTATTTCTTCCATGGCATAGATAATCATTCCTCCACCCATTTTTGAAAGCTTTGACAATATATAGACACCTTGCATCCTACACTTATTTAGCCTACAGATAAGACTATATCGCCCCCCCAAGTTATCACATGAGTATATTCACAAATATGAAGAGGTATATTTTTTATGGCACCAATGTGGTACCCATCACACCAATCATTATCGCATCCTCCAATGACATCTCCAAGATCACCTTATGACCATTATGGGGCCGACAATCCCACCTCTCATAAGTTACCCATGCAAGAAGGCTCCCCCTTCTTCCCCCATGGTTCCACCACCTATGGCCCCTTCTTCCCTTATAGTTCCTCCACCCATGATTCCTTAAACTATGGATCCTCCTTCACTTTTGGTCCTTTTTCCATAGGTGTCTCCTTCATATCCCATAGATTCCACTCCTATTTTGTATGTTGAGTATCCTATGCATGATGGCCCTCATGAACATAATCCTTTAGTCATGCCTACATTTTCAATCAAGGTGATTTGATGAGAGATATTTTCCTAGATTTTTTTAAAGATTGATGAGACTCTCACTACAATTAGAGTCCAGCTTCACAGAGATCTATAAGATTTTATAAATAATGTTTATAGACAAATTTACCATTATTTATGAACACATCATGGTTTTCCTTCACTTCCTTCTTCATTTTGGATTGGATGTGTACTCCAAGTTTATATTTATCTACTTTATATCATTTGACTCTGTGTCAAAGTTTCATTCACTTATCTATCTTCTATGGCATTTTGTATTTCGCACTATATGTTGTCTGTGGTGTCATTTTATTTCCTTATGATCTCTTATGGAATCCTTTCATGACTACATTATTTTCTATATGAGTTTATTTCCATCGATGTCTTTTTATTTTTTGATTATTATTTATTACTTTATCTCCATAAAATGGATAATCATTATTGTGACTTGGTTATACAAACCTTTCTCCCCTTAGTACTCCTTATTTACCATGTGATTAGTTAGCAAAAAAGTCATCTCATTATAATCTCATTTTATTGATCCATCTTGGTTCTCCCTTAATTCCCCTTACTTCATGTCACAAACTAAGCATACACATGGTTGAAAATTATGATAACACACTAGTTCATAGGTAAGCCTAAGTGTTTTAGTCAGTCATGTCTTTGGATGCTTAGCTTCCTTTGGCCAAAGTCTAAATCTCATTTGTGTGTATCACTTTATCTCTCATGTTGGTTATTCCAAGTTTTTATGGAGGATGAATATTAAAATCCATAAAACTTTAAGAGCCAAATCATTTTAACAAAAGTCAATGATATAAAAGGCAACATTCCATATTTTAAAAGTCAAATCACACTAAAAGACGTGATTCAAAGCACATCTCTTTTTTCTAATCGCCACTCAAACTCCACAGTTGGCCTCATGATAGAGTCAAGGTCCATTAGGGTGTGGTAGGCCAGTAGATTAGGAAAGGAGAATAAAAAATATTTTAATGCTACCTACTTTCTTGCACAATTACCCTATCTTCATAGTAGATCAATGGCTCTATAAGAGGTCCTGAGGAATGGGTAACATGTTGTGGGAAAGTAGGTCCATTTTACTTTCCTTGTTAAAACAACCAACATGAGTTGATCTTAGTATCTCACTTATTTGCATCATAGCTTTGTGCTTATTATGAACAGGTATCCTTTGTATATTGATAGTCACTAGTCACTTGGTGTCTTTTTTATGTCCTTAGTGTGTCTCATGTTTCCTAAGGTCTTCTCATAGATGACTACGTTATGTTTCTTACATTCCCTCTTTTATTTACAATAATATTAATATTTTTCCTTGAGAAATATTGTTTTGTTCACTGATCACTCCCCCTAGGGAATCCATTTGTGATGTGTAGTGTAAGACCATGGATAGGACCAGGCCTTCCTCACAAATTACCATTTTAAACATTTCTTTTAACATATTTTTTTAGTGCTTTCCACCTCATTTGTGTTCCCTTTGTGAGTTGTAGTGTAAGACCAAGGATAGGACCAAGCCTTCCTCACAAAATTATCCAATACCCAAGTCACAATGAAATTACATACATCAAATTTGAGATAAGTAGTGATTGATTATGAGTTATACATGATTGACATGCTTCCCACCTTGATGTAGTATGTTTCATGATTAATTCATTGATATTTCACTTTTATATTCTTATTTTTTTATTGCATGTAAGAATACAACCATTTTTCTTAAATTTTTCCATATTTCCCATCTTGAATTAGTGTGATCAACTTAAGTTCATTTTACCAATTTTGTTTCTCTTTTATACTTCTCAACATGATTTAGTATGATTGATTGACTTAATTGTTTTGATTTTATACCATTTGGTTTTCTTATGACTTCCATTTTATAAAAATATTTTCATACATCCCAATATGATATAGTGTGATTTTACTTTTTTTAATTTGGTGCAAATATGTTCATGGTTTAAAAATAGTTTGCTATCTATTTTAATTACCATCTTTAGTGTATTATATTTAGTCATCTTTTGTTATTATGCATTTCCCATCGTGATATACTATGTAATATATATTTTTTAATTACTTAAACTTTTCCAAGTCATTTTTACCTTTTTATTTTTAGCTAAAAATGTGTATCACATAATGCTAGAAAATTAAACACTCCACATATATTTCTAGCACCCCATCCAAAATGTCATGGTGCACAACCATAACCAGGGTTCCCCATCTGACCTCCTTTATCTTCATATCTATAAAACTAAAACCAAATAGATATTAGATCACATATATATCTCAAAATATATCTATCTAATATAACCACATCCAACTAGTACTCTATATCAAAATTTAAATCAAAATTACATCATCTCTCACCAGTCCGGGTCTCACCAACTAGCATCTCCTCATCTGATTACCTATTGAACATCGTCTCTTTGTTTAATCATCCCCCAAGAGCCTCCTCCATGGATTGCCTCTACATCAGGGTAAATCTAAGAGTCTCCACTCATGCATGTTGTGACCCTATAATGAGAGGTGTCTCTATAGACCAACTATGTATTGGAAAGGCTATTGGGTCATCCTGCATTATCACCTTCTCATGTGCTTGCTCTCAATGATAGTGCCTCCATGTATGTTATGGTTTAAGTGGTTGTTGTTGACATTGAGCCAATGCCTACTTTGGTGTCTTTTATGTCCCTACATCAACATCCATGTCATCCCCTCCTTTGGATGCCTATTGCCATGCTTGACCAGTCCATGGTCTAACACATCATGGCCTAATCATGGGTCTCTCAACAATACTCCTCCTCCTCCTCCTCTCCTCCTTGAATCTATAGCATGTCATTCCCAATAAGCAAGCACTAATACAAGGGCCATTGGTTGTGTAAGTTTGACCTACCCTAGTAAACATGCCACCAAATAAGGCTCTATTCATGAAGTACAGTGGCTTGTGATCTGCACCTGTGTCAACCCTATCACCATGGTCGACCATTTAGGCCATATAATAATAATGTGCATGTAATGCTACCACATTATCTCCCCTCAAGTGATATTTTGAAATGTTGGCACATGGAGTATGACCCATGATACATGGTTCTACTTGTTGTCCCCAAAAAATACTACTCATTTTTGGGACAACCTATAGATCAAAATCCTCTCTTCCCCTTTCAAAAATTATTCTGAGCATTTAGAGTCAAAGGCTTCTGTAGGTGGTTTCAGTCAAAAGAATCAATTTTTCAACACTTCATCATTTTTTGGGACTGTTTCAATGTCCTAGTTCAACAGAATAGTTCATCGACTCAGTTCATTCAAATTGAACCATTGGCTTGAACCATTTTTGGTTCAACTGATTGGTTCAACATCTTGGTTCAAAGAAAAGGTTCAACATTTTGGTTCAAAGACATGGTTCAAAGAAAAGCTCAAATGTTGGGTTCAATACTTAGTTCATCAGCTTGAACCTTTTTTTTGTTCAACCAATTGGTTCAATGTCTTGGTTCAACGGAATGGTTCATTGCCAAAGTTCAAAGGGGCAGTTCAATGTAAAAGGAAGCTTCTCGAAGGACAAGTTCAAGTTGGAAAAATACCAAACAGCAAAGCCAAAGGAATTGCCAAGGAAAGTGATGGGCCCGCAGACATTAAATTCATGGCAATGAAATAACTGTTGATCTTTGAAGGCTTGAGTGTGGACCCAAATACATTCAAAAGCCAAAATGCCAAAGGGAATAACTACTGAGAGAAGGAGTGTAAAGAGCCAGTAAAGCTGGGAACGTATCTCGATAGATCAAATCAAAGTAGGAAAAGACAAAGTAGAGTGAAAGCCCCCACGTGTCATCTTCCATAGCACTCTCAAAATGTTTCTAAAAGCTTCTAAAAGTAGAGTGGAATATGTCACGTGTCCTGTTATGACTCAGCAGAACGTGACAAGTGTTTGCACCCAACATGCAAGAGTAGAAATTTTTGTCGCCCTTGCATCTTTTAGTCTCTTCCATTTAGGAGAAACAAATTTTACTGCCCATGCATCCTTGAGTTTCTCTCTTATTCCATTTCTCCCCATTGGCCATCCTCCTTTCCCATGGATTTCACTGCCCTAACTATATGTTCCCTACCCTCACCTATAACAGTGGCAAATTTTGCCTCTGATACAGGTCTATGCGTCCAATGTGTACGGGTGGAAAATTTTGCCACCGTTACACTTGCAAGGGTGGAAATTTTTTTTGCCCTTACACTCTTTCTTGTGAAGCATGTGCAGGTGGCATAATTTGCCGCCTGTGCCCTTTTTCACTTAATATGCACAAGCAACAAATTTTTCCACCTGTGCATATGGACTATCCCACATGCCAGGGCAGTAAATTTTTCCACCCATGCATTCCCTCTTTTTTCTCCTCTAGGTGTGAGGGCAACATTTTTTTACTACCCTTACATGTTTTTCTTCAACATGCGTTAGCGATAATTTTTGCCGCCAACACATAACTTTTTCCCTAACGTGCATAGGCGGCAATTTTTATCGCCTATGCACAAGAACTTCTCCAATATGCAAGGGCGGCAATTTTTGTCGCCCCTACATACCATCTCCCTATTTTTCCTAACTCTGGGAAATTTTCATTTTTCCTATTTTCCATGCCTGCTCCCCTTTTCTTCCACTTTCTGACCTACTCTCACCTCAGCCTTTTCAAGCACATTTCCCTAGTCATGATCACTCAAATGTGCAGTTTTCCTAGATTGCTAATTTTTCCCCTAATTACACAATCATGATTATTATTGTAGTTTCTCTAAAGGATCCCTCTTCATCGATATCTTTCAATAAAATTTCTTCCAGATCACTGAAGTTTCTCTGAAGAAGTTGAAGATAATGAAGAAGACTGGAAATAAATATTGAAGCTATTCTTCCATGCCTTATTCAAAATGCACTTTGTAATTGACTTGGGACATATTCATGTGTACTTTTGTAATATGTAATTACATGTAAAAAAATCTGAAAAAATATCTCAAAATTCAAAGATGACTCACCTTTGACTAAGATATTTATATATTTTAATCTTTTTAATTTTGAAAGTTTCTCCCTATATATAGTGGGGACCTCTTTTGTAAAAAGGATCTCTGATAATTGAGAGCAAAAATTTTGTTGAAATTGAGACACTTCTTGAGACTTTGTGCTCAACTTGTAAATCATATTTTGTTAAATGAATGAGAAGCATGTTTATTTCAGACTTTGTGTTGAATTTATATGCGTTATTTAAGAAATAGTTCTTATGTCCTCTTTCCTGATAATCTCTTATTTGTTTGATTTAATAAGCAAAGTGTGTGTGTTGATATTATCTGAGGACATTTCTAAAAGATAAAAAAGAGACTTTAAGCTAATTTTATCTTTGTGATCCTTTTATCCTTTGTAGTTTTAGGTGAAGACTTTGTGCTTCATTTCACTTTATGGTTACACGTATTTTGAATCGGCAAAGGAGACAAATGGAAGACTTTGTGCTTACGTAGGTTTCTTTGTTAACTTTGTTACTTCAGGTTATTTTTTGCTCTACGCTAGATACCATTCCTAAAAGAAGAGGAATGTTGTTGGCCAATGACCAAGATTTCTCTCTCTTATTCTTTAGACATCACCTCTATAAAAAGAGAGGTGGATGATATTATACCACCCCAAGTATTATTTTCTGCTTAATTATATATACATATAGCGTATAAATATTCATAGGGAACATCCCCTTGATGAGAGGAGAGATTTACCTTATCTATATCTAGTAAACCCACACTTTTTGTGGCGTAAATCTCCCTGTGCTGTGGTTGATATACCCATTTTGTCTTCAGTTAGTTGATGACAAAATATTCACCCAATAGTTTTTGGTGACTCTGCTGGGGACACAGTAATTTTGTATAATTTAGAACCTCAAGTTTCAGATTGAAACATCACCTGTGTCTTACCCATTATCATTATAACTTTATCCATGCATTCCACTGTGGATGAACGAACTGCTCCAGTGCTTTCCCACTGTTAATTTTTCCTCCCCAGCCTCACACAACCATTTTTGGTGACTCCACTGGGGACACAGTAATTTTGTGCAATTTAAAACCTCAAGTTTCAGATTGAAACATCACCTATGTCTTACCCATAATCATTATAACCCTTATCCATTATAGATTCTGGTGACTCCCATCTGGGTCTTACCCATTATTCTTATAGCCTTACCATTTTCATCCATATCTATTATTTTATCTGGTCTGCAAAACCAGAGCTGTTGGGAAAGAAAGCACAGTTTGAAGCCTCAAGCTTTAAGCTAAAGCAGGGCCAGTTTCTTTTCCATTTTTGTCTTATAATCTAGCAACTCCACTCAGATGTGTTATCCCTATTTTTCATAATCCAATCATGGCAGTTCGAGGCCCCTAGGGTAACTCATTTGGCCCACTTAAACTAACTCCACCCCTGCATGAGCTTCCACGCAGTTCAAAGAAGAATTTCCCCAAATTCTTTGGTGATGGGAAGGTTCATCCTAATGAACACATTACAGCTTTCAGCATAGCCTGTGGTGTCATAGGGGTGGAATTTGAAGACATGGTAGTCAAGCTTTTTATAGAGACACAAGAAGGTGCTGCTGTAGACTAGTTTTACCATTTACAGACTGGATCAGTGACTGGTTAGGATAGTATCAAAGCTAAATTTGAAGCCAGGTTCAGGCCAGCAGAGGATGCACATGCCTTGCTAGCCCAACTCACACAAATGAAGAAGGAGCCCCATGAGCCTATGAGGGACTTAATTTCCAGGTTCAACAAGCTCAAGCACAGGATGCCCATGATCACCTTGCCGACACTTCAAAATCTCATGTGTTTTTTCATCAACTCACAATTACTTGAAGTGAGTTTTCTATTGGGATGGGCTAGACATATAAACCTTGAGGCTACTCAGGACTTGGCCACTGAGTTAGAAGATGACCTTGTCTTAGCTGGAAAGATAAGAAGGGATTCAAATAGAGGTGTATCTTTCTCATCTTCTGATAACTCACCTGCAGCCACCACTGATCCAATGGTATAGAAGCTAGCAAATGAAGTGTTGGCTCTCAAAAGACAAATGGCACAAGGAATGTCATCTGCTATTTCATATAGAGATGTACCAAGGAGGACATTCTCTAATTTGGCACATCAAGGGCAACCTAATCATCTTCTTCCCCCACAGAGGAACCTTTTCATTGAAGCACCTCCAGCCAACTCAGTAGTTGGGTATTTGGAAACACAACATGATTTCTCTTTCCAACCTAAGTTTAATCAAGAAAATGATGCTGGTATCTTCATGGAGGAGCAAGAAGAATTAGCGGGTGAATCTCACATCAATTTCTTGAACTATCAGGATGAACCCAGAAGAGAAGGCAATGCAGCTGAGGGGTCATATGTTGTATTCACCTAGTAAAAGAATCAATCAGCTCAACAAGCTGATAAAGAGAAAGCAAAGGAGTGACCTCAACCAATAATTTCAATTGCTAAACATGGAAACACTCTATCTTTCCAGCTAAAGGACCCAGTGGTTGCTAAAGAAGTAAGTATCCCAAATAGTTATGCAACTTCTACTTCAATTTCACAGGCCAGTCCTCTCTCCCCTCCCAAAAACCAAAAGGATGAACTCCCATCCTCTATGCCTAGTCTAATTCAGTCATTTGACGTAACTGATCATGTCAAAAAGACCAAAATTCAAATGACTAAATTTGAAGTCCTGCAGTCCAACCCCGATCAGCTAGACAAGTTGGTACAAGATGTTAAGACCCAAACGTCGGCCCCTGAAGCTCAAATTTTGTTCAAGTTTTTAGGCAAGGGTGATTACTTCTTGACCACGAAGGACATCCATGATCTTGGAGATGAAATTTTGGTAGGTGGTAATCTAGGAATTGATTCAAACCAGACATCAAAAGGATTTGTAGGGTGCAGTACAAATGAAAAAGGGTCTTCCATCTCTAATGAGGAGAAATCTGATAGAAGATCTATTTTTGGTGATGTTTGGATTTGAGAAATTACTGGAAATAATTTCTCTATAGGTGCTTGGGTCAAGTTGGTGTTGATATCTCCTAAGGGGGATAGTCTTCCTTCTTTACATGAGTTGTAGTTTAGCAACACCAACAACACTGTCGAGTATGAATCTCTGTTACTCAAATGGGGAGCTACTCGAGACAAAGGAGATGCTGAGCCAGTGGTCTACTAGGCATCTGAAGGGGACAATCAAGACATGTGTTAGACTGAGTTATTAGGATAGAAAATTATGGTACTGGACCATACTGCTACGCTCCAAAATCAGGCAGAGGAACTCTTCATAGGGAGAGCAAGGAGTTATGGTTTTTAGTTTGAAGATCACATCCTGCCATGGAGCAAGAGAAGAGAACCAAGAGGAAGATGTAAAAAAGTGGTTTTCTGGTGGAGAGTTCTAGTCGCCCATCACCGTTTATGGGGACAAAATGGTTTCCTATTGGTTTATCAGGATGGCACACTATTTTCACTATCTCACAGTGGGCAGCATCTAAAGTGCTTCAAATCTTGAGGCATCAGATAAGATAATCTATATATATGTATATTTGTATAGTCTTTAGTTCTATTTTGTGCCTTTCATTTTCATTTTTGGAACATTCTTGATGGTTAGCATGACTCCGTGGCCCAATGGCATGCTTCTAAGGCACTGGAGATTCTGGATTCTACTCCCTTCAATCAATTTTTGTAATAGAAGGTAGTTCCCCAACTGGAGCCAGCTGTTGTCCCTAAAAAATACTACTCATTTTTAGGACAACCTACAGATCAAAATCCTCTCTTCCCCTTTCAAAAATTGTTCTGAGCATTCATGGTCAAAGGCTTTTGCAGGTGGTTTTAGTCAAAAGAATCAATTTTTTAACACTTAGTCATTTTTGGGGACTATTTCAATGTCTTGGTTCAATGGAATAGTTCATCAGCTCAATTCATTCAAATTGAACCATCGGCTTGAACCATTTTTGGTTCATTCAATTGGTTCAACATCTTGGTTTAATGAAATGGTTCAACGTTTTGGTTCAAAGACATGGTTCAAAGGCAAGTTCAAATGTTGGGTTCAATACTTAGTTCATTAGCTTGAACCATTTTTTTTGTTCAACCGATTGGTTCAATGTCTTGGTTCAACAGAATGGTTCATCACCAAAGTTCAAAGGGGCAGTTCAATGCAAAAAGAAGCTTCCCAAAGGACAAGTTCAAGCTAGAAAAATACCAAACATCAAAGCTGAAGGAATTGCCAAGTGACGGGCCCGTAGACGTCAAATTCATGGCAATGAAATAACTATTAATCTTTGAAGGCTTGAGTGCAAACCCAAATGCATTCAAAAGCCAAAATTTCAAAGGGAAGAACTGTTGAGAGGAGCGTAAAGAGTCAGTAAAGCTGGGAATGTATCCTGATAGCTCAAATTACAACAGAAAGAGACAAAGCAGAGTGGAAGCCCCCATGTGTCATCTTCCACAACACTCTCAAAAGGTTTCTAAAAGATTCTAAAATTAGAGTGGAATATGTCACGTGTCTTGTTATGACTCAGCAGAACATGACAAGTGTTTGCACCCAACATGTAAGAGCGGCAATTTTTGCTGCCCTTGCATCTTTTGGTCTCTTCCATGCAAGAGCAGCAAATTTTGCTGCCCATGCATCCCCAAATTTCTCTCTTCTTCCCTTTCACCCCATCGGCCATCCTCCTCTCCCATGGATTTTGCTGCCCTAATCGTATGTTCCCTCCCCTCACCTGTAATGGTAGCAAATTTTGCCACTGATACAGGTCTGTGCATCCAATGTGTACAAGTGGCAAATTTTGCTGCCATTACACCTGTAAGGGTGGAAATTTTTTTTGCCCTTACACTCTTTCTTGCAAAGCATGTATGGGTGGCACAATTTGCCACCTGTGCCCTTTTTCACCTCATATGCACAAGCAACAAATTTTGCCACTTGTGCATACAGACCATCCCACATGCCAGGGTGGCAAATTTTGCCACCCATGCATCCCCTCTTTTTCCTCCTCCAGGTGCGAGGGCAGAATTTTTTTCCACCCTTACATGTTTTTCTTCAACATGCGTCGATGGCAATTTTTGCCGCTGACACATACTTTCTCCTTGATGTGCACATGGGGCAATTTTTGCCGCCTATGCACAAGAACTTCTCCAATATGCAAGGGCGGCAATTTTTGCCGCCCCTACATACCATCCCCATTTTTCCTAACTTTAGGAAATTTTCATTTTTCCTATTTTTTGTGCCTGCTCCCCTTTTCTTCCACTTTCTGACCTGCTCTCGCCTCAGCCTTTTCAAGCGCGTTTCACTAGTCATGATCACTCAAATGTGCAATTTTCCCAGATTGCTAATTTTTCCCCTAATTACACAATCATGATTATTATTGTAGTTTCTCTAAAGGATCCCTCTTCATCGATGTCTTTTCAACAAAATTTCTTCCAGATCACTAATGTTTCTCTTAAAAATTTGAAGACAATGAAGAAGACTAGAAATAAAGATTGAAGTTGTTCTTCCATGCCTTATTCAAAATGCACTTTGTAATTGAATTGAGACATTTTCACGTTTACTTTTGTAATATGTAATTACATGTAAAAAATTCAAAAAAATATCTCAAAAGTCAAAGATGACTCACCTTTGACTAAGATATTTTTATATTTTAATCTTTTTAATTTTGAAGGTTTCTCCCTATATATAGAGGGGACCTCTTTTGTAAAAAGGATCTCTGATAATTGAGAGAAAAAACTCTGCTGAAATTGAAACACTTCTTGAGACTTTGTGCTCAACTTGTAAATCATATTTTGTTAAATGAATGAGAAGCAGGTTTATTTCAGACTTTGTGTTGAAGTTATCTACATTATTTAGGAAATAGTTCTTATGTCCTCTTTCCTAATAATCTCTTATTTTTTTGATTTAATAAGCAAAGTGTGTGTATTGATATTATCTGAGGACGTTTCTAAAAGATAAAAAAGAGACTTTGAGCTACTTTTATCTTTGTGATCCTTTTATCCTTTGTAGTTTCAGGCAAAGACTTTGTGCTTCATTTCACTCTACGATTACACGTATTCTGAATCGGTGAAGGAGACAAACAGAATATTTTGTGCTTACGTAGGTTTCTTTGTTAACTTTGTTACTTCAGGTGATTTTTTGCTCTACACTGGATACCATTCCTGAAAGAAGAGGAATATTGTTGGCCAATGACCAAGATTTCTCTCTCTTGTTCCTTGGACATCACCTCTAAAAAAAGAGAGGTGGATGTTGTTATACCACCCCAAGTATTTTTTTCTACTTAATTATATATATATATATATATATATATATATATATATATATATATATATATATATATATATAGCATATAAATATTCATATGGAACCTCTATTTGATGAGAGGAGAGATTTACCTCGTCCAAATCTGGTAAACCCACACTTTTCATGACATAAATCTCCCTGTGTTGTGGTTGATATACTCATTTTGTCTTTAGTTAGTTGACAACAAAATATTCACCCAACACTACTACCATCTCATCACTTGAGGTAACCTATCATCAACCACATGGGGCAACCCAGCTAGTCAATACATAGGAAACCTCTCAAATATCTAAGAACTCAATAAAACAACATGCCCTATGGTCTTCTACCCTATGAATAACATCCCATATATATCATGCATGAGTCAGACCCAAATTCATACAGTGTCCCCTGATCTAAAATAGACTGACATAAGGCTATCACGTATAACAATACCTTATCATCTGACTTGTGACACAATACTCATACTATCACATATCCAATCATGAATTTTTAAATATTCAAAATCTCTAAAATATATACATCAAATAAAATGACCCTTAATCTTAGGTATATTCTATCTAAGTATGTCACTCACCTGACTAGTGCTCACCTCTCCTCCAGATCATCTGGTATCCTTATGATCACCAGTGTCCCTCTTATCAATAGTTTGAACAAAGTGTGGTTATCCTCTAGCATAATTCCCACCTCTATGGTATCCCCATCCACCACCCATTGAAAAGCATTAGTCAACCATTCCCATGCTCCAAGTAACATGATAATGAGATCAACACTTAGTGGGATGCACCTCATCTCCATGATGACTCTAAAGACCAATGTAACTAGTCACATTTTATCCACATCAGTTAATCCCTCTAATAGATCCAGTAGCCATGATGCATCTATCAATCATCAAAACCTTTGGCATCTCTACAAAATATCAAACAACAAAGGATGTATCAGATCTCCATGTCATAAATAATTAGTTGGTTTGATTTAGTTTTTCAATTTTCTACATAATTAGCCTATTTAATACTAAATTGGCCCCATATTTTACCTATGATACTAGATCAACCCTTTTAATTTCATACTAGATCGACCACATCAATACTATATCGACCACCTTCTTTCCTTGTGATACTATATCATCCCTACTTTATAAAGTCAAACTATTTTTATGATACTATATCAGCCCTCTTGAGTAAACTCAATTGGCCCTATCCTATGTAGTTAGCCTTTACACATTACCAATTAAGTTAGCCCACTACTATGTAGTTGGACCCCTATTAATAAACTAAATCGACCCACTATTATGCAGTCAACCTTATCATTCTCCCTTGCCTTATAGACTAAGTCATCCAGGTCAACTCTATTTGACCATAACAATGACTTTTTTCTCATTTACCATAAATGCCTTGGGAATTTATTGGTCTGACTTCTTCTTACCCAATAGCCCCATTTTACCCCTAGTTTATCCAAAAAAAATCCTAGGGTTCATTTTGGTTCCTATATTTTGCCTACCAATTAATTTTCTATTTTTTCGCTTAATTTCAAATAAAAATATTCAAGATTTTGAAATTTATAGTTGTTTACCTATGTTACACTCATTGCAGCCACTATGTGTCCTCCCCATCTCAGTTGTCATCTCCTCACCATGATGGCTCTCTAGTTTCCAAATAGTTCTCTCATAGCTCTATTTTCTCAAAATAGTAAAAAAAACAAATGAATTATTTTTCACCCTATTTATATTTACTATTCAATATTATTTACCTCTCAAATATTTACTATCAAATTCTATATTTTGATCATATCTTTGTTTATAATAGTTCATTTTACAAACCATAAAATATTCTGAAATCTTAACATCGTAGAGAATCTTTTCACCTATTATATGTCTATGTTGTAAAAAAATGGATTTTTCGCTCTTTTTCGCTAATTGATACAAGTTCACCAAATGCTCCTTACATTGGACACATTCATATTTTGCATCTCCTTCTTTATCTACAGCACTAAAGTAAGTAAAAGTATGTGTTTTTTCAATTCTATCTTTTCATTTATCTTATTTTCTCTCTATTGTAATTTATTCAAATTCAACATTATGTGTTGATATGTTCTTTTCTCAAAGCACCATCCCATGTTGCACCTACATGACACGTGATAAGCTTCAAGTGGGGCATATGTATATACATAATATTTTCAAACTTTATCAATTATTGATGTTTTTTTTCTTGTAGGACCCCATCAAGTTTCAATATCTCTGAGTGCAAGTCTTAAGGGGTGCACTGAGAAAGGGGTGGCTAGACCATTAGTGTTTGGCATGATTGTTGTCCATATACTACCACTTATTATCTACATAACCATATCCTAAAATCATTTCCCTAAGCTTTACCTCCTCTTTTTCACCCTCCTCTTGTCATTTTTTGCCTTCATTATCCCTTCCCTAACCTAAATCCTTTTTAGCGGTTTATGATACACTATCAAACCCATCAACCCTATACTCTAATTGACAAAACTCATTTAGGGTCTAGGTCATCCCTTGGCTGAAATAGACCAGGACCTAATTTATTTTTGTCAATAATGATACAGAGTCGATTGGGTCAACTCTATCAACTAAACTTTTAGAAAGGACTAGGGTTAGACATATCTATATAAACACATCCATTTCATCATTTCAGAGATATGAGAAGAAGAGATATATATTGTGCATCTATTTATCCACCATTCTAATTGAGGAGAATAGCTTAGTGTTTCATATTTTCTTTGGAGATACAGATCTTGTCTTATGGAGAAGTCTTTTGGATGCATTGATAGGTTTTGTAAACTAGAGTTTATTTATCAGTGTCATCCTTACATACCATAATAACTTCTTGTGAAGCACCTTGGCCAAGGGAGAGATTGAGGTTCAACGGGTTAGTCTTCAAAGGTAAGTATTCCTAACTTTCTTCCTCCTTTTTAAGAGTAGATAGATATGAATTTGTACTTCTCTCACATATATTAGGATTATGTATACATTGACATGATTAAATGTCTTCTATACATGTATACTTTTAATTTTGATTACCCCCACTTTGTGTCACAAGATTTGGTGAGCACTAAATTAGACATTACTTTAAATTTTATTATTTTAGTGAATATGAAAACATAGGACCTAGTTATGGTTATTGTATAGTTTTGTTTAACTAGAGGCTTTAAAACTCTCCCTAGTGATATTATTATGATAAGAGATCATTTGACTAGGTCTAATGGATCCATCTTGGCCATAACCCTAAATATCTAATGTATCGACAATCGGAAGTGTAAGTAGGATTTATCTTCTTTGAGCTAGGATTGATGTATAGATCAGTTGCATTACCCTTTGCATAAAATATATATACATAGCTTAATTAGAATTATTTTTTGAATGTTTACATTCATGTTTATTACCCCTGTGTTATGCCACAAGCTTTAGTGAGCATTAGGTTATATTTTACTTTACTTTGCATTTACTTTGTGAATATAGAAACCATAGGGCCTAGCTAGGGTTATTGCATGGTGATGCTTGACTATAGGCTTTATAACCCTCTCTAATAATATTATTATGGTAAGGGACCCCTTGGTTAGGTTTAGTGGATCCATCTTGGTCATGACACATAATGTTTAAATGTATCAACAAGTGGAAGTGTAAGTATGGTTTGTTTTCACTGAGTTAGGATTCATGTTTAGATTATTTACATTTTCCTTTGTATACACAATGATCATGCCACTTCCCCCCCGCCCCCCCCCCCCCCAAATCCACTTATCCTCATTTTCCCTCTCAAAGAATCTAAATCGTCAAGTAGGTATGATGGATTCCACTTACACTCAAATGAGATACAACAAAACAACTTGCTTTGCACACACTAGCAATTTTGATAGAAACTTAACTTAGTAAGCTACATACCGAGGCGAGGTTTAATAATTTCATGTTTCAATATTTTACTAAGGGTTATGTCTAGTTTATGCCCCAATTTTTAAGTCTAAATATTCACCTTCTAAGTTCTTATTATTAAGTAGCACTCTCTCTACAGAAGTTTCCATTTTTTTGAATCCAACACGTCCCATTCTTAATATTTTATGGGGACCCTCTTATTTCAGCATGACTACTCATTTTCACTATTATTCCTCATTTGAATGATCTCATTTCTAATGCACTTGTGTTAATATGGATTTCTCATAAGTGTTCAGTGTGTTTTATCTCTGGTTCTCACATAAGGCCATGGAATTGATGTATTTCTTGTTCTTGAGTGTTGATTCATATTATCATTGATCTTGGCATCTTTATGATAATTATATTTGTATTTTCTCTATATTGGGCTGTCTATAAATTTTTGAGCTTTCTATCATTCATGGTCTATCATAGGAGAACTTAGACCCTAGTTTATTTGAATTTGTTAATAGAATTAATCATTTGTTTGTTGGCTAATGATGTTATTTGATGGGGTATTTAAGTTTCCTGGGCTATTACGGAGTAATCTCTCCTCATCTATATTTTTCTCATATCATTTTTATACTAATGTGTTAACCTTGTTTCAAGTTGTTTGAGTTATAATCTATGTTCACAAAGCCCAAGTCATAGTGGGATGCATAGAGACTCAATTTCATAGTGGACAGTGAAACGAGGAGAGCTCACCAAAGAGTGTGAAGTGGATTTCACAATAAGGAGGAGTTCATAGAGAGTCCCAGATCAAACCATTAAGAAATCAACTCAGTGTCAAAATAAGTCCCAAGGGAGTTTTTATACTTGAATAATTTTGGCCTTCCCAACCTTTCATAGAAGAAAAACATGTTCCCTAGTGTTTCCTAGTGAATTCCTAACACTTTATGAAGTCTCTGTAAGTTTTTCTTGGCCTCTTCTATAACTTCCTAGCACCCCTAAATCCTTGATAGACTAATGTGAAATGAAGAGGCACTTCATACTAAGTTTATTTCTAGTTATTCTTGATGATGGTTTGAGGCAACACTAAGTTAAATTTGATGGCCTCCTGGTGATGTTTTAATAATTTCTTGATGTGTTAGTTAGTGTAGCGCTCTTATCCAATCAATAGAGGACACATGGACGCTGTTAGTCCAGATAGTCCTAGGGGTTCCCAAACTTGTCAATTTGTTAGTTTTTGGATCTAATGGGAGGTTTTCACATGGATATTTTAAGTCATGGGATGTCATCCTGTCATTTCTCAAGGTTAATCTAAAGGTGATGTGTGGCATGCCATAGAATATGAAGTCAATCATAAAGTGCCATATAGAACCCTGTCAGTCTTGACTCTTGACATCTTGATGTCAGACCCTATCAGGCCCCAAAATGAATCAAAATATGCCACACATCCTCATATCAACATGGGCTCAAACTCCTAGTGGTAGACCTATTAGTGTACATAATCTATATACACATAATATTTTCAAACTTTATCTATTACTGATACTCTGTATCTTGCAAGAACCCATCGAGTCTCAATCTCTCTGAGTGCACACCTTAAGGGGTGCATCAGGAAAGGGATGGGTAGACCATTAGTGTTTTTTGAGATTATTATCCCTTTTTCCACTTGTCATCTACACATTTTTCTCCTAAAACCATTTACCCTAATCTTATTATTCTCTATTATACCCATTCCAGTCATTTATCACATCTTTATCCTCCTTTTCCTTACCTTATCTCCTTTTGATCAGTCGGTTGTACTAGGTCAACTAGGTTAGCCCTATGTAGTTTTTAGCCTCTAATTAATATATAGGGATTATTGGTCAACCCTGTACTATTTTGGGATATTTTCACTTGATAGTTATGTTATCCCTTTGGTTGACCTAGCTAGGGACCTAATGAATTATTACCTGAAAACATACAAGGTCGATTGGGTCGACCCCATATAACTGACATATTTGAAAAGATTTAGGGTAAGATCTACCTATATATAAAAGTTCATTTTCAACCATTTGAGAATAGAGAAGTAAATAAGAATAAGTTTGAATACACATCTACTTATTGACCATTCTACTTAAGGAATAAAGCTTAGGGTTCCATACTTTCTTTGGAGATACAAATCTTATCTTGTGGAAATGTCTTTTAGATGCATAGATAGGTTGTGTAGCCTAGAGATAATTTATCTTTGTTATCCTTATATACCACAATAATATCTTGTGAAGCACCTTGGCCAAGGGAGAGATTGAGGTTCGACGAGTTCATATTCAAGGTAAGTATTCATAGCTTTATTTTTCCTTTATAAGAGTAGATAAATAATGCAGTTGTGCTTCTCTTCCATGCATTAGGATTTTGTATACATTGACATGAGTATATGTCTTCTATGCATGTTTATTTTAATTTGTTTTGTTTCTAACCCTGACTTTGTGCCATAAGATTTAGTTTTCACTAGATTAAATTTACTTTCTTGTTAATAGAATAAAGTGAAATACCAAAACATAGGACTCTTTAGGGTTATTTCATGATTGTCTTAGATTGTAGGCTTTGACACCCTTCCTAGCATAGTTTATTGTGATAAGTGATCCCTAATCTGGTATAGTAGATCCCCATATTTCTCATATTTTCATTTAACAAATATATTCCCAATTGAAAGTGTAGGTATGCTCTATCTTCTTTGAGCTAGAATTGATTTATAGACATGATGTGTTTTTGATTGCATGCATTCTGGTGAACCCAATGTGAACTAACCCTTATAGGATTTTTTTACTTAATTTCATTTTTTTATAATTATTTTTTATCATATATTTATCATGCTGGGTCAACTACATCGACCCAATTCTATTTTTTATGCACAAGTTTTTAGGTACAGCTAATGGATTGACTTAGTTGACCAATATAGTTTTATAGGTTTTTAGACACTTGGTATAGACTACTAGGTCGACCCAATACATTTCATGCACTCAGTAACATGCTCTTGCAAAGCTTGATCGACCAAATCAACCTAGTTAGCAAAATTTGCAAGAATTTCTCAAGGTTTTTGAATATCAATTTTCCTTTTCTGCATCTCCGATCCACCAAGGTTCCTTTATATATCTCTATCTCTTTCCTTACACTCTTGTGCATTTCCTTTCATTTCTTGCTTTCAAAATTAAATGCAAAATTTTTCCTATTTCCTGTACTGGGTCGACACTATCAACCTTGTACATTTTTCCAGCCTACTAGGTCAACACTACCAACCTTGTACATTTTTTTCAACCTAATGGGTCAACATTATCGACCCTATATAGTTTTTAGCCTCTAATATTTTGTGTTTCCCTCATTGGCCAATTTTATCTCTATTTTTCCTCCTATCCTTTTGATATCCATTCCTTAGAATCATGAATCCTCTTCTCAAATTCTTTCTAGATAGTCTCAACCCATTCCAAGTGTACATGGGTTTCTATCTCCTACCCCACCTCTCCACCATAGATGATAACTCTTTATGGTGCATCTCTTCATCACACAGTTCTAAATATTCTCAATATCTATTTATCCCATACTGTATAGTCGATCTAGAGAATCCTATTAGACAAATCCCAAACCATGACAATCATATACTTTATACCACTTTTACACCTTCTAAACCTAGAATTCATAAACTCATCAACCCATATACATCAAATGTTGAAACCTCAAATTATGTTCCATCTCTTACAACCAATGTTCACAATCCTCTTGTTACACCCATAACAAGAGCACCTAGCATTATCACTTCCCAAATTAACATGGTTTAAACCACTCAAATTGATAATCTAGGTGGTTCCCAATTATTTAAAAACCTTGATAATAATATAATTTACACTTCTAGTAAGAATGGTGGCTTTACCAAGATTTCTTATTCTTCTACCACACTTAAGACAACTAACACTAATGTTGGGAATCCTCCACCTACAAATAATCATCTTTCCACCAACACTAACAATCCTCTTCCTAACAACACTACAACTCCACCTTCAAATATGTAAATTGATACAACTCAAATTATTGCTCAAATAGTTCAACAAATGAACATCATGCAAACAACTAACACCTCTCAAATGATGAATATGAAACAAAATTTACTACACATGACTAGTCAACCACCTCAAGTCATCATGTCTCAACCAAATAAAATTTTTGTCCCTCCTCCTCTTAGATATGCCAATGAGAATATCATCCCTCAACCTCTAATTAATAACAAAATACTTCAACATATTCAAAATGAACCTTTAGCCCCATTCATTGCATCCATAGATATTGGAAACATTTCTCCAACTATCACATATAATGGGACTAATAACCCTACTATATTTCTTAAGTATTTTGGTAATCTCTATAAGGAATGGATCCAAACTAATACCTTTGATACCACCAAGCTTTTAGCCAAAACTTTTATTGGTGATGCACTTGAATGGTACAACCAAATTCTTAGACATTCCATCTCACAACTAGAGGATTTAATCAATGCTCTAGTGAAGGAATTCTAACATGATGACCTTCCTAAAAATTACCTTAGCCATTTCACCAATGCCAAGTAACTTCCTAATGAAGATGCTCATACTTTCATAAAATGATATAAGTCACTCACTCATAAAGTGGACCTTAACATGAATGATGATACTCTTTTAAAACTATCTGTTATTGCTCTTTAACCACCCCTTCAATACAAAGTTTGAATCTTTTCCCCTAAAACTATAGAATAAGCCTTAAACCAAGAAAAAAGTCAAGACTTTCTTATGACTCAATTTGAATTACCTTAAACAACTACTAAATAACCTTTTAAATCATTTTATCATAACATTAATTCATCCAAGCCTTCCCAACCTCAAAATGGAGCATCCAATTTAACTAATTTTAACCCAACCCACCCTCCCTTTAGTCTAAAATAACTTAAGAATAAATTTCACCCTCTAAACCCATGAGCTTTGTCTTTCCAAACTTCCTCCAAAATGGTACAATCCTGAATAATTTTTTTGGTGGCATGATACTATAGTTCATTCTCATGAGTCTTGTCGTGACCTTCACCGATTTCTTCTTTTTTCCTTGCTTGGTCCACATTTCAATCTTGAAACTCTCACAAAACAATCTTATGAATCCTATCTTCAAGATTCTCAAATTTAATCTCAAGAACCAAAATCACATCAAAATCAACTACCTAATAATCAACAACAATTATCCCATACCTACACCTCATCTGCTATTTTTTTTCAAACCACAGTTGATCCTTTTTCTTACACCAATAAGAAAAAGATAGCTAACATGAACAACTTTAAACATATTATTGCATCCATTAAACCTCAACCTCTTATGTTGTATGAACCAAAGGAGTACCTAGTTCAAATGCCTACTCCAAAACATATCATCGATGTATCCTCCTTTACCTTCTTTACTTCCTCATACCTCTCCTAAACATCATATGTCACATTCAACATCCTTGAAATCTAACAAACCAAAAAATTTACATATCTCTAAATGCACCTACCAACCCAATGCAAATCATTCTAATGATTCCATATTACCTCACTCCAACTCACATGTTTGGGCATCTTGATATGCCCATACACATGTCCCTTCAGACTTTGGGGCATCTTGTGATGCCCATCCCTACATCCACTTACCCATTGGGACATATTATGATACCCACTCTTATTCTATAATGCTTAATAACAACCAAATTGAACTTCAAAAAACCTTTTGAGACTTATAAACTCATATTTCACATGCTCATCTTTGGTATAAACGTTAGCATAGATCTTACTTGTTCTTTTTATCTCATGTTTATTTTTTTGGTGCACTTACCTCTTTTACTTTCATTTTACTAGCATCATTATTTTCCTTTACGTTCTTTGGTTTTCTTCTACATCACATTTGGCATTTGTTTTCATTTTTGTCCTTATATATTTCTTTTATTTTTGTCTTTTTATGTTATTTTTTGCCTTAGTAGCTTTATGATTATTTTTTCCCTTATTTAGCATTCATCTCCGTGGGTTTCTCTTTTGTGAGTTGTAGTATAAGACCATGGATAGGACCTAGCCATCCTCAAAAAATAACACCTTTTTGCTTTTACTCATTCATTTTTCACATACTTTTTGGCACCCTCATGGGTTTTTATTTTATGAGTTATAGTGTAAGACCATGGATAAGACTTGGACCTCATCATAAAATTACCATCTTATCATTCCTTTTATAAGAAAATATTTTTTATCCTTGTTCTCAACTTTAGCTTTTGCTTCTTCCGGTAGATGGAATTTGCACAATAATATATGTTAGCATGTTTTCCTCCATTTTCCTCATTCTTATGATAAGGAATCACATATTTATTGTCATTGTATCCCTTTTTACCCTTTGTCACATTCTTTGTGATTTAAAGTAAATAAAATTGTTTCATGTGTCATTCCTCTTGATTTCCTTTCCTTTCACTCCACATTGGATAAAATAAGGTCAAAGTCAAGAGAGCACTTTTATTTTACCTAGATTTATGAGACTCTTAGACCCCATGCTCTTTGAATTTATCTCTCTTAGAAACCAAGTCCCAAGTATTCAAATGAAAGTCATATTTAGCACCCATGTTTGGTTTTCCAAATCCATATGGAGAAGGAATAGAAAAAGCCATCAAGAAAGTTAAAAGGAAAATCATTTGAAACAAAAGGAAATGATATACAAAAGGCAACATACAAATCTCAGAAGTAAAAATCACACCAAAGGACATGATTACAAGCACATATCCTATTTTTAATAAAATTTTAAACTCCATAGTTGGCCTCACATAGATCCAAGGTCCATTGGGGTGTAAAAGGCCAGTAGATTGGAATAGGAAAATTCAAAAAACTCTATGGTGCTACCTAATTTCTCATGGAAGTACCTAATTTTTGTAGGAGACCAATGGTTCTGTAAGGGGTCCTGAGGAATGGGGAACATGTTGTGTAAAGGTAGGTCCATTTTACTTTTCATGCATATAGCCTTCATGGGATGATCTAAATACTTCATTCATTGACCTAAGACTTGTGTAGCTAAGAGAAGTTCTTCAAAGTCCTTAAGGTTGAAAGTCCTATTGTTTTGACAAACCTAATTTGAGTATCTTAACTTTTATAAAGATTTCCTCTACCTTATTTTTTCCTTAATTCTCCCCTCCACCCATTTCATTTCCCCCCTTGACAGGAAAATTATGATTCTAAATCTATTTTCCCTCTTCTATACTTCCTTCATCTCTTAAAAACATGTTAGCACTACTTTGTTTCAGTTTTATATATCCTTAGAGTACAACAACATGTTTGAAAAAAGATGGATTACACCCTTACACCATTTATTTACCACACCATCTCATTATCATCCTAGTCATAACATTAAGTGGTTGCGTTTTCTTACATTGTATCTTAAAACAAGTTTGAGTTTTCATCCTTTAGTGTTTTTTTCATTTATCCATCATGTTCTTATTTTTTGTGGACTTCACTTATCTTACATATGACATTTTCCATTATTACATGTTTCTCTTTATATATGCCTTATTCATTTTTGTCTCACATCTTCAATTACATTTCATTTTTAGTCTTTCATGTTTTTCTTTTTGCTTATCTTACATGCGCTTACTTTTTAATTTCTTACTTATCTTTGTTAAAGTTTTCTTACATGGATATTTCATTTGTCATTCATGTTTTACATGCTTCCCAACATGATTTAATATATTCTACATTCCTTTTTTCCATTTATGTTTTACATGTTTTCCCATGTGATTTATTCATTTGCCAATTATTTGTCATTCATTTGCCATCTTTTTGTCATTCATTTGCCAATCATTTTGTCATTCATTTTCCATCCTTTTATCCTTAATTTTCCTTCAATATTATAAACCTTGACTTACCACTCCTAATTTGCCAATTTTCCTAAACTATCTATCTCTACTAATCACTATATGCATATCTTCCAAAAATTTCAATTTTTTGGCTATATTTTTTTTGCACTAACCTCTACAAGTTTACCTAGCATTATTCACATTGGATGCCTTCATTTATCTTACAGTTTACTTCTTTATCTACATCACTAAGGTAAGTAAATGTATGCTTTTTAAAAAATTTTTCCTTTCATTTATCTTATTTGTTGCTTATTCCACCTTACTTAGCATCAATGTTATGTGTTATCATTTTCTATTTCCCAAAGCACCATCTTGTGTTGCACTCACATGACACATGATGATATTTAAGTGAGGAATATCTATAATATTTTCAAAATTTTATTGATTATTGACACTTTGTATCTTGCAAGAATCCATTGAGTCTCAATCTCTCTGAGTGCACGCCTTAAGGGGTGCATCAGGAAAGGTGTGGGTAGACCATTGATGCTTTGTAAGATTATTATCCCTTTTTTCACTTGCCATCTACACACTTGTCTCCTAAAAACATTTACCATAAGATTATTCTTATATGTTATACCCATTCCAATCATTTATCACATCTTTATCCTCCTTTTCCTTGCCTTATATCCTTTTGATGAGTCGGTTGTACTAGGTCAACTAGGTCAACCCTGTATAGTTTTCAGCCTTTGATTACTATACAAGGTTGACTAGGTTGACCCTATACTATTTTGGGATATTTTCACTTGAGAGTTATGTTATCCTTTTGGTCAACCTAGCTCAGGACATAATGAATTATTACCCAAAAACATACAGGGTCTACTGGGTTGACCCCATACAGTCGACATATTTAGAAGGATTTAGGGTAAGATCTACCTATATATACAAGTTCATTTCCAACCATTTGAGAATAAATAAGTGAAGAAGAATATGTGCATACACACATCTAATTATTCACCATTCTAATCAAAGAATAAAGCTTAGGGTTTCATACTTTATTTGGAGATACGGATCTTGTCTGGTGGAGAAGTCTTTTGGATGCATAGATAGGTTGTGTATCCTAGAGCTGATTTGTCTTTGTTATCCTTACATACCACAATAATCTCTTTCAAAGCACCTTGGTCAAGGGAGAGATTGAGGCTACGCTAGTTCATCTTCAAGGTAAGTATTCCTAACTTTATTTCTCCTTTGTAAGAGTAGATAGATAATACAGTTGTGCTTTTCTTCCATGCATTAAGATTCTGTATGCATTGACATGAGTATATGTCTTCTATGCATGTTTACTTTAGTTTGTTTTTCTTCTAACCCCACTTTGCTCCACAATATTTGGTGTGAACTAGATTAGATTTACTTTCTTATTATTAGAATAAAATGAAATATCAAAACCTCATACTCTTTTAGGGTTATTGCATGATTGTGTCAGACTGTAGGCTTTGGAACCCTTCCTAACATAGTGTATTGTGATAAGTGATCCCCTAATTGGGTCTAGTGAATCCCCATATTTTTTATGCTCCCACTTAAAAAGTATATTCCTAATCAAAAGTGTAGGTACACTCTATCTTCTCTCATTCAAGATTGATTTATAGACATGATGCATTTTTTATTGCATATAAAATCAATAATAAGCCACCATGTGGCACACCATAGACTTTCCTAAGCCCCTAAAATAAATTTGATGGTCATATGCTCATCACTCAAACATCAAGCTTAAACCCCAAGATAATAGGGGACTACCACATGGCCCACATGACATCACTATATCAATGTTTTAAATTTTATAGCTTGTCTAAACATCAAAAGCATCAAGTGCAAGGACACATGAAAAGGGACATGCAATCATTATTTTACTCATGGCATTTCTTAAAGGGGCTCAAACCATACATAGGTGGTTATCCAATGTGTAACTCAGTAGACCATAAAGTAAAATGGGCTTGAGGAATATAGGGTGGGGCCTGAAGGGATGAAATGCACCTTACAGCTAGATGGTAGCATCACAAATCCCAAGGAGTCCATGTGGGAATATAGACCAACATAGTGTATAAGTGGGGCCTAGAGCACAGTAAGGAGTCTAGGGTAAATCAAGGACATGTGACATGATATAGAGCCCATAAGAGTCTATAGTATATTACATAGAGGATACTATAAGTATAAAAAGACTCTACATAAGGTGTTGAGTGGAATGCATGGGGTTTGTAGACTCCAAAGTGGAGAATACAAGAGAATAAAGGATAATTCAAATCCCAAAGAGATTAATGGAGCCTAGGAAACACAAAATTAGGTCATGATGGATTATGAAGGGATACTATAAGGCTAACAAGTGGATGTTGATGGGGAAGCATATCCCAATGGACTAAGAATGGTCTAGTTGGCTTCCATACCATCAAGTTCAAATGAGCATTAATGTTGCAGTCATCTAGATATTAGGAGGGAATATGGCTAGATTTAACTATGAAATTTAATGTGGAAATGGAATTAATTATAGAAACAATCCAGTGGGCAAGGAATAGTTGTAAAACGGCCAATTATCAATTTTTGTGATCAACTATGTTTCAAATTTGTTGGACTGATGAGTTTTGGTTAAATCAAGATAAACATAACCTACATATTTAATTGTAAATTCACCTAGGGGCCTGAGTTTTACACTTGTCACACGTTGAATCTCTCACATTTATGGAAAAAGAATGTACAAGTAATGATTAAGTGGCGAACTTGACAGAGCTACAACAACCATAGCTTTAAGAAGGGAATGGAATTTTAGATTAGAAGGCTCTGCAATCATGACCACAAGATCATATCAAATTCTCAACAAGTTGGAGTTCATTGGAATCTGAATTTTTATATTTCCTACCAATTACCTAACATGTATGAAGTTAATGCCTAGGGGCTATACTCCATCTATTTAAGAGAAATTATTTTCTTGTAATTGGGGTCGATACATTCTGCATTAAAACTCTATCAAAATTTTGCCAAGATTGCACTTGAAATTTTATTTATGTTTCTTTCTCGATTTGTACTCCATGCTTAATTAAGAGAGAGACTATATTTTGTTATAAGTTAGTGGACTTGTCTGATTTATAAATGATAATATAATATAATTGTGCTAATTGCTAGTTTAGATAAGTTATTAGTTCTTGTTTTGCTTGTTTTGAAGCTATCTTGGGACCAATGTGTTCAACTATTACAAGTCGCTTACATGCTCATTTAAAATAGGAATTATTAATGAAGTATTATCTATGTTTACTTTCCTTATAATTTTTCATGTTAAGTTAATTTGGCTTGTGTAGTAGATAGGCATGTAGCTTAATGGTTTGTATTTCTATCAAACATATCTTCTAGGATTCAACATCAATCTGTCTCACTCATTTAAGCACATACTTATTTTTTACCCTTCCTTTTATTCTCATTTTTTTTTTTTTTCAAATGATCTGTCTCACCTTTTTTAAATAGGAGCTTCATAGTTTAACATGATATTTCAAGCACACTAACATTTTGAATTAATTATCAAGTTGAATATGCACAGTGGAAATAGTTTGCCTGATTTCAGATGCTATGATTGTATGGACTTTTTTAGCGCATGGATTACCAATAAATTCAAAAAATGAGGGGACTCCATCCTATTGAGTGTTATCTCTTTGTGCATATATCAGAGTGCTTAGTGCAATAATCACTTTCTGAGAGTGAGTCACTTGATGAGACCAACACTTGCCATGCCCCCACAAACTATTGAAGACATTTTACATAGAATCAAAAGGAACCCTCTTGACTACAAAAGGAACATTATCATAATGGTCAATAAAGGTGTAGAGCCTAGTTTGCTTTTTTAACCTAATTCTAATCTATAACATAATATTAAGAGAACTTATATTATATTAGTAAAAATAATATCTATTTTGAAAATAAAATGTTTTTAGAGGAATAGAGAACCCAATTAGTTTGCATCTTGAGTGATGTGATTCATTTGGAAGGATGCCATCACCTACGCATATAATTTATCCTTAGGGGTGTAAGAGGAAACCCATTAGACAACCTAATTAAATGTGTTGAAGATGTTATGGTGGAAGTGAATTAAGAATGATAAATAACATGAAAGTGCAATGTGTTAAAGAACTAGGAAATCAAGAAAGATATGGAAACAATTGTAGAATTTTAATAGCAAAGTTTTATTATATTAATCCCCATACAATACCTAAGAGATTAGATTTTTGTGTCAAATAAAATTCCTGACTATATTCTTCTATGGTTCTCAACTAGAAAGCTACTAACCTACAAATAATGGAAGCGAACATTATTATACAATGTAAAAATATGAAGTGTCAGTTACACCTTTATAATAGTTGGTAACAACCACTTCATAATTGATGAGTGTGGTGACATCACTAACTACCATTACTTATGAGCTATGAGTTATGTTACTGACACAAAATGATTTGTGAATTAAAGTAGGTTTGGAATTCAAGTAAAAAATTGTTGTATGGGTTTATAACCACTAAGAAAGATGTTTCCATTAACACAAGACTATATGTACAATAACATTGATGTTCAGAAAGATATAGTGACTCAGTTCCTCCTAGGTCAATTTATCCTTGAAAATAAATGGTTCTCATTGCATGAAATTATGGAAGAATATCTGGAAACAAATTGATAATTTTCACTTTTGTAAATAATTTTCCATGGGAAGGCACTTAACCTACTTTGATGATCTAAAAGAGAGAAATCTCTTACTGATGTGTCTATTTGAACTAAGTATTAGTGACATGTTCTGATTCCACTATAAAAATATAGTTTGGATTGATATCTATCTATTTAATAATCTCTATAGTATACAAAGTATCTAATAGGGTTAGAAAGTAGTGGCACAATAATTCTATGTTGAAGACTAGATGCGATCCAAGATCATTTGGAAGCTTAAAATTCTTATCTCCTACTTGTTTGGTGATAATGTAGGGCCCGTACCAAATTGGACAAAGCTTATGGTAAGGTCATGTTAGTCTTTCCTTTTGTAGGTGTAGCCAAACTTGATCACCAAATTTTAAGGTGTGTGGTGTCCAATGCTTGTCATGACACTACTTGTATTTTGAATTTGCTAATTATAGAATGGTTTTCACTTGTTTTTTTATGTGTTAAATGTGATCAGTGAATTTAACAATTTTTTTAACTTCCTTTTGTGCTATAGGAGTTGTTAGTGTTGATGGTGTGATAAGGCAATCTATGTCAATGGGTGCTAAAGGTTGGAAACCCAAACAAATCTAAAAATGGTTATGTGTGGTAGAGTTGTGCAAAGCTATGTTTTAGATGTGTTGAATGAAAGGAAGTATTTCATCCCAAGTGAATTTTTTTCTTAGGGTTTTATACTATCATAAGGTGCACTATCATCATATTTACTACTTTCATTTATCCATCAGTCTTTGGATGAAAGGTGGTGGATTTGTTCAACTTTGTGTCTATCATAACCAAAGTGCTTTCCATAAATGGATCAAAAACATTATATCTCTATTATAAAATATAGTTTATAGGATTCAAAAGTGGATTCAAACATATTGAAAGTAAAATTGAATTATTTCTAGAGTTGATATTGATTTCTTATAGGGTATGGTAATTTCCATTTTTGAGAATTTATCAACTACTACATAAATATAATTATTAACATGCTTGGTAGTATGGTATCTTGAGATAAATTATATGGACCCATATTCCCATGATCTCAATACAACCATCATAGGTGTATACAAACCTTTCTTCTTATTAATTGGTTTGGCAATTTCACATGTAGTACAAGACTTGATCTCTTTGGATGCATTAAATCTGAGATGTGGTTAGAAAAAATAATTTGGCAACACCAAAAGAATATTTTCAACTCCAAAATGTCCTAAAACCTTGCTAAAATTATGCTTCCATATTATTTTTTCTCTCTACCTCATGTGGAACACACAAGTCCCCAATATGATATAGAATTCATTATGTAAGTAGAAATTTAGAACTAATTCACCATAGAGAAAATTTTGATAGATATCTTTGAAATCCATGTCAGATGGATAAAATTTTGACCATGTGTTAAATTCATAATCACATGCATCAAGTACAAAAAGGAAAGTTGAAATTAGTAGATGACTCAAACAATCTATGACTGGATTGATGCTTTACTTATTATACTTGATGTTTACATGGAATTGTTGAAGATAAGAAGACCATTTTTATGCCACTCTTGCTATAATTTTATATAATTATAAAATAGCTTAAGTGGCTTGTGATATATGGGGAATAAGTCTGATGTATATAGTACATAGTGAATTATACTATTTTAGGGGATTACATGCATAGCAGGACTTATTTTATGCCTATATCCTATCCTATGCCTAAATTTAGTCTTTGAGAAGGGAAAAATTGTAATATAATGTTGACCTATATTTAGGAAATATTATCCAACACAAAATATCAGAATGCTAGTATGCTAAATTGGTGAAAAATACATGGTATAAATGTGTGATATATAAATTTAGAATGGACTTGTTTTTAATGAAATTTAGGTCTATGTTAAAAATATTGTGATCTATAATTGAAAGATACACGGCTCAGCTAGATCGCTTCAAGTATGGACTGTTCCAAAGGGAATTTATCCTTGAGGAGATCACTTATATACAAATTAGCAAAGGAGAATACTATTTGGGTTGCTTTTATTTATTTTTTAACTAGCCATGAAAACATTCTATTCAGTCTTCAGCAATTCAATCTATACATCTATGCATACACTTTGTCCACTTGTACAGTTGCTTTTCATGTTAAGACTATGGGTAAAGAATAGCGCCCAATTTTTTTGTACATTGATTGGTGTTGGTATTGAGATTATAATTATTTTTATATATACTAACATTTGATATATGGATGTGATTTTGTGACATTTTAAATCACTAGTATATAAAGTCGTTATGACATGGTAGAGGTTTAAAAATTTACAGCGAAGCAAAATTAGTGACAACTGTATAGAACACCTGCTTCTACTCTTTGTCACGATTTCACAATGGAGATCAAGTTAGATTAATTGAAATGAAGTTAAAATGGTTTGCTCTATTGGAGCGTATAACTTGCATCCTTTAGCTAATAATTGAGGATCACCATTTTTAGGACTTAATTAATCAGCTGTGTACTTACATCTATTTAACTGAGCTGCATGATTTTATAAAATCACCCCAAATCTTTTCCAACAGTAGTACATACATAAGGGCATCAAAATTCTTGTGGTGAACCATTCATTTTAGCTAACGGGTTTTTGGGTTACTCAATATTATTGTTATAGCATGAATTGTTTATAACTATAAGTGATAATCAAATAATAATTAACTAATCAATATTATAAACAATTAGCTATAAGTGATTGCATTTTTAGCATTAATTTTGTTATTCATATGTCAAAAATCACTTAGCGTTATTCGCATGTACAAAAGTCGTCGTTGAAAACTGGCAGCTCAGATGATAATTATTAATATAAAATAATATTAGTGTAGCATTAAAAGATTAAATAACCTCTAGCGTGGATTTGTGACTTTTGTTTTTTATTACCAATTTGACTCATCCATTATCATAAGGCTAAATGACTAAATGAGGCACTAAACCTTCTATATTCTAGTAACATTATTCGATCTACTAATGATTTAATAATGAATTTTTTTATTATATAGGCAGTAGATAATGGCCTATGGTTAAATTAATTATGACGATTAGAAAAGTTCAGTCTAAAACACACAATGTACCCAGATGGTACAAGTTACGGATGCTATTATGGAAATTAAGGTTTTATGATGTAAATGGAAAACAAATACGAGGTTTATACATATATTTATGGTTTATGTATATGTTTACTATGAGAAACTAATCCAACACAAAAATAAACTTCTAACCAAACGTAATGTCATAAACGTAGATAAGTATATGAGAGCTCTTGATTAAGAAATGTAAATGGATATTAATATAGTGTTTAAATATCATTTGAGTATTTACATGTGATTAATGTTATGATGAATAAGTACTTGTATTTAGGGATATACTTATAATTAAATGTATGGTTGAACTAAGTCTTAAGGTGTCCATCAAACTGAACTACAACCACATTAAAATAGTCTTTTAGAAAATAGAACGAGATGAATGTTATAACGAGCCTATGGATTCTCTATTTTTCTATAAATGAATTATTGGATGTTGGTTATATATATTGAGAACTTGTGTGCAATTATGTTTTGGTTATAACCTATCTATAATGGTGCATCATGATGTGTGATTATAGATGTGATGCTTGAATGTTAGTAATCAATTTACACTTAGGGTTTACCCAGGTGGTATAACCCCATACATGCCTGATTGATGTTATGTATGTGAATCATTTGATTTTTGAAATTATAAGTTGGATTTCGTGTTATTATATAGTTGGAAACCTATGATAGTATAAATATATGTTAAACCTAAATGGTACATACTGAAATTGTTATGCCCAAACTCAATCTTCATTTGATTGATTTTATGTATGCATGTTAGATTATTACTATGAATAGTATGTTTGTGATGATTAGAAGGATTTTAGGTATGCGTGCATACAGTCTTTAGACTTTAACGAATGCTATGATAGTATATTATTGTGTTCTATAGAAATTGTGATTTGTCTCATTATATTTAGTTGCTTGGATATAAGCTTGTGTTTTTATGTAGTTATGACTAATTTATTATGATTGATTATAAAAAATTAGTAGTTATGTCTTTGAACATTAAACTATGATAATATGGGTTATCATAAGATGTAGTATGTTTGAAAACTATTTGTGATAATGAAAATCTGCAGTTAAATGTGCATTTATTTAGGTGGTATAAATTGTAGTCATTATTTCTAATATGGGATAAAAAATAATGTAATATTCATTCATGCGGTTAATGAAATAAATATATGTTTTGGTTACTCCTATGTTTAGCATGTTATATGATGTGTTTGCTAGTAGGATGTAAATAAATCTTGTGTTGAATTGTATTTGACCAATCTGCATTACTGATATAGAGTAAAGAATTAGATGGACTTCACTAGATTACAAGTAATACAATGACAGATGAAGGCAGTCTAATCAAGTGGTGTGTATGAAATCAATTAATCTATATTGTTATTAATTATTATTTGTAAAACTTTGGTTCAAAATATGTTTAGTGAGACATTATCTTTTCATGAATGTGATTTACATGTTTATGTGATATCTTGTAATAGACCAAATTTCTATGATACACTACATATTTGGTTAAAATCATACAATATATGGGTATTTGTTTATCTCTTTAGATTCATGCATCGTCACTATTTACTCATTCGTGAGGGGAGGGCCATTTCTTAATGGGATTAGTGTGGGGGATCGTTGGTCCATGGTTGGTATGAAAAAGTGCTTTGGATGATGTTCTCCCTCCCCATAGCAGTACTACTTATCAAAACGACACTTAAGATTACCATAGATACTTGAGTGTGAGAATTATGATTTGGAGAAGCTATGTATCTATATGTACATTGTATTGTATTGTACTTATCATTGAATATTATCATGAAGAGTTGTAATTACTTATTATTGTACTTGGACAATAGTGATTGTAGACTTATTATAGTTGTAGTAGAGTTAATGTGATTGCTTTCTATATTTACATTATGACGTGTATTCTCATGAAATTAGAGATCAATATTATGTGATGTATTAGGCTTGTTGTTATTATCATAGCTTGAGTATTTCTTATGGTCTCTATAGATTCTCGTGGTGTAATCTAGAATTGGTATATGTGATTAAATTAAAAAAAAATGATATTTTTGTATGTCTACTCCAGTGCAGTTGTTACATTGGCATTGTAAATCTACCCATGTGTATTTAATGTATTTTTTATAGGTGTTAGATATTTTAATAGTGTAAAAATGACATTACACCCATTTTGGTAAAAGGGGCATGTGCAAAGAATGACACGCCATGAACTCTATGACTTGGTGATGCAGAAGGTGAAAGGGGTAGGTGGGTTTACCAAATTGCCTTGTGATGTAGTATGTATACACTTATATATATTGTTTTGATATACATAGAAGGGAAGAATGAGATCATTCACCTCCATAAATATGAATATGTATGTATTCAGGAGGTTGTAAATGGAATATATTATTTTTATAAATATAAGTATTCTTTCCAAATTTGTGTATATTTCTTTGTATCTATTAGAGTTATTTTTATGTGTTCAATGTGCCATTAGTAGATGGATAATGTGTGTTAGTTGTAAGTCTTGAAGGAAGAAAAATCGAATGAGCTAACAAAAATCAATCTAGAGTTTGAAATTAAGCATACAAAATCTATGGGTTCTTATGTTTAAGAGCATGAAATGACAAACACTAATAAAATCATATTACTTTATATTTGACTCTAGAGGAGTATGCCAAATAATTAACCCTAAAAAAATAAGATCTATTGCAAATGGAGCAAAATTTATTACTACATAAAGTATAAAGGGTCACAAGTTCCACAAAATGTAATATGGCTAAAAGGATTTACAATAAAATATAATAAACATAGAAAATGAATTTAGTCTCTATAAAACAAAAATTAACTTAATTAATTTTAAAAAGTTAGAGAGATATATACATGCAAGGTTTACAATTAAATGATTTTAAGTTGTGAGATTATGACAATCATCAAGATGATGTGATAATACAAGAGTGCTTAGCATCAATAGAAAGATGATCCATGGATTTTAGAATGATTATAGAATAATTTCCAAATTCATCAAAATTTATAGTACCAAATTTGACAACTTGGTTTGCATGGATTATACATCCAAAAACATTGTTGAATCTTCCATGTCTTTTATCCAATCACTAAGAAAATGGAATACTTTGTCTTTCCCTAATTTAATAGCCAACTTTAAACTTTAAGGAAAAAAAATGTTTTAAATCTTATATTATACTAAGAAATTATTTAACTATCTTAATATTTATTAATCCTTATATAATAATAATATTACCAAAAAAGAACATACCAATAATTTAATCGCTGAATTTAAACTTTAAGGAAAAAAAATGTTTTAAATCTTACATTATACTAAGAAATTATTTAACTATCTTAATATTTATTAATCCTTATATAATAATAATAATAATAATAATAATAATAATAATAATAATAATAATAATAATAATAATAATAATAATAATAATACCAAAAAAGAACACACCAATAATTAGATTGATTTATCAAACAAGCAAACTATTTACAAATGTGCATCAAATTCATGTAAATAATAATCAATTATTTCAAATACTAAATGCATGAATAAATTAAGATTCCTATGTACTTACAAATGAGATGAATTTAAATTAAAATTTTATTAGTGTTCAAACTAACATTTAATAGTTGAAAAAAAAATACATATATAAAAATCACATTGAAAAGAGGTAAAAAATTTCATATAAGTTTGTTAAGCTTATACATTTACACTCTAAACTTATCTCGGGTGAATCTACACACTTCAAACAAAAGATTAATAATATTGAAATATTTAAGAAAGAAAGGATAATAAATTTCAAAGGCTATTTTTACATGTCTAGACTATTATGAATATCAAAGTGTTTGTCTACAAACAAATAATTTTATAGAGGCATACAATTTAACTACTAATAAATTCTCAAAAGTCAATTTTAAGTGTCTATATAGATGGTAAGCTGGAACCTACAATGATAAATTTATATTATATATAAAGAATAGTGAAACCTATTATATAAAAATAATTAATTTAAGACAAAAATATCTTTCACGATTTAATTCAATTCAAAGACATCTTTCACAATAAATGGCAAGCTGGAACTTACAATGATAAATTTATATATTTAAATTTATATTTAAATATGAAGAATAATGAAACCTAACTTATAAGAATAATTAATTTAAAACAAAAATATCTTTTACAATTTAATTCAGCTCAAAAACATCTTTCACAATAAATTTGTAATGATATTAAACATACAATTTATATATTTATCAATGTAATATTTAACAATAAATTTATGATAGTATTTAACATTACCTTTTAAATTTAATATATGTTGACAAAAAAATTGTTTATAATACATTACTCCATAATTTAATAATAATAACTATTTTCATTTTTTGAAAATGCCTTCAATCATAATCATTTATTTATAACACACAAACGTTAATAGAAATTGTAACTATTCAAGAAAGGCTAATATTTGGTAAAAGGCTTCCACAACTCCTTCACCTCTAATTAACATTCCTTTCGGTTTCATCCCTATCATCTTTAAGAGAAGCGACCAAGAACGTGAACCGTGTGGTGACAAAAGTATCTCCACCACTTTATCATCTTCACCAAAGGATCTCCACAACAAGAAAGGCCCTTTTGACCAATTGGTTTGTCGTAACTCAGCTTGTATAAAATTGTCCCATTCGGAAGAATCCACATTTGTAACATCAAGGAACTCAAAAGACGTTACAATTGGCTTCACAAAACGAACTACCCTTCCACTTACAAATATTTCGCATGGACCAACCTGCAATATATCACATTGTTTACAAAACATACATGAATTTTTACATCATCATAATAATTACATACATTGAATTTGTAACAGCTTTAATTACCTTCATAGACTGAATACAAGGTTTGACAGCTGTTATGCTCTCACATCTGAGCTCAAGTTCTTTCAAACTTTCCAAGTTCCTCAAACTCTGTATACCTGGCACCTTCCAGCACGTCTCCGCTTCCAAAACCTCCAATGCCCTGCAGTTTTCTAAACCTTCTATTTTTTCAACTTTGGGACAATCTGAAATTCGAAATTCTTTCAAAGAAGCCAAATCTGCAAAACTGGGAATCTCGTCTAACTCAGGACAGAAGGATATCGACAGCCGCTGAAGGTTTAGGAGCCCAGCACTACCCCTGATGTTCTTCAACATTTTACATCTCCCAATGCGGATCTGCATTAAATGGGCATCTGCTACAGGACTCGGAGTTTGCGGGGCGGGACAACAGACATGGCAAACTGATATCTCGAACACTTGTGTGACCCTCTTTAATTCCTTGAGATTGGAAATTGTAGAAGATGACCCCGCACCAAATGACAATTCTCTTACTCCTGAGTTCCATATGGTTAGTTCCCTCAAGAGATTAAGGCGCCCCATAGAGTGAGGTAACCGTTCCAACTTTTCACACTCTTCGATCCAAAGCTTAGTCAAGGAAGACAAGTTTCCAAGAGAACATGGCAAGCTTGTCAACATAGAACATCCACCCATATCAAGAGTATTTAAGGACGACAAGTTTCCAAGAGAATTTGGCAAGCTTGTCAACATGGGACATTTACTCACAACAAGAGTATTTAAGGATGACAAGTTTCCAAGAGAATTTGGCAAGCTTGTCAACATGGGACATTTACTCACAACAAGAGTATTTAAGAACGACAAGTTTCCAAGAGAATTTGGCAAGCTTGTCAACAGCCGACTCCCAATTCTCAGCGTTTCCAATTTGCATAGTGTACCAATGTTAACTGGTACATGCCTTAAGTAGATACAATTTTTTATATTAAACTCTCTTAGGGACGCCTGATTTGTGATTTGATGAGGCAACTCTTGCAACTTCTTGCAATCACTGAGGTTCAAAAACTCCAGCTTCGTTATGTTTTCTAGCATGTCACCCCTGAAGCTGAGATTCTTGCAACGTTCTAAATTCAGATATTCCAGATTTACCAGCTTCTTAAAAGAATCTGGCAACATCCTCAACCGCGGAGCATAACTCAAATCTATATGCCGCAAGCTTATCAACTCCCCTAAACGAGCAGGAAGTGAAACTATTGCACTCCTTGGCAACTCCAAGTGCTCCAACGATTCGAGACCACAAAACTCTTCTGGTAGACTGCTACCACGAAATCCCTTCGTACAGATCATCTTTTTCAAATGCTTAAGGCACCCTATTGAACTTGGAAACTTTTTTAAGGTACCCGTAATTCTCAACTCTATCAACTGCAAAGGAGGCTGTGGGAAATAAATTTTCAATTAGAAAAGCTTTGGTAAACCGTGAAGTATTTATAAAAGTTTGGAAGTTTCTTTAAAATAAAGAAAAAATGAAATATTTACCTCAACATTGTCCTCCCACAATTCTTCTAAATCACGACCATGATAAAGCTCTAAAACCCTTATATTTCTTAATGAAAGCCATGGTGGAAGATTCCGATCTTGGAAAGAATACCAACGAAGCCACACAAGGTGTTCTGATAATGATGCAACATTTTCACCAATTTCATGCTCTCGAACAAAAACAATCTTCAATCCAAAAGTGGATGTTAGGGATTTAAATACCCTATTCGAGTTTTCCACAATCTCCATCTGTACAGGATGAGTAGAACCTACCATCCGTGAAAGCTTCGTCTTTTCCTGAATGGAAAAATAAACATTATATGGACCCAAAAAAAGATAAAACATACATATGGACCAAAAAAAAACTAATTCCCTGCACTATCTCATATCAATTAGTAAGAGCAGTTGCCAATATGAGAAAGCTGACATCTATCAAGTTAATCATTGGCACATATCAAAAGGAATCGGTGCACTCCCATATGGGAGCTTACGAATATTAACCTCAATCTCCATCCGCGCACAATGAGCAGAATCTGCTATCCCCCGAATCTCCGTTCTTCCCTGAATGGAAAAACCAACAAGTTAAAATATATAGATAGACAGAAAAACTAATTTCCTACACTACCTCATATCAATTAATAAGAGCAATAGCCATCTATCCAGTTAATTATTCATGCATATAAAAAGGGATCATTGCATTCCCATATGGGAGCATACGAATATTAAACTCACCTGATAATGTGTTGGAATGTCAAGCATTTGCTGTGAAGTCCAAAACCGATGAGGTGTGTGGTCAGTTGCAATTTCCCTTCCCATATCACGAAGCTGATCATGCATTTTTATGTGGTGGTTGTGATCGAGCTCCACCAAACACTTGTTAACAAGTGTTTCCCAACTGTGGAGACCATTCCACCGACATCCATCCCATACTGCAATAGCCAAACTTTTTTCTTCTCCAATTAAAAAACAAGCTACGTCTAAGAATATTTCTTTCTCTTCTTTATCTAACGCATCATAACTTATTTTTAACCTTTGTTTGATGTCTGCAGGAACTATTCTTGATATTTTATCTAATGTAGATTCCCAGTACTGCTTGGATTTTTGTCCATATAACTGCCCTCCAAATACCTTGATAGATAAAGGCAAACCACTACAAACATTTACAAACTTCCTAACCAAAATTTCAAATTCACAAGGTGGGAAGGGCTGCACGAAAGCATGCCAGCAAAAAAGACGCTCAGCATGTAACTCGTTCAATTTGGGCATTTCATATATGGAGGAGACATTCGGTGAGATAAGGACTCCCTTCTCCCGAGTTGTGACAATAACAAAACTACTCGATGCAAGGCTATTGATATCTGGTAAAAGAGAATGCAATTGGTTTTTATGATCCACGTCATCTATAACGATGAGCACCCGGAGAGATCTCAAGCAATTTGTTAAAATTCCTCTGCCGACTTCTACATCAACAACTTCAACTGACAAATGATTGAAACCAAGGTCGTTTAAAAGTTGTTTCTGCTTGTCATGCAGAGCATTTTTGTTTGCTGCATCTCGGACATCAGAAACAAAACTGCACTTATCAAAAGACGAAAACTTTTTATTGTACAATTCTTTTGACAGTGTAGTTTTACCACTGCCACCCATGCCGACGATCCCTATAATTTTTGCATTATGATGGGTGCGGAAAAATTGAAGTGTAGCTTCCTCAAACTTTTGTACAAGCTCATCCATTCCAACTGGATGATCGGCTACCTCTAATGGAACTTTTTTCATAACTCGACGCACAAAATTCACAATATTCTTTAACAGCCTCCCTTCATCTCTAAACAATGCAACAATAAAAAAACCTTAAACTAAATATATATTACTAACTGTAATGGTAATTGTAAAATAGGAAATACATAAGGTGCAAGATTTTATAATAGACCAAATATTAGATAATATGTACCCATTGTTATTGACCACAAGCCCAGAATAAAATGAAATATCATGTAACGCCTTTTTCCACTCCTCCAGCTTCTCTGTGGGATATCTACGCTTCTTTTTAAGTTGGTCAAATGCATCAGCATAGATTCCTTTATCAATATATCGGAGGTCAGAAGGCTGAACATAGTAAAAAATGGGAATGATTTTGGTGTGGGTTTCGAGCATGAAAGACAGCTCATTCAAACACCAAGGGGATTCTACATATGTTTTTGAAAAAATTGCAATGTGAAGGGAGGCAGTAGCCATTGCCTGCCGTATTTCTGCAGGTATTACATCGCCAGGGTGAAGGGCTTCTACATCCAGAAAAATGCGCAATCCCATGCGAGAAAGAGTTTGGTAGATGGTGGTGGCTAGTGTGTGTTTCACATCAGGTCCACGGTGATTAATAAAGATGTCGCAGGGTACATTACTTGTAGAGGATGATGCAGGTTGGTCAAAAGGGTTTTCTAGCTCACGTTGGTTTTGCTGAGGAGAAAATCTGAAGTATGAAACGGTGCAGATTTGTTCCAAACATATAGGAATGAATCGACACCATTCTTGCACCAGTCTTCTACCCTCCGTTAGGCAATTCGGATTTTGCCTCGCTGTGGAAGAGGTAGTCGTTCCCATTAAATTGACTTGAGCTGAACCTATCAGAAGCTGAAGAGAGAGAATGAAAAATGTCAGTTGCTTTCGAGTGGGGTTGAAGGCAAAGATAAAGGATAAAGCCTATTAAGACAATTGGAGATAAATCAACTCGCATGAAAAAGAAGAGTTGGATAAAAGTTGAAGGACTAGTTCTAATTTCAATGTGCAGGGTATATTTTAGTTCAACCCTTTCACGATGATAAGTTTAATAAACATTTATACCAAGTTGAATAGAATGAATTAAATATACACAAATAAAACATTTTATTTTTTATTTTTAATGGAAACAGTTTTCAGAAAACAAGAAATACAATGCAAAAAATTGTTCACTTTAACAATAAAATAAACAAAATAGCCACTAGAAGCTTTGATACCAATAAAATATTAAAAAAATATTATTAAAATGATTATTTATAAAAAATATATATTAAATTTTTTTAATAATTTAATTAAATTGTTCTCTAAAGAGGCTTGATCATCAAAACACAAATGTCTGTCTATAAACCTCCGTCTGTTTAGTATTCCATGATTTTTTTGGCACAGTGTTTAATTTTAAATAAACGGCCCGGTTCTTTATTGCAGAAATGACCCCTATCTATGATTCATTACTCTAATTTAATGACACCACATGAAAAATAGTAGCTAGAAGTTACAGCTTCTTTCATTTCTATATTCATGACACAGAAAACATTCCTACCTTCCCCAACTCCCCTACAGATCAGAGCAGCACAATAAAAGACTCGGCCCCTCCTCCTTAAACAGACGTGCACAACTCGGCCGCCACAATAACAAATCAATATGTGGTATAAACAGCTAAATAATAGTTAAAAAACAGAGGAAATTATTTTCAAAACACCAGATCTGAACAAGATAAATACTATAATCTAAAATTTAAGAGAAACCTGTGAAGATAGGAAACAAATAAAGATAATCAAAATGAGGAAAGCAAAAAAATTACCCGAGATGTAAACACCACATAATCTAGACGTTCCAAACTTCTAGATCCAATGATAGCTTGAGGAAAATCTATTCTGGTCTCTCACAGATCTCTTTGAAAAAGATAGATCTGGTGTACAAAACGCATATAGTTCTGAAAGGATGGAAACCGTGTGTACAAAACGCATTTCTGAAAGGATGGAAACCGTGTGGACAAAACCACGGTGATAGGCAGTATAAATCTGTAAAAACAGCGCCCATCGTTTCATCGAGGAATCATTTCAGTCTAAGATATGACGCCGCGTGAAAGAATGGAAAGCTTGTGTAGATAACCATGTGAATCGTGTGTATGAAGACATCATTTCCGTCAAAGATGTGACCCGAACGATTATAAAATATCAATAATGAAAGACAAGCGGAATTTTAATGCGGGCCACTATTTTTACTTTTTGACAAAAGTATTTTCCAGGGATAAATTTTAAATAAGGATGTAAAGATATAACTTTCATAAAATAAAATACATAATTGTAAGATTTTTATTTTTAATTTTTTTTTTTTTAATTTAAAAAGTTTTGGGGAGTTATTGGTTGTTTATTTTGAGAGTAAGTTTTATTACATTTTTTATAGCCACAATCTTTTAGGGACGATTATTGATGAATAGAGTTGAGAGGAATTCGGCTAATAGAATAAAGGGTATTCCCCTAATGATATAAAAGATTTTGGTGGTGTTTCATTTCAAAATGTACTTTTTTCGCTTGCACTTGAATCTGAAACATGACATTAGAAAGAACAATAACTTTGTTAACAATAGATAAATAGTATTTAAAAAGATTTTTACAGGGTGCACTTTCCACTAAATTTTCCCTAGGAGTTTGGGGTCTCTTCTACTCCTTTTTTTGAAACTTACAATCTTTTTGGATTTTTTAATTTTCCCACCTAACTCCATTTCCAGCCACTTAGTTCAACATAAATCTCCTTGATATGATTTTTTACTAGAAGCCATAGCCCTTGTTTTAGCGACATTAATTTTCTTCGACATGTATCCCAAGGGACAAAATATTATCTTGTTCCAACCTTAAAATTTTATTGTGCTTTGCAACTTCAAACTCTACCATGTTTTGAATAGGGCACAAAGCTTTTAAGCCATTTGAAATTTGTACAGTTGCACCACACTTTAACATTTTGTAAACCTTCACTTTCATCACCAAACCTAGCTCTACATCTAAATGATTAAAAAGTCTTCTCCAAAATGGATGCCTTAATCATGGATTTAGCCATCCCTTCTATAAATCTATATTGAATAATTATTTTTGGAAACTCATTTCTTCTTTGAAATCCTTGTCCAATTCCTGGGATGTTCTCTTTAGAGGTTTCAAACATGTTTACATAGCTAAGTGTTGGAGTTGGTTTGGAAAGAAACCCCAGTAAAAGACCAATGCGATGATTACTTCTTACCACATAGGCATCCTCAAAATTTCCCATGCTAATATCCAAGGGAAGAGCCTTATCTCTAATGAGGTGAGGATCAAGAATCAAATTGATAGCCTTTTTCTTAGGATTCACATACAGCATCCTCCCTTTCAACCTTGCATTATCAAATACGTGTGTTTCCCACTTTGAATTGGGAAATGTACCTGGAAATGGAAAATATCTACCGTCAACTAGCTTTGGCAAAGTCTTCTTTAATTCCCACTAGTTATGTACCTTTGTTTCATTGATTTTCCCACTTGCTTGTCTTATGCCTATGTTGTGGAATGTGGAGATGCATAAGCACTTTTCACTTTGCACCATATGTTAGTGTAAAGTGGGTCTTGTATTTTTCCTCCCACCAAGTTATTTCTCTTCTACAAACTTCCATTCCATCCTGTGCACTTGAATTTCAATGCCAAAATTCTGGTCGACTTTAAACCATGTTTTACAATTTGCTTATGGATTTTTATAATTCTACAAAAACTTTGGGAATTGTTTTGAACTTTTACAACATGCAGTCAACACGTTAAATTCTATCAAAACATCATACATCCACTTGCTTTGTCAAATTTTTTTACCCTTGCTTCCCACGTGGTCAAGATCCGATGGCGTAGGGTTGAGTGTGTCTTTAAGTCCACAAATGCATACATGATTTATTATGTGTTTCAAAGATATGCCATGTTCATTTGATGTTTAATTCCTATTCAAGCCTTGTAGGCTTGTGGATTTTGCAATTCACATAGCCCAACAACATCTATTACATGACTTTGTATTCATTAACCTCTGTTCCAAAGATAAAGTCTTGGTACAGTTTTAAGCACAAAGACATACATCAGAAAATGTGAACAATAGTAGTGAGCACAATTGGAGAATAGATATATAGTTAAAATGTGATGATATCATCTTTCATCTATTCACTTACACCATCTTAGATCCACTCAAATGTGTTTTCACTTCTTTTGTGGTTTGATTGTTCACCTTCTAGACCATAATGATAAAAAAGCCTCGATTTGGGAAATATCAAAAGTGGGCAATTTTTATCAAATTTATGTATTCATGTCTTCAATATGGGACTCAAAGAATGACAAAAATCAGCTTTTCTAAAATTCAACTCACATAAACTGAACACTAATTTGAATGCCATTCACACATGGAATGCCTTCCAGTCATAAATTTATGGAACATATAGACTATCCACCAATAACATAGATATCTGAGATAAGCACATATTTGTACACTAATTTGCATTGCAAGGTATATTAACTTAACTAGTGGAGGATAAAAAATATGTGGAGTTTACCTCCATGATGCACAACACACAAAAAGCAGGCCACACCAAAAACACAAAATATGTATTTCGCAGGTGCCAGAGATTGAGATTGATAAATGCCAAGGCTATAAAAAATCTTCTATGATGATTTTGGTAAAATGAAAGAAGTCAAAAATAATGTCTTGCTACTACTACCAATGAGAGAAATAGAGCGAAGTCAAATGAAGTGTTGGTGTAGTTTAGGCAGGGTTAACGTCTAATGAAAGATGAATCATAAATGTAAAGATCTAATGTAATAATAAAGATCCTCCATTACATAATTCAAAGATCCAAACTCAAGAATGCAATTTAATTTGTAAACTAAATGTGTTTTGAGTTTGGACTCATGAAGTTAAGTTGTTACAACTTACCTAGTACATTATTACTTATCACACCATGATAAGAATATTTATGGTATATGCATTTATGAAAATATCTATTGGGGAAGGTATCGATTTTTATATTTTGAAGTCACTATCAAACTATCAAAGGGTTGTGGAGTGTGGACAATGGAAATTGGCATATAGTTGATGAGTTGTAGGATTATAGCCTCACCTTGTAGGGTGTAGGCTACACTAGATTATAAAATGGTTATTTTTTTAATTTTGAACGTTACATTGATAATTTTCATAATTTTATAACCATCTATTAATACATTTAATTTTTTTACCCATCCATTAATGTGTTCAATAATATTATTTAACTATATTTCATAGTAAAAAATGTATAAAACATCTAAATGACTATCAACTTTAACACCTAGAATCATTTCTTATTCTATTTTTTCATTCTATGTTTTGATCATATTCATATCAATACGTCTAGGGTTATGATTGACTATAATTATGACTATCATAAATTATTAAATCACATAATTAATTAATTTTGTGTGTGTGTGTGTGTGTGTGTGTGTGTGTGTGTGTGTGTGTGTGTGTGTGTGTGTGTGTGTGTGTGTGTGTGTGTGTGTGTGTGTGTGTGTGTGTGTGTGTGTGTGTGTGTGTGTGTGTGTGTGTGCGCGCGCGCGCGCATGCATGCGCGTGTGTGCATTTGTGTGTGTGTGGACACACACTACCATATGATTATATAAAAGCTTCTACCCATAGTTATTACCTAGATCTGTTAAGGATACATCTTGATTGTGATCAAAGCTATCACAACTAAAATATTAGTATGGTATGTATTTATAGTGGCAACCTATGAGTCTAAAATATTGTGAGAAAACACTTCCAACATTTTTTAGAACTTTAGGGAGTGAATTAATGTAGACCTAGTAGTATTTTAAGCTTCGTTACGTTTAGCTACGTTGTTGATAACTTAATAATATATTCAAAATAATTTTGTTTGATTTCAAATTTATTTGACTTGGTGTTAATATAGGTATTGTTATGTATAATTTCAAATGTTTAATTTTTATAAAATTATAAAGTACACTTTGCATGGAAATTCATTACATGTTTATTTTTTAAATTTAATGGTAGATGCATGAACATTTTTTAAAAATCCAAAAATGAGATTAATAATTTATAAGAACATAAACATTTAAATCTTAAAATAAAGAAAACATGTATGTGGATTATATGGGTTTAAAAATATCATAATTATATCAATGTCTATCTTTGATGTACTAAAATATATTTACATACTTGATTGAGTATTGCATATTGTACTCAATTAATAGGACACATTCAATTTTGAAGGAAAGAATTTATTTAATGGTGGTTACTATAGAACCTGTTCTTGTGCTCTTATTCCCCTCATGGGTTTTTTCATATCCTGCTCCTAATGGATCTATGACAAGCAAAGTTGGGTGAAAGATTGATGTTAGGCTAAAAATCATCATTGACCAGAAAGAAAATGCAAGGCATACTAATCACTCAATGTAGATCTAAATGCACCAAATGTGGAATGAAGCAAGGGAGAGAAAGAAGACATTGGTAGAGAAACAAGTTTTTTCATTGGTTCAACAAGAAGTATGATTTGGAGACCAAAATTCTAGAGGCAATAACTTTTGATATTTAAGATTTTTTTGAGATCTCATTTTTACCAAAACGACTATATTAAAAGAATAAATGGACTATAACCTTCCTTATCTAGTTAAGAATGTTTCCAAAACATTTTGGAAACCATATGATACTATTTGAGGGCCTAAAATTGCATTTTAATATATGTTCTAGGTTTTTCTATTTTTATAAATAACACATGTTTTGTACCTAGACATGAACTTTAGTTAAAATTATTCCATTAAGTTAATTTTAATATTTTTAGGATATGTGAAGATTTTTACCTCTATCCAACCTTGCATGCTAAACGTCTAAAGATAATAATTTTCTAAAAATTGAATGGGTAAGATAGATTTAGGTAGTTTTTGATTTATTTATTTTTTAATCATGTATGTCAATTCTAATTCTGAGTTGAGATTTAGTGAAGGACTATATTATTTAATATCTTATGCATTCAATGAGAATCAATAAATAAGTTTACTTTCAGGAAATTAATAAGTTTATGCATTTTGATATTTTGGTTAGATACTTTGTGTTATCATCATATGATATCATAATAATTTTTAATCTTGGAGGTAATATATTTCTGATTTTATATTTTATATTTTGTAGAATATTGTTTGACAGAATAAAAAGGTCAGATATGGCTGAGGACAAGGATGAAGAGGAATTATTCACATGAATAGAAATATACAAGAGATACAGAGGCAAGTGTAAAATTTACCTATAGTTATCATGAATGAAAGACAAGGGTGAGTGGAAAATGAAACAATGGAAGAAATAGATTGTGAAGATGAAATTCAACAAGGAGAAGAATGAAAACAACCTCCATAAATTAAAGAGAGGATGGTGAGGGATTTAGAGTGAAAAAATGAAGGAATCATAATTGACATTCTAGATTATGGAGGTAGTTTAAAACTAGAGGAGTTGATAGATTGGATGAACATCATGGTGAAAATTTTCAAATGTAAAACTCTAAGAGATGAGAAGAAAGTAATGTTTTCATGTAAAAAGTTATATTGTCATGCAATGATCTGATGGTATCACCTATGGAAAGAAGGAAAAATAAAGGGTAAAGATAATATCAATATGTTGAGTAAGATGGATAATAAGGTGAGGAAGAAATTTATTTCTGTGGAAAATAAAGAAACCTTATACAAGAGATTCAATAATTTAGGACAAAAGGATCACATTATACAATAGTATATAGACGAGTTTTACAAGCTTTCTATATGAGCAGAGTGTGATGAAATAGAAGAATAGATAGAAACAATGTATGTAAATGGTTTGAAGTTTTATATTCAATATGAGTTAAGAATTCATAGAATATTTTGGATGAAGAAGGCTTATTAATTACCTTTATAGATAGAAGAAAAAAAAGATAGACCTTCAGAATATCATTTTAAATAATAAGAGGACCATACCCTATATTAAGTGGATTAAGTGGGTTCAATACCACTAAAGGTAGTTTAATCCCACTAAAGGAGAATTATCACATGGTGAATAAAGGCAATAATTTAATGGACAAAGGTTTCAATACCAACATAAAAGAAGAGTATTTCAAAGAGGTTGAGGCTATGATGGTGCTAGAGGGTGGTTTCAAAATCAACGTATCTTTTATGTTTGTTACAAATGCTAATAAGAAGGGTATATGGTGTTTTAATGTCCACAATATCAAGAAAAATAAAGGAAAAAAGAGTATAACCCAAGATTGAATTTCGTTGAGGTTGAGACGAAAGAGAAAAATAATGAAGTTGTACTAGCATATACTAGAGAAAATGTGATGATGAGGAGAACAATAATTGTTTGAAGGAAAGAAAAGATATAGAATAATTAAGTGGTGATGTAGAGATGAAAACAAATAATTTTTTAACAAGGTGTACTTCAAGAGATATGATATGTAAAGTAACTATAGATGGTGTTAGTTCTAAAAATATGGTTTATAATGACATGATTGAGAAACTATGTTTTTAATGTTAAAAACGTCATTATCCTTACTGAATTTCATGGTTTAATAAATTGAGTGAAGTTACAAAATATAAAATGTGATTAACTAGGTTCTCTATAGGAAAAAATTACAAAGATGAAATATTTAGTGATGATATGCTAATGGATTCATGTCATTTGTTATTGGAAATGTCATGGCATTTTGATAGAAAATATCATGATGGAGTAAATAACATTTATAATTTCTAGAAAGCTAGTACAAAGGTAGTTTTATTACCTCCTAAAATATAAGGGAAGGCTGAAATCCTATTATACATAAAATAATTTATCAAGGACATGAATATGAAAGGTTTTTATTATGCATTAATAATAAAGTAGTAGAAAGACACAACAGTGATGAAAATACAAAAAAAGTATTAAAACTATTGAAAGAATAAACAAATGTTATACCTGATGAGTTACCATATGGTTTACCACCAAGGAGAGACTTTCAACATCATATTGATTTTATTCCAATATCGGATCCACCCAATCAATAAGATTACACGATGAGTCTTTATCAGCTACAAAATTGATGAAACATGTTATTGAATTGGTGAAAAAGTGTGTGGTAAAGGAGATAATGAGTCTATGTAGAACACAAACATTGATAGCTCAAAATATATATGTATGGTAGAGGATGTGTGGATTATATAGAAACCAATAAAATTACCATCGAATATAGATTTCATATACCTAATTTAGATGATAAAATGGATGTTCTTGCAAAAAATGTACTTTACTAATATTGATTATGAAGTGGTTACTATCATATTTATGTTCATGAAGGAAATGAATTTAAAATAAAATTCAAGACTAGGGATGACTTATATGATTGGATGGTACTAGTGCCATTAAAATTATCTAATACACCTAAAACATTTATGAGAGTGATACATAGTGATATGCAATTACATTGGTACATTTTTGGTGGTTTATTTTGATGATAATTTGATATTAAGTAATACTAAATAATATCACTTAAGTTATTTGAGGATAGTATTAGAGTTATTAAGAATGGATAAGCTCTATATAAATTTTTATAATTGTAGGGTTATCAATAACTATTTGGTATTACTTGAATTATCAGTTTCAGTAGATTGTGTAGGAATAAATGTGAAGGCAATTGTTGAGTGGCCTATTCTAAGGGGAATCATGGAGGTAATAATTTTCAATGGTTACGAAACTTTTTACTTAAAGTTCATTAAAAAATTTAATAGTATTGTTGTAATAATAACATATTGCATGAGAGGAAAATAATTTGCATGGATGAGAGCAACAACAAAAAATATTGGTTTGTTGAAGAAGATTATAGAAAAAAATGTTTTAGCATTACCAAATTTTAAAAAATTGTTTGAGGTTGATTGTGATGTTCCACGTGTGTTAAATTGTTTTGTGTTGAACTAAGAAAGAAATCTAATTGCATGTTTTAGTGATAAATCGAATGGGGTAAGAAAGAAGTATTCTACATATCATGTTGATTGTTATTCCATTATACAATAGTTACAAAACTAGAGGCATTACATGGTTCCTAAGTATTTTACCCCATTTACAGATCATGTGGCCTCTATGTATGTGAACACTTGAAAAAAATTAAATAAGAGACATGGAAAGTAGGTGTCTTTATTAAAGGGATTTACTTTTGTTTTGAAACATAAATCAAGAAACCATAATCATGTAGTTGATGCTCTGAGTAGTAGAGTGGAATTATTAAATTCTATAGTGGATAAAGTAGTTGGGTTTGAAGTTATTAAGGAGTTATATGATTCCAATATAGATTTTGAAAATATAGTTGAGAAAATCAAGAATCCATTAGCAAGTGAGAGAGCTACTATTCATAATGATTATATTATACATAACGGTTATCTTTTAAAAGGAAAAAAATTATATATTTTAGTTGGGTCTGTAAGAGATAACTATAAGATAATTGCATAGTGGTGGTTTGGATGGAATTTTTTGTAAGGATAGGATAATAGCTTTAGTGGAGGAGAATTATTTTTTTCCAAAGATGAAGAAAGATGTGGAAAGATATGTTTTGAGATGAAAAATATGTTAAGTGGTTAAAGTAATTGTACATAATAGATGGTTTTATAGGTCAATACCATTTCTAAGAATACCATGGACATATTTTAGTATGTATTATGTGTTGGTATTAACAAACACATAAAGAATAAATTATTCAATTTTTGTTGTTAGAGACAGATTTTCCAAAATGGTTCATTTTATTGCATGTAAGAAAACGAATTATCTCACTAGAGTTGCATAACTATTTTTTAAGGGTGTTGTGAGATTGCATGGTGTTACAAAAATCATTACACTAGATAATGACATAAAATTTATAAGTCATTTATAGGGGACCTTATGGAATAAGTCTAGAACTAAGCTGAAGTTTAGTATTAGATACCACCAAAAAAGAAATAAACTTATAGAAAATTTTAACAAGAGTTTTGGAAATTACCTAAAATGCATTATTAGAGAGAATACCAAGCAATGGTACTTGGAGTTGCCACATGTCAAGTTTTTATATAACAACATAATGAATACATCGATGGAAATATAATTATTCTAGATTTTTATGGGAGAAATACTACAAGTGTTTTAGATTTGGTGTAATTACCAATTGTAGAATGAACTAATGATGATGTAGAATAATTTGTAGAAAATATACAATAGTAGTAAGAAGAATTGGGAAGAAAGTTACAAGAAAGTATTGAAAAGTATAAAGTAACAACAAATGTAAAAAGATAGTCGAAGGTATTTGAAGAGATAAATTTATTTATGATTTTCTTGAGGAAATAAATATTTTCCTCATGCACATATAGATAGTTAAAGCACAATAAAATTGGTCTGTGAAAAATTGTGAATAAAATCATTAATAGTACTTATGAGGTAAGTTTACGACAGAATTTTGAAATTGTGAAGAATATTAATGACAATTCTTATGAGGCGAGTTTACTACATAGTTTTAAGATATCTCTGGTATTAAATATTTAAATTTTATATTATTTTTATGGACAAGATGATAAATAATAATAATGAAAATAAATATATTGGATGCAGTAGGTACCAAAGTAGAAGAAAGAAAATACACACAAGGCAAGGAAGTTATAACGTGTATTTGCTATAGTGGGAAAGACTAAAATAAGAATATAACACTTAGATTTAAGAATGTAAAAAAATGACAAGACTAAATTATATGGCTTGAATCAAGGTAAATCGTAGGAGCTTGATTATTTTCAACCAGAGCATAATGATGTAGAGACTAAAATTATGAAGGAAATAGCTTTTGATCCATGTCTTTGTTTTAGATATAACTTATGCTTAAATGGTCATCTCAAAAACATTATTTCATCCATAACCTATCATATTTGGATACAAAAGTTCCAAAACATTTAAGAGGCCATTGTGACTATCTCAGGCTCCAAAATTACATTTTAATATTTTGTTTTGGATTTTTTTCCAGTTTTTAGAAATAACATATTTTTTTACCCAAATATTAATATCAATTATAATTAATCCATTGGGTTAATTTTAGTGTTTAAAATATATGCATATATTTTTTGGTCCATTTGAGGTTACATGCAAAACATCTAAAAATATTAAATTTGCATTTTTTTAAATATTTTTAAACTCAAAAAACTATCCTTTTTTAGAGTTTGATAAGAAAGAGATTTAAAATTTTATGGAGAAAGAAGAATGCTTTACTTCTAGATAAATTATTGGTAGATTCATCAATCTCTAAATGAAATCCCATCTCCTTCATTGATCGATCTTGAAGAACCAATAACTTGTTATGCAAGTTAATTTAGAAATCTAACCATGTTGAAAACATTTTTTTATTAGAGGTTTTTTGTATGAGAACAAATAATTGATCCAAAATTACTAGTGGGTTATGGATCATCATTCCCTTATCTTCAAAACTTGGTTTCCACACTTGAATCCTCTCATTGGATATTTTTATTTCAAAATCACATGGGTTCATCTTACCCACCTCTCACTTGAGTTATGTTCTCACCTTTGCCATAGGACTATTGGTAATAACCTACGAGAGTTTATTCTATCTCACTAACCCACTACTTCATTCTCCCACAATACCTTCACAAGAATACTTTTCAGCATAGACACATCAGAGAACCATACTAAAAATATGTACTTGAAAGTTGATAATAGGATGTGGAATCATACCTTACACAATAAAGGTTTCTCTTTTCATTGTTTCTTTTGTTTTAAATTCTAGCCATTTATCCATACATTGCAGAAGTTTTAAAAAAAATAATGAAAACTTTTTATGAAAAGACTTTCTCTGTAAACAACTAACCATGGAAGGGGTTAGATGAATATCACATGATTAGTTTTTTCTTTCGATGATATTGACTCCCTTGAACTATGAGACACTCATTCATCTAGGCAGAATCCACCAGTGTAAGTACCAAATTCCATTTGTAAAAATAAAATCCTAAAGATAAATTGAGAAATTCTAGTAAAATGAGATTGTAATCCCCTTATCCCATGATTCAAATTGAAATGACAAGAATGAATGGACTATGATGACAATAAAGAAGAAAGATAATTTCAACAAGCCCTGATCCATCTTAGAGTGTTGGTGATTTGTAAACTAAAAAATACAAGTGTACTACATTCAAAAATCACTTGTTCATGTTTATGAGATCTTTAAAATTTTTACTTTCTTGCGTTTAATTTTGCATAAAGAAAGTAAAATCAAAATTAAAATTAAGATTATAATGTAATAATAATTAGATAAAATCAAAGATAACACCAACAAGTTGATAATAGAGTTCGGCTTCAATAGCCTACATCTCTGGGTCCGTTCCAAGTGAGGACTGTTTTATTAAAATGTGGCAACAAATGGCTTCAAAACCTTTAAAAATATTCAATTTCATCTTCTCTGATCTTTATATGCCTAAAAATATTTATTTTAGACCTAAAAACAAATGCCCAAGGCCGTACAAGGCAAAATCAAGGCTCTAATCCTCTTATTTCTCTTTACATAGTCAGAAATTCGTGTCAAAACAAGTAAAAATAACTCCCTTTTATAACACTTCAGCCATAATGGCTGAAGCGGTCAAGACCTTAACCTTTTACATGGGAGGTCAAGGATTCAAAACCTCCTTCCTCTGTTCTAGGTGCTTAGGCTCTCCTCCCTAGGTGCCAAGCACACAATTTGAATTTTCTTCCCTCCATTTTAGGCGCTTGGCTTAAGTTTTGTCCCACATTTGCTGGGCATGGTTGTTTTACATGATTTTAATAGTAAACTTGCTAACCTTATCAAATGAGTATGATTTGGGTGGCAATTTTGGATGCCACATAGCCTAGTCAAATGCTTAGATGCTTGTTTAGTGGAGTATTTGGTGGGTGGTGTGGAGGTTTGGCACCTTTAATATATTTGAATTTATCAAATACCATGTGCATAAAAAAAACACCTAACCAATATATTTTGCCCTCTAATTATATTCCATGTGTCAAATGGAGATTGGTCCACTTGGCATTCCACAACTGTGCCACATCACCTTACGACACCAAATTTTTACTTGTTGAACCAAAACATTAGCGGCCTATAACTTTTGCATACGGTGTCTGTTTTACAAATCGTGAAAAGCATCAAAAAGCTCTCAATGAGTACTACAATGTGACAATGATTTGAACTAAATTTTGAGGCTTTTGCAAAATATAATGGTACATGGATCTATTTGGATCATTCCTCCCCATTGGGAACTTTTGGACCTATGAAAGTTGAAATTAATTGGTAATGAGGCAAGGGTATTTTTCCCTCACCTTTCCAACTTCCATCCATCTGGCCTTGCTTGGGTGCATCCCTTTGAGACCAACATGAAGATATTCAACATTACCTCTTCGTGAAGTCTGCATATTCCTGTCATGTATAGTATCTTCCTACAATTTTGTTAGATATTCAGGAGAATAATCATCAACGGAAGGAATGGATACACTTTCATCATGATCAATGATCATTGGAGGCTCATACAATTTCAAATCTTCCACATTTACAACTGAATAAATATGCATGTAAGATGGTAAGTCTAATTAGAAAGCATTTGTGCCAATTTTTTTTGTTATCTGAAAAGGACCATATCGGATTGGTTTCAAATTTTTACCTTCACCTGTTAGTTTTTCCTTACTAATGTGAAGCCATACCATATCACCTACAACAAATTGGTGATCAATACGATGTTTGTCATGCCTGGATTTGTACTTGGCTTGACTTTTCTCCAGTTGAGTATGAACAGTCTGATGAATGAGCTGTATTTGTTCAATGCACTTCTTGGCTTGAATGGTTTCTTTTGGTTCACCAACAGCTGTATCCTATCCATAGCAAACATCTAGAGGAGATTCAAGCATGTATCCATAACAAAATTCAAATGGATATTTAATAGTAGAAGAATGAAGTGCCTGATTATATGCATGTTGTATGTAACATAATTGTTCATCCCATAACTTTGGATTTTTATTGCTATAACCCCTAAGAAAATGTACCACAATGTCGTTCACAACCTCTGTTTGTCTATCGGTTCGTGGATGAAATGCAGTGCTCTTTTTTTATTTAGTGTCCATTAGTCCCCACAAAGTTGACCAAAACTCCCCAATAAATTGAGAATCTCAATCAAAAATAATTGAAGTAGGCAAACCAAAATGAACCCATACATGTTTAAAGAACAAATATGTAGTGCATTCACCAGTAATCTGCTTAGTGCAAGGAATCAAAACACACATTTTGCTAAATCTATCCATAACCACATATAAATAGTCATGTTTTCTTTGTATCATACGTAATCCCCTTACAAAATCCATAGAGATAATTTCCCAGGGATGAGTAGGAACAGGTAGAGGAGTGTAAAGTCCCAATTTCCTGTTACTTAGTTTACTTGTGGCACAAAGAGTACATCCCTTTATATATTTAGTGACATTTTTCTTCATACGAGGCCAATAATAATACATTTTGAAATGTGCAACCGTTTTAGCAACTCCAAAATGACCAGAAATAAGAGAAGTATGTGCTTCTCTAATCATGTGCACCCTCTCCTTTTGAGTAATACATAGTTTACCCAAATGATACAAAAGATCATTGTGTACATGATAGTCCAATTCTTCTACTTGTCTACTACTCATCAAGTCTTTATAAACATCCTGAAAATCAAGATCATTCACATATTGTTCTTTATAACTATCATGAGACAAAGAACCATGTTGTAAAAGAATAGATGCAACAACCATAGGAGGCCTAGATAGCATATCTACAACCTTATTCTGAATTTCTTTTTTATACTTGATCACAAGATGAAATTATTGTAAGAAACCCATCCAACGAAAATGTCTAGACTGTTGTAGCTTAGTTTGTGATTGGAGATACTTTAAGGTCTAATGATCTGTATGTATTATTGTTTCTTTGCCCATTAAGTAATGTTCCCATTTTTTAACATTTTGAACCAACGCATACAATTCCTTATCATAAGTTGGATATTTTCTTACTGAACTTGTAAAGGTTTTAGAATGATAACAAACTGGTTTCTTACCTTGCATTAAAATAGCTCCCATAGCATACTCACTTGCATCCATCTCAATCTCAAATGGTTGTTGTATATCAGGAAGTGCCAAAACCAGAGCAATACTTATCTTTTCTTTCAAAGTATCGAAGGTTTTTTGATGTTTGCCTCCCCACTGAAAGACATGTTTCACACTTGTCCAAGAATGCAAAGGTGATGAAATATATAAAAATTGAGCAATAAACTTCCTCCAAAACTGTACTGTACCAATAAAACTTCTAACCTTAGTTGTGTTAGTGGGTGTAGGCCAATTAACAATGACTGCCACTTTTGCAGGATCAATTTTCAATTTACCATGTCTTACAATGTAACCCAAGTATATTGAAGAGGTCTTGCTAAATTCACATTTTGACATTTTTAGATAAAATTTTTCCCTTTGTAATGCATCAATGACTTTCTTAATGTGGATCACATGCTCTTCCCAAGACTTTTTGAAAATCAATATATCATCTAAGTAAACTATAACAAAATCATCAAGGAACTATCTAAAAACATCATTCATCAATCTCATGAATGTAGCCGGGGCGTTACACAACTTGAAAGGCTTAACAAGCCATTCAAACAATCCTTGTTTTGTTTTGAAGGCAGTTTTCCACACATCACCTTCATTAATTCTTACTTGTTGATATTCACTTCTCAAATCTAGCTTAGTGAAATAAATAACATGTTTTAATTATTCCAACAAATCATCAATACGAGGAAGAGGGTAACTATTATTAATAGTAATTTTTTTTAAAGCATGAAAATCAACACACATTCACCAAGTGCCATCTTTCTTTGGCACCAAAATAATTGGCGAACCAACAAGAGATGAACTTGGATGATTAACACTTCTATCCAATAGATCCATTACCTATTTCTTGATTTCCTCATTTTACACCACTGATAACCTGTACATGCCAATGTTAGGGAGAGGAGAATCCTACAATAGCTGAATTTCATGTTGAACTCCCCTTTTAGGAGGTAAGCCCTTAGGATCTTGAAATACATCATCATAAGTAGAAATGATTTCAACCAATTCATTCTTGTGTCTAAGATCACACTTTTGCAAAGCTTGAGAATATTCTTTTTCCTTAGACTTAATCAACATGAGACAAAAAGTCTTGCTTCAATTAACTAGTCTTTTTATTTGCCCTATTATAACTAGGGAAAGACTTGTTCTAATGTGATGTGCTCTAACTATGTATTCAATTCCATCATTAACAAACAAGTACTTATTCTCCTCTCTATAGAAGATTGCTTTTCTATCATAAAGATATGGGCTTCCCAAAATAATCCCACATATGTCTAATGGAACAACATCCAACTCAACCTCATCTATGAACATGGATGTGATGGCAAACCTTAGCCTACAAGTTTGTGAGACTTGTAGCTTTGCATTGTCACACACCCAACCTAGTGGATAAGGCTTTGGATGGGGATTGGTTTGTAAGCCTAGCTTCTTAACAACCTCTTCAGATATTAAATTTGCTTGTGAACCACTATCAAATAGAGTGTTAATCTTAGTATGCTTTGAAATAACTCTAATGTGGAACAATTCATTTCTTTTATTATCAACATGCACAAAATTCTATCTAGAAGAAGATGCATCATTTGATGACTTAGTGCTAGAAATTGAAAGAGAAAAATCATTATGTAGACCCATAGCTATGATCTTAGTTTCATCACCTAAATCTGATCCTAAGTCTTGAACCATAGCATTAGCCTTCTTTTCTTTCTTTTGATACTTCTTAGGCCTTAACTCAAGATGTAATTTCCAACACTTAGACTCATCATGATTTTTCTTGTAATGATTACAAAAGGGTTTTCCTTCTTCTTTTTTAACAGTATAAGTGGATTTCTGTTTACCCTTTCCTGATGTACTTTCCCCTTTGGATTGCTTAACATTAGATTGCTTACTTTTTACTTTAGGAAAAGATTCTTTTGATTATTTTTCTCTAGCCTCTAAATGAGTGGCTTGAACACATACTACATCTAAATTAGTGGTATTAAATATAAGAATCATATGTCTTAAGTAACTATGCAACCCACCTATATACTTTAGTAGTGTTTCTTGTGTGTATAGAGGAACATTCAAAAGTAAAGATTTTTTCCTAAAATCTTGTGTATAATCTTGAACACTTTGGCCTTTTCCTTGTCTGAAACTTTGCCAATCCATCATGGCTTGTTGCATATAGCCTAAAGGATAGAATTGCTTTCTAAGTTCTTCAATAAATTCATTCCAAGTAGAAATCGAGTTACCTTTTTGAACCTCAGCTACCTTCAACTTACTCTCCCACCAGATGAGAGATGTACCTCCCATACAAAGAGTAGCCAAATAAATTTTTGACTCATCCCCTGCAATATTTTGGACCCTAAATAAACCTGAATCTGCTTGACCCAATTATCCAACTTTTTGGCATTAACTTCACCATTAAACATTGGTAATTCAAACTTAATATCCAATTTTAGTGAAGGAAGAGATTCCACAGTTTTTTTACTGTCATCTGATGGAGAAGGTTTTTTTGGTTCCTTTACCTTTTGATTCTTGTGAATCACCTTCTTTTTCATTCTTGGATTTCCTTTGTTTGTCATGGTATAGTTCCTCAACCATGCTTCTCATGTCCATGAAATCTCGATGGAAAGCTTGTTCAGATTCCACCTCTTCTTTAGCCATCCTTGAAGCACACCTTGAACCAATCTCTAGATTATACTCAACGCTTTTTCCTTCACCCTTTTGGGATTTAGACCTTGTCAACATATACTACCAATCACTGTTAGATAACAACCACTCTGATACCAAAAATCTGATCTATAAACTAAAAAATACAAGTGTACTACATTCAAAAATCACTTGTTCATGTTTATGAGATCTTTCAAAATTTTACTTTCTTGTGTTTAATTTTGCATAAAGAAAGTAAAATCAGAATAAAAATGAAGATTAGAATGCAAGAATAATTAGGAAAAATTAAAGATAACACCAACAAGTTGATAGCAGAGTTCGGCTTCAATAGCCTACATCTCTGGGTCCATTCCAAGTGAGGACCATTCTATTAAAATGCTGCAACAAATGGCTTCAAAAACTTTACAAATCTTCAATTTCATCTTCTCTAATCTTTATACGCCTAAAAATATTTATTTTAGACCTGAAAATAAAAGTCCAAGCCCGTACAAGGCAAAATCAAGGCTCTAATCCTCTTATTTCTCTTTACACAGTCAGAAATCCATGTCAAAACAAGTAAACATAACTCCCTTTTATAACATTTCAAACACCATGGCTGAAGCAGTCAAGACCTTAACCTTTTACATGGGAGGTCAAGGGTTCAAAACCTCCTTCCTCCATTCTAGGCACTCAGGCTCTCCTCCCTAGGCACCAAGCATGTAATTTGAATTTTCTTCCATCTATTTTATGTGCTTGGCTTAAGTTTTGTCCAACATTTGCTGGGCATGGTTGTTTTACATCCTTTTAATAGTAAACTTGTTGACCTTATCAAATGAGTAGGATTTGGGTGCCAACTTTTGACACCACATAGCTTAGTCAAATGCTTAGATGCTTCTTTAGTGGAGTATTTGGTGGGTGGCATGGAGGTTTGGCACCCTTAATACATTTGAACTTATCAAATACCATGTACATAAAAAAAATACATAACCAATATTTTTTCCCTCTAATTATTTTCCATGTGTCAAATGGATATTGGTCCACTTGGCATTCAGCAACTATGCCATGTCACCTTACGACACCAAATTTTTACCTGTTAAACCAAAACTTCAGCGGCCTATAACTTTTGCATACGGTGTCTATTTTTCAAACCGCAAAAAGAATCGGAAAGCTCTCGATGATTACTACAATGTGAAAATGATTTGAACTAAATTTGAAGACTTTTGCAAAATAGAACTGTACATGGATCCATTTGGATCAGTTGGTCATGGTTGTTGTCAAATCCAATAATTTACATAATCTAAATGGATAATTAGAAAAATATGGGTGCATTTCCGTTGTATTTTACTTGCATTCTTAAAAAATTATGTTTCATGTGTTTGTATTTGGTGTACGGGCAACCATTATTTTCTAGTTTGATATTTTTTTCTCTTCGGCCGTTGGTAGAGGTGACACATGTGAGTGTTAAGATTGTATTTTTTCCTCAAAATTTAAAAGGTCAAGGTTCTTTAAAAAACATGTTTTAAGGCTTTAGTATTGAAATGGATGTGCTTAAGTTTCATGTATACTAAATGTGGTTATTGCTTATCTTATCTTATGTTTATTATTTTTTGTTTCATTTATCATTAGTAGAGGTGTTTTATGTTTAATTTAAATTATTATCTTTCTCTCAACTTTTACACAGTTACATAACATTTCAAAATATATTCATTCACCTTATCAAATATAAATACTATATTTATTCCAATAAGTGTTGCTTCTTACTTGGGGTATTTCTTAGTGGAAAAATTTGTGATCAAGGATCCACTAGTTAATATGGAATTTTACATTGTTAAAAAATTAGATTATGGACATTGATAACTTTTATGTCAATAGAAAGTATGTCCTATAGACATTATGATTCCTACATTTTATTCCATAATTTGTTTTTCCTAGATTTTATTATGCACATATGTTTGTATAAGTTCACTTTATGTGTTTTAACATAAAATAGTTGGGACATTGACAACATATTTTAAAAATGGAGTATGTGCATAAAGTCTTAATCTTTGAAAAGAAGTTTGATAGTACATTGAATGTGTAAAGATATTATATTTTTGTGTGGGTGTTTTTATATTCTATAATTATTCTTTGTCTATTTCCTAAGATACATAGAATGCTATATTTAATAATTTTTCATTGTAATTTATTTTTATGATAAATAAATATCAATTCGATTCCCAACTTTTATTATCTCTATTATAATAAAATTTCTGATCATAGGAATGCAGAAGAAATTTTTTTGAGGTAGTTTCCTTAATTTCATTTTTATACTAATCCATTTAAGACTAAATTTGGAATAAATGTGCTAAAAGTTATCTATTATATAAGATATATGTTTCATGGATGGCCATTCATAACTATTTTTTGAATTATAAATGTTTATATATATATTTTTAAATAGTTAAAACATTTACTCCATTTTGTGATATATAAAATTTTGGTACGATTACTTTATTTTATTATTTCAAATTGAAATAATGTTAGTGTAGGAAGAATAGGGGAATTAATTTGTTGAGGTCAATGTTTTGGTTTTGTCTTATGTTTTGATTGCACTGACCAACAAATTATGTATTTTTTTAAGGGCATTTTCGCTTTTTCCTAGATTTTGTATTTAATTGTATTATCATTGTTTGAGCTTAGTTTTCATGTCTCCTTAATTGAATAATTTGAAGTTTTATTAATGCAGACAAAATAGGTTAGTTTGTCAACCATTATGGATGGCACCAAGTTTTATGAAAGCATACAAAATAAGTTTTTTTTTTTCATTATTTTGAACTTAATTTTATATTTTATTGATTTTATTTTCTACGTTGGTTGAGGAAGGAAGGAAGGAAGGAAGGTCGGTCGGTCGATTGTTCTTTATTTGTTAATATGGTAAATAAATTTTTATTTAAATTTTTTTATGTTAAAAATAATATCAAATTATTATTGGGTAAGAAAGTTTATAGTTATATTGTTAAATTATTAAAAAAAACTTAAATATTTTTATATTATGGTTGTAAACATTGGTATATGTGATTCACAATTGCATGTTATTTTATTGATGTTGGTGTGTCAAATTCACATTTATTATGTAATAAAAAGTAGATTATATTTTACAAATATATGATTTAATATGTGAACAATATTTTTCATTCAACATTTTATGTTGGCAGTCTTCCTTATACACGTGAGAAGGATTAGATATGATTTTGGTAACAATCCCACCTTTCACTCCACCATTATCACTGTATCACTCACCTCTTAACTTTTGTATACAAAATAACATTTATGCCCTTGTGAAAAGAGAATGGAACATAGATTCATAACCTAAAATAATATAAATGTATTTTAGAGAATTATATTCTAGTGCAACCACTATGGGTTGGCCATACTACATTTTATATTCCATTAGTATAATAAAGTATCTTTATAAATATTGAAGTTGTTACTCTATTTTGAGTACATATGCATGGATGATATCATTGCCGAGTTTTCTATATCCCTCCTCATTTCTAACATGGCATCAAAACTATGATAATTTAATATGTTATCAAAGCAAGATCCATAACCTTCATTTCATATTTTTTTCAAATTTAGTTCTTTGGTTAAATTTGTGTTATTTTCACATTTACATATAAAATAGTTCTATTGAAATAATTATACTATCTTTAAATTTTTTTTCCATGCATGTTAGATATTCCCATTGCATTCAACATAAAATAATGTTTTTTTTCCTTAGATTGGATGCCATAGGGTGTTTTGTTAATCCATGTAGAATACATTCAATGTATATATAGATAATTTAAAAGGGAAAATATCACACATTTGGAAGGAAAATAACATGTTCAACTCATACAACATATTTTCAAGACTAAATTTTTACATTTTTATGTAACATGAGATAAACTCTTAACTTTTGTATTTTTCTAAAAAAATTATTTAGGTCTATTTGAAGAGAGAGTCGATGTAATTTTTCTTGGTTTTTAGAATTAAATTGTATTTACATTGACTTATAAAATGTTATCGGTGTGTTTTCTATTTTAAGCTTGTGTGCATGTGTAATGTTGCGCTCTATTGTCTACCATGATGTATTTATTTTTTTCAAACTATGTTTACATATTAATTTCGAAGTGTTTCACATGAAACCTTTTTGGACACTATCAATATAAAATTTACTTTAGTTGAGAGAGAGTCAAAAATACACTTCTCATTTCTACATAGCACTAGATAGACTATCATTATTGCAATTGAAAAGAACAAATAAGAAGTTATGTAGAATTGTGTCCTCGATTCCAAGTTCAACAATTGCTCGTGAAGGTTGTCATTAATGATATTCCTTCACTAAATAAATTGTGTACGTTGAAAAATTATGTTGATTAACGTGTAACTTCACGTTTAAATTCATTGGTTCTAGGGTGATGTATGATTGGTTGTAGTGTGATGTAATGGAGCTGCTCTTTACAAAAATTAAATTGTTATAGGTTCTTCGAAATCTTAAAAAGGCCCTGCCCCTTCCTCTTTAACAAGGATAAAGTCACCATGGTCACACATTTATCAGTGTGGTGGTATCATAATTATTTCCCGATTTTCATACACATTTCCACCTCTTTATCATGCCATTCAATTACGAATGTGATACTCAAAGAATGATCATTCAGCTTTGCAATTAACACATCGTCTGCGGTATTGATTTCCTTAGTATTCTTATTGTATTACTTCTTGTAGATGAGTACTAATTTTGTATTGGACCGATGTCGGAATGGGAGGAACTTGAACAAGACCACTTTTAAATATACATTTTAAGTAGATCAAGACCACGTGAGCAACTTTGGAATCTACAATTTTAGGGAGGTATATCTCCAAGTTGAACATATACTCATTATCCATGTATTTGAAATTTCTCTCCTTGGCTTACTGATGTGGAAGGCTGTTTTTGTAAGAATCTCAAAATTTTCGTGTGCAAATGTTTATGCCGGTATGATGGATAGATTGTTGTTGCCGTGAAACTGTTCAGAGTTTATTCGGAAACACAACATTGTTCAGTATCAGACCAAATCGAAATACTTAGGTTCTCGAGACATTCGTTAGGCTTAAAATGCTTTGGGTGGAAGTGTTCAAGATCAACGGATGAATAGATGAAATGTGGCATGAATAAGGAGATCAGTAGGATTGAAGTAATTACAAGCTTACGGTGCGAGGGAAGGATGCAATTAATCATGAAAATGTTGATGCAGGCAGAAATGAATGTTGTAAAAACACATTCCTAAACGAAAAAACGTGACATTACCATTCGGTAGGAAGGTGTGGGAGACGTTAGAATCTTAAGATGAAAAAAATGGAGGATTTGATGCGATTAGGAATGGCCTTATTGATTTTATAATTGTTTTGTTTAGTTAATTGAGAAAGTTGATTTTTGAGGCCATGCATATCGGTCCATCGGGTCGCTTCATCACTTATGGAACTCATTTTTTATTGTTTTATGACTCGTCTTTACATATACGGCCTGTCAGGACCATCGGTTAATTCAAAGACTTATTTCTATTTTCTTCCATTCAAGGACTTATTTCTATTTTTTTTTCAGATCCAATTTAGCAAATCAGTTTTATCAGGTATGCCGGGTAATTTTCGAAGATAATTTTTGGATTTAATGTTTATGATCCTGTTAGATATGTGACAATAAAATTTAAACTTGATTTTTTTGGGGTTTGATTTGTAGCCCATTTCTTGATAATGAAGTATGGGAGCCAACATTCCTACTATTATTGTAAGGAGGTCTAAGAGGACCAAAAATCAAGTAGTCAAATTCTTAGGATGTAGAAAGATGAATTTTACTGATTTTTATTTTTATAAGAAAAATCATAATAACATTTTTTCATTCTATTTTAAAAAAAAATCCTAAAGGTGCTTTACCAATTAGACATATTTATCTTTATAAAGTTCTAATGTAATCTATTATGACTTCACATAAAACCTATTCATCTTAGATTAATAAAATTAAAATAATTTACACCGTAAATGTTTCTTTAACTTTATTAAAGTTTTACAACATAAATATGATGTTTTCTTTCTTACGTGTTTTATATCTTATTATTAAATATTCTAATTATTTACTTTTGTAAAGAGTCGAATTTCCTAATAAATCCAAACCAATTAATTATTTACTTAAATATTTTCTTTAATTTAATACTATCAAACACATCAAGAATCCATAGCATCTTGGAACCAGAATCAAGTTCCATCCAAACCCTATGAGGCTCATTAGATGGATCAGACGCTTCCACTTGTACCAAGTATATAAGACCTTATTGATCTGATCCATTCATAACAGATCTGAGAGAACTTAGACGAAATCGGTTATTTCTGTTTTAGATTGAAATCTAAATTTAGAGTCACGAATTGAACTTTTTGCATTAAGTGTTTATACTTAAAATTTCTCTTTTATATAATAGAATAAAAATTTGAGAATTTATATTAAGAGATCAAATGAATTAGTATAAAATTTTGATCAAATTTTTTTAATATTCGAGAAAATCGCTTATCATATTTTTAAATGTGATAGCATAAATTAGTTATTCATTTATAAAAAAAATTCAATTATATATAGAGAGAGTGAATGCAATTACATTTATGTACAGTCATTAAGGTGTTGAAATTTGCTTTGCAAAGATGAATTTTGCCCAAGTTTATACTTTTTTAAACGTGTACATAAAGACGTAAATATTCATAGATTTGTGTCATACCAAAAATAATTTGAGTAGATGTGGGAACATAATTTATGAAATTATTTTTTTATTGCGTTAAAAATCATATAAAAATAGTTTTATCCACGTATTTATTTTTTCCATCACCAATCATTATAATTCCATGTGATTCTAATGCTCATAGCTTTTTATCAAGATAAATAATTGAGCCTTATATTTCATACCTGATAGGCGATTCACATTGGATTAGAGAATGAATATTATCCCATGCTCTCTGTGTGTGGCAACCTTTTAGGGCTTGAGGGTGATGATGGAGATAAGTTGGATCGCTGGTGACCATCTGGAAAATACAAAAGGTGAACAATTACTAGATACTTTTTTCTATGGTAAAAAGAATATGTTTCGTACATACATATTTTTCACTATTATATGGTATTAAACACTTTTATGTCGGTTTATAATGCGAATAGAAGTGTATAGTGGTTTTATTAAGATGTAATCAATACAAATTAATGTTCTATAGTATAAACATTTTTGTAATCAAATAACGCAATAAATATTAGAAACCTTGCAACATGTTGTAGGGTCTATTTATCAATGTTCTATGGTTTAAAATAATGTGAGGCACAGAATCGTGTGGAAACATTTTACGGCTTGAGTGTGATGATCGGATAAGTTGGATCACTCTCGAACAGGTGTCGAATACAAAAGCTGAAAGACAAAGAAAAATTGGAATAATGAATGGATATTATTTTCTATGGTTAAAAGATTATGCTTCGTACATACACATTTTTCACTATGATATTAAATGATTTTAGGTTGGCTTATAATGAGAATGTAAGAGCGTAGACGTTTCTTCGAGTATAATTCATTTAAATTTAAATTTTATAGTTTAAGTATTTTAATAATTAAACAATAAAATAAACCTAATGATATGTTGTAGGTTTTATTTATCAATGAATATTGGATATAATTAACAAATTTATTATGAAAATGAGTTAAGTTTTATATAATGTTATTATGTTTTATTTAAATAGTTAATATTAGTAGATTTTTTTGATATATTTTAAATATTTATTACTTCTAATTTAATTAAAAATTATTTTTCTTTAAAATATAAGTTATTAAAATTATTAAAAAAATTAAAAAATCTTCCATTTTAATCTATCTTTTCTCATATTTATTTAAAAAGTGATATTGGTTATCAATATTTAACTAATATACATATTTAAAATAAATTTATGTAAAATATATCGAAGTAATATTTTTATGATATAATTATTTATAAATAAAATATGGTAAAACTTATATATTATCTATAAATTTTTTGTGATTATTTGAATACAATCTATTAATTTATTATTTTTATAATTTCATTGTTATGATTATTTATAAATATATGCGTTAATATTTATATATTACTTTAACACTCTTGAATTAGTAATAATTATCTATATATATTTTATTTAGTTAATATTATGATTTGTTTTTACAATTTTATTGTTATGATTATTTATAAACCTGATGTAATAAAGTTTATATATTACTTATAAATTAATTATAATTATGTATATATTATTTATTTATTATCATGTAATAATAATTTTATGATAATTTAGTTTTAAAATTATATTTTAATGATATTATTTATAAATTTAATGTGATAATATATGTATATATGTGTGTGTGTATATATATATATATATATATATATATATATATATATATATTCATTGTTTTCACTATTTATAAATATAATGTGGTAGAATCTATATATTATTTATAAATTAATTATGATTACCCAATTATTTATAAATATAATGCACTAAAATTTATATGTTATGCATAAATTAATTATAATTATTTTATATTATTTATTTATTTATTTTGATGTTGTAATATATTTTTTCTAATAATTTAATTTTTTAATTTTATTGTTATAATTATTAATAAATATGATGTGTCAATATGATTATTTGTTAATTAACTATAATTTTGTAATATAATGTAATTTGTCAAGTGGAAATTAATTTCACATTAAAATCAATGAGGAAAGTTACAATGAGAGAAGAAGTAATCTTTAAAACAATAAATGTTAAAAAATTATATTTTATTTGCACAATACGAAATGACAATTTAATTTATCTCCCCTTTTTTACTCTTTTTTATTTTTATTTTTTAGTTTATATATATATTAATTTTTTTACATGATTGTGTTTGTTGTTTTATTTTTTCATTTAATTAGTGGAGTTTTGAAATAATTTGGTTTTAAAATTATATTTTGATGATATTATTTATAAATTTAATGTGATAACATATATATATGTGTATATATATATGTGTATATATATATATATGTGTGTGTGTGTATATATATATATGTGTGTGTGTATATATATATATATATATATATATATAATTTTATTGTTTTCACTATTTATAAATATAATGTGGTAGAATCTATATATTATTTATAAATTAATTATGATTACCCAATTATTTACAAATATAATGCACTAAAGTTTATATGTTATGCATAAATTAATTATAATTATTTTATATTATTTATTTATTTATTTTGATGTTGTAATATTTTTTTTCTAGTAATTTAATTTTTTAATTTTATTGTTATAATTATTAATAAATATGATGTGTCAATATGATTATTTGTTAATTAACTATAATGTTGTAATATAATGTAATTTGTCAAGTGGAAATTAATTTCACATTAAAATCAATGAGGAAAGTTACAATGAGAGAAGAAGTAATCTTTAAAACAATAAATGTTAAAAAATTATATTTTATTTGCACAATACGGAATGACAATTTAATTTATCTCCCCTTTTTTACTCTTTTTTATTTTTATTTTTTAATATATATATATATATATATATATATATATATATATATATTACACGATTGTGTCTGTTGTTTTATTTTTTCATTTAATTAGTAGAGTTTTGAAATAATTAAATTATTTTATGTTATTAGTTTTTAAATAATTAAATGTTAACATTCTCACGGCCTTCCATCCCCTAGCTCTCACTCCTAATGCTATTGTAGAAACACCTATCGATTTAAAGAGCATTAAAATGTATCAAAAGTTACTTATTAATTGCATTATGTAAAACAAGATTAAAGTGATAATTTTTAAAAAAAAAAAATAATTTATATTTGATCTCTTTTTTATTTTAAATAATTATTGAGACATTTCATCTTATTAAATTTTAAAAAAAATGAAGTAAATATAATAAAAAATAACATTCAGAGTACACTTCAAGCAATTAAATATTGCTCTCATTATAAGCTCTCTTAATGAAATAACATAATGAACAAGTTTGTTAGGAAATTAAAGACAAGTTTTACATGATATTATTGTATTATATTAAAATATTTAATATTGATAATATTTTAAAATTTTATTCTTTTTTATTACATGTTTCATTTTTTTTTTTCATTATTTATATTGTATAATTTAAAACATAACAATAGTTTTCAATAATTAAATATTATCGAGATACATTGCATCTTACTCATTGATTACATTTTGTAAAATGTAATTAAAATGTCAACCATTTTTAAAAAAAAATAAAAAATTGTTTCTATTTAATCTGCATATTTTTTTTATAAGTAACAAAACACTTCTTTTGATCGTCATTTTCTATGCCCCTCCTCCCTACAACTGATAGTCTAAATTCTTTGAACAGTATAAAATATTTTCAAAACATTGTATATTGTCTAAGATTCACAATGTTCTCAAATATGAGAACAAAATTCTATATAACTTAAAATAATGTAAATTAAAAATTAGCGTGTCCCACACACAGCAATGATTTCTTTAGACTCACATACCGAAGAGGAGATGTCAGAGGAAAGAGCTACTCCAAGAAAATGAATTACTTCGGCTTGAAAGTTAAGAATGTATTTTAGTTTTCTTGTGAGATAAGAAGAGAACAAACAGCGGAAAACGAATTACTTCTTCGTATTAGTAAGAGATTCATTAGAACTACATTTCCCTTACTATCTGCGTCGGCTGTCTAAGCCGCGTTGCCTCTCAAATTTGTTGTGCGCTGTACTGTTTGTCATGTTCGTTATTACTTCATGCTACGATTTAGCGATTAATTATAACTACTTTTCCCTTACTTTCTCCCTCCGTTGTCTAAACGCATTTTTTTTTATGTTCTGTGCATGCATTTTCAATGTTGTACTTTTAACGCAAAGGATTGTTTCCCTGTTCTTAATATTATTCTTTGAGTTGAAAATTACTGCTCATGCTTTCCATCCTATACCTTACGCACCCGTTTATATTATTCATTTACGTTGTTGTGCTTTGATTACAGAGTACATATTCCAGCGAATCGTTTCTTATTCTATTTTCTCACTTTATTTCCTTGAAGTATATTTATTAGTGCATCTAGGCTTCTCATTTGTTTGTAATTGAGAATATCATAACGTATTAAATCGCATAATAATATTCTTAGCAGAAAAATATTAGTTACCATATGATTACTTAGAAGCTTCGATCGTAATTTTTCAGTGTTTCTATTTAGGAACTTTTATTATAGATGCAACCGGATACAACCTGCATGGTATCAATGTTTTTTCAACTAAAAAATTTAGTATGGTATGTATCCATGGTGGCAACTTGTAAAGTGTTGTCCGTGCTGGCCGAGTATAAAACAATGAAATTTTTCGTATTAGTCCGCGGCGGCGAAGTAGTTTAGTGAAAGTTCTTTGCGACGGTTACGCTCAATGAGTTGTTAGTCACATAAATTTTAGTGACTTAGGTTATGTAAACTTAAAATGTAATATGTTAAACAGCGTTGTATTTAGCTTAGTTGTTTATATTTTAATAATCTATTTAAATTTTTTTTGTTTGACTTAAAATTTCATTGGCTTAGTGTATTATTTCAAATGCTTTTGGAATTTAATGGCAGATGCATGCACCTTTGAAATTTTAAGAGAGAAATTGGGAGGTAGAAAATGTTTTGGGAAATGATGGATAGACTACAGTGACCAGAACTATTATTTACTTCTTCGGAAACACACTTTTTACTTCATTATACCAAAGCGAAAGATTAACTGCTGAAGGCACTCCGTAGGCATAAAATGCTCTGGGAAACATAACAAGTATTAATATTCTAGGAAGGAACACCTTGAAACGGTCATAGAGGTGGAGTGTGCTAGATGATCAGGATGAATAGATGAAATGTGAGCAAGAATGAGGAAAAAGGCAGGATGGAAGTGGTCACAAGCTTGAGGCGTGAGGGCAGGATGCAACTGCGCATGAAAATGTTTAGTGAGGAAGAACGCAGGGAGTAGTGAATGCCATAGAAAAAACTCATAAAGGAGAAAGCGTGACGTTCGTACCTGGTACGAAGGCATGTGAGACGTTGGAATTACAAGATAAAACAACAAGAGGTTTTGATATAACAAGGAATGGCCGTATTGAACTTATAAAGGTTTTGTTACGTGTAAGGTCTTTATCTGTAAAAGTTTTTATTTTCACATCTCAGATATGTGAATTTTTAAATAAAAACATGCACAAGATTGTTTTCCTAATATTTGGAAGACGGGAAAAAGTGTTGTCTAAATTGTTTAATTATATATTATAATATTTTTTGCTCTTTCATTGGGAATCACTTCTCTAGGTTCCCTTAATAATCTAATCGTTTGTGGATAATGCACTCGATAACTGTTGGAGACGTCAAGCTGCCGCCATAATCATATACATAAAATGAATGCGTTCTACGGAGCATTTAGAATCATAAGCATCATGCAACTAATTTTGATCTCTGAACTAGAATGTTGAATATAGTGCACATGACAAAAAGTTAGACTGATTTCATAAATAAGAGAATGTGTACACCAATTTCTTGTTTCTCCACAAAAAAATATAAAACTATCTAACAACTGAATTTATAAAATTTCACAACGATGAAGAGGAGCATTGCAGATGATGAACCTAGGAGGAGCCAACTACAAATTATGAAGGTAGCACAAGGAGCCAAAGATAAAGGAAATAAGTAGGTATCGATTAATATTTGTTCTTGGATTGAAGGAAATCATGCTCAAGACGGTCTTCAAAGCATTGAAAAACTTGGGAAATGAGACCTAAGATCATCAAAAAAGATCAAATCATGGTAGAAAAAAATTCGACTAGGATAAATCTATTCAATTAAAACGAAGTGTTAAAAATAAGGAGCCAGATAACCTGACCGACTTCTATCCACGTCCTAGATCATGGAGGTTTTATTCTTCTGGCTGTGGCATATAATATCTATTAGATTATATGGATGATAATTCATTTATGAATAAGATTAAGGTAGATAAACACTCACTTTTCACAAGAAGTGTATTTTAACACTCAAATAGGGGCTCCCTCATTCACAACAGACATATGGTTGATTATACTTACTTCATTACGATGTGCACCCCAATCCTTTTTATATTTTGACATTTGGTAAGCTTAAAATTGAATAATTTTAAAAATATAAAATAAAACACTTTGAAAAAAAAAAAAAAAAAAAAACTCAGAAGATAAGAAACTTACAGCCAATTATTCAAAAGGCGTAACCAGAAAATGAAAAAACTAGAAAAAAAACAAATTTGCTTTTTGAAATTATTCAAATCATTCTTCTTAACAATAAAGATCAAGTACATTGTATTTATTAAATTGTATGGCAACATGATTTTTTAATAAATAAATAAATAATTCCAATCATATCTAAATAATAAAAATAAAAACAACTTGCATGAAAATAAACTAAACTTATTTTAAGCCTTTCTATAAGTTTATTGTTTTAACAATAGGTTAACTACATATTATATTAATTTATAAAAATTACATGAGTTTAATTACACTAAACTCAATGCTCAATAGTAGTTAACCAATGTTCTACCTCTTAATGTTGAGTTGACTAACAACTTGAAACTAAAGTTTCAAAAACTTAAAATTTCCAACAACTTTAATGAAGATATCTGAAACTTGTTCCTTGTTGTTTATATAATTAAATTCTACCTTTTTTTTATGAACCAATCTTCAAATAAAGTGATACTTCAAATCAAAATTCTTTGTCATGTTTTGTTGAAGTAGATTCTTAGCTAAATTGATAGAACTTACATTATTACAAAAAATCACTATAGGTTGATCTTGTTTCTCTTCAATTTCTTCTAAAACCTTTCAAAGCCATAATTTTTGTATATCTATTGAAGTGACTGTAATATATTTTATTTTTTTGATGAAAGAACAAATGAACTTTTATTATTTGATCTCCATCTAACCAACCCATAACCGAGTGAAAAATAATTCCCAGATGTTGACTTTCGGTCATCAAAACCACCTCCTCAATAAGAATCACTAAAACCAAAAAGGTCATATATTTTAGTAATACAATAATGAATACCAAAGCCAATATTACCTTTCACATACCTGAAAATCCTCATTGATTCCCTCATATGAATTTCAGATAACTCATACATATATCTAGTTACAAAAGAAATTAAATAAGTAATATATGATCTTGTGTGATTTATAAACATTAAAATTTCAACAATACTTCTTTAAGTTATCTCATCGACTCTTTTAACATCATCCTATCCACATAGCATAACTCCATGAGTAGTTAGAATAGAGTCTGGTTTAAAATTAACCATATTCAATTTATTCAACATATCATTTGCATACATTATTATTCAAATTATGATTCCATCTTTACATTGATGAACCTCGATCCCTAGAAAATATCTCATGAGACCTAAATATTTCATTTGAAACTCATTCATCATAGAAATTTTTAATTCATTCTTGATCTTATAATTATTACCCATATACAACAAATCAATAACATATAAACTTATATAAAGAATATTATTTAGATTTTTATTTATAGTAAAGATTATGTACAGTCTTGCTTCTTTTAAATCCATTATACTATAAATATCAATCAATCTTAGCATATCATGCTCTGGGTGCTTGTTTGAGGCCTTACAAAGCCTTCTTACTTGTAGACTTCATCTTCATTACCTTATACTAAAAAACCTCGTGGATGTTGTACATAGGCTTCCTATTATAGATACCCATTCAAGTAGGCACTTTTCACATCCATGTGAGGTATATTCAATTTTTTTAGTTACTAGTGAAATCACCATTCCAATGGTTTCTTATCTTGAAACTGGTGTAAATCTCTCTTTATAATCTATGTCATATATTTGAGTGAAACATTTTGCATCTAGACATGTTTTATGTCTTTCAACACTATGATCACTATTGTACTTAGTCTTGTAAACCCATTAGTACCAATTCACTTCTTCTCATATGGAAATCCTATAAGTTCCCAAGTATTATTTTTATGAATGGAATCCATTTCTTCTTGCATTGATTATACACAAATATCATTAGTAAATTCATCTTCAAAACATGGTGGTTCAAAATCATCATATGTAATTAAAGCATAATCTACTATCTGACCTCTTAAACATTCATCATGTGTTTAGTTTTGTGTACACTGATAAATTTCACATAAGATTTATTCCTGACATAAAGTGCTAGGACTTCAAGGTAGTAACTATGGTTGGAAAACATGCACTATATGAGGGGATACTTAATGGACTTTTAATACATGGCACTTAAGTACTAGTTGGCTACTCATTAGCAATATCAAAATAAATACCATCAATAAAAATATATTTAAACTTCCCAATATAGTGTTTATCTGTGTCCATAAACTCCCCATTCATCAAATAGAACATATCTTGACACAACTATACTATTAGTGATAGGATTATAAATCCTATAAAGTTTGATTTTTTCACTATACCCAATAAAAATTAAAGATTTACTCATTAGATCTAACTTCTTTCGTTTCTAATCAGCTTCATGAACATAGGCCAAACAACCAAAAACATTTAAATATTTGACAATAGGCATTTTTTCATACCATGCTACATATGTTATTTTCTCAAGTATAGTAGTGGGACTTTGATTGAGAATATATATTATAGTAGCAAATGCATCATCCCAAAAAGAATTTTTCAATCACTTTATTTCTAATATGATCCTTGTCACCTGAGCCGATATATGATTCTTTGTTTTAGGCACAACATTTTATTGAAGGGTTTTGGCAATTGTGAGTTACCTTTTGATTCCATTCAAATAAAAATATTTCATAAAATATTTTTAACATAATTCACCTCTATGATTAGTCCTTGTTGGAATAAGGACTACACTTTTTTTTTAATTTATAAAGGATATACAAATTACATATATATAGATTGGTCAATTTTCTATAAAGCTCTAACACCGACTGACATTTTGACTTATTTAACTTCCATGTAATATCTAAAAATAATTTAATAGATTATTTTGGAGACTTATGAGCTACCATTCCCCCCGTATTACATTTTTTTATATAAATGTGCTCCTTGAACATCTCAAATTTCACCTTTCCAAGAGATTTGGTGAGTATATCTACTAATTTTGCATTTATAGTGCATTATTGGACATTGATGTGGTGGTTTGAAAATTGTACTAAAATGTAGTGACATTTAACCTCTATGTGTTTCATTATTTCATGATAAATAGGATTGCTTATAATCTTGAACACATGTTAATTATCACAATGAATGATGGGTGAATTCTTTTCATTATAGCTCATATTAGCTAATATGTAACGTAACCATATTGCTTTGTACACAACTCTATGGGTGACATGATACACTGCCTCAGTGGATGAGAGAGAAATAATAGTTTCCTTCTTAGTGATCCATGAGATTGGTCTAGATCCAAGATGAAATATGTATCCTGATGTTGACTTTCTATCATTAATAGATTTGACATAGTCCAAGTTAGTATATCCTTGCATGAAGAATTGACTATTTTTCTTGTATTCGAGACCATACTCAAGTGTACCTTAGACATTTCTTAAAACATGATTTGCTATAACCTAGTTACATTTCTTTGCTTCATACATAAATCTATAGAGATATCTCATATAAAAACATATATCTCATCTAGTGTAGGTCAAGTAAAAGTGAATCTTAAAATCGAGAAAGTTATATAACTTTATTCATCAGTGTTGAAAGTGGCTTATAATCTGACATTCTATATTCTTTTAAGAGTTTCCTTTCAGATTTTATCTAGGAGATAAATCTATGATTTATTTTCTATCATATCTCCAAGCTAATAAAATAGTGTAGTAACCCCAAATCAATCATGTTGATAGATCTTTTGAGGTCATTCTTCATAATACCAACTTTATCTTATGAAGTTCTAGAGATCATAAGATCATGCACATACAGAACAATAATGATGATATTTTTCCCTACCTTCTTTATGTTTAATTTAGAATTTAGGGGCTATATGTAAAACTGTGATATAAAAGGTGATCAGCTATTTTGGCGTGATATGCCCTAGGAGCTTGTTTCAATCCATAAAGTGATTTCATGAGATGACATAACTTTTTAGTATGTTTTTCATCAACAAATCCTTTTGGTTAGGTCATGTATACTTCATCCTTTACATCACCATTAAGAAAAGCACTTTTGACATCAATCTGCTGAAGTCAACATCCATTTTGTGCTGCCATTGTGCAAAGAACTTTGATGGTTTTGATCTTTGTAGTGGGTACAAAGGTCTCTTCATAGTCAATACCCTCTTTCTGAGCATATCCCTTCAATACAAGTGATGATTATCAATGGATCCATATAGCTTGTATTTTTTTTTGAAAATTAATTTTTAGGCTATGGTTTTCTTTCCTATAGGTAGATAACCCTGTTCCCAAGTGTAATTATTCATGAGTGACTCGTACTCAACATCCATCACTTTCTTCCATTGTGGTAGTTTTGAATCTTTGTGAACATTATCAAGGTTGGAGATATCAAATATTATACTCATGAGTGCAAAATTTACCTCATATCTTGTTTAACTCATTCTAACTCTAGATGAAGTATGGGAGTCTTTGGTAGTGTTTGGTACACACTTCAGATAGGAACTCTATTGCTATTGTGAATAACTACTTTGATGATGTGAAGAACTACCTTGTGGATTTTATAATTCTCCAAGATCAACATACAACTCCCCTTACAGCTTTTATTCCTAGTGAGAAGTCTCCTCATCATCTGAAATAAGAAGTAATTGATGAAAGGGGTCAATATTGATTCCCCATTCAAAATCATTGAGTCAAAATATGACTCATCGTAAACCACATCTCTACATTTGTAGATTTTCCCTGATTTAGGATCCTTGAGATTATATGCCTTAGAGATAGTGTTATAACCTAATAAGATGCATGAGAGTATTTTAGACTAATTTTTATTCCTATTTTGAGCTAGGACATGCATATATAATGTGCAATCAAATGCTTTTAATTGAAAAATACATGGATTTTTACCCATACCTCTTCTAGCATTTTATCCTCCAAAATGTTTGTTGGTTACTTATAGAGAATATAAAAAACTATTTGGACTACTTTAGCCCAATAATATTTCTCCAACTTTGTTATTGATATCATACAATAAGCCATTTACATCACTGTATGATTGCATCATTATATAATGCCATTCTGTTGGGGTGTGTAGGACACAGTCAAATTTTATTTTATTCCTTGTTGGTTCAAGAGTGCCAAGAATTTCTTTGATGTGAACTCCCCCTCTCGACCTGAGTGAAGGTAAAGTAGAGGTTGCCCAGTATCCTTTAAAACTTGTTGAGATAAGACCTAAAAATGTTAAATGACCTCACTCTTATTTTTTTAGGAAGAATACCCACATCTTGTAGGAGTAGTCATCCTTGAACAGTTGGAAGTATTTGTATCCTAAGAATGAAGCAATTAGTGGGTCATTTAGATTAGTATGTACCACCTCTAAATGCTTTTTAGCATGAAAGTAGATTTATTTTAATGGATCCCTATGTTGTTTATCTATAAGGTATCTAGGGAAAATGGGCAAGGACCTGGATGACATAGGAAATCAATGTACCATCCCTTTAGAACTTACTTTGTATAAAGATCTAGTTCATATAAGACTATAACAATAGTGTCAGAGGGTAGTGGATTCTACCATTGAGGTAGATAGAGCTACTGTAGAAGATTAAAAATCATCTAAAGCAAATAATTTATCTTTTATAAAAGATTTAGCAAGAACTTTACCTTTTTGTGAAATTAGTTAGGTTTCGATGCCTTTTTTTATAATAAACTCCACCTTCACTTGATGATTCAAATGCTAATTGACTGATAAGAGATTAGATGTCAAACTAGGAACATATATTACCTTTATAAGTGTACATTTTCATGTTGTGAAGGGAAAAGAAAATTGACCTATTCCTATTGTGACATATTCTTTATTGTCAATGATCTTAACCCGATCTCCAGTGGGTTGGTCTATCACTATATCAAATAGCTTCTTGTGGCCTACCATGTGCTTAGTTGTACCTGAGTTAATCCAATAGATATTCTTTATGGGTTATGAGGTCTAAGAGACTAGTAATATATTCTTGTATTATTAATATGTCTCTTCATTAGATCTATTATCTTGTTATGTAGTAAGATGTCCCTTCTAATTCCATTGATGGGGATCTCTTATCTTTTTTTGAGAATCCTCATGCCTTGATGTATTGGTAGACCCTTATTTTTGGCTATTATACCAAAATTTATCTATGTCATGAGTATTGTTTTGATATATGTGACACCATATATTTTATTTCTACCATTGATGAAGTCATCTATTTCTATTGATCTGTGCAAATTTCTATCATAAGACTCTAGCTTTGTCCACAGATCCTATTTAAAGCTCATCTATTTCTATAGTGAGAAAAATCATCTGTGGTTTCAATCTAAGTCTCTCTTCTCTGATTGGTACCTATATTAAGGTGGAATTTTGAGAAGAATTAGGTCATCATATATTTCATATAAATTTCAATACAAAAGCCAATTGTATGTCTATGTCATTATTTCTCTGATACTATAACTTGTTAGAAGAATGACTATATTTTTCATTTATTTAAAATGGAGATACAAATTACATATATATAGCTTGGTTAATTTCTAGAAATATCTAACATCGATCGACATTCTGACTTATTTGACTTCCATGTTATATATATATATATATATATATATATATATATATATATATATATATATATATAATGTAATAGATCATTTTGGAGACTTAAGAGCTATCATTCCATATATAGTTGTGATTTCAGTCCTTAAAAAATTTATTCTATAACTATTTTCATTCTCTATAAATGGTTCAAATATTTTAATTATATCAAATGATTCACACATTTTATTCAAAAAATAAACCCCACACTTTCTTGAATAATCATCAATAAATGTAGTGAAAAATGACAAATTGCATAATAATAATTATTTGCCTAGGACCACAAATATCTTAGTGCACCAATAGAAGTCCATAACAAGCCCTCCATGCAATACCTTTTGGAAAATTTTATATTTCATGTTTTCCTTTAACACACCCTTTAAAATATTATTTATTCTCTATGAACTTTGGCAAACCATATACCATTTCTTGTGATGTTATTAACTTCAAATTTTTAAAATTAAACTGTCCATACCTTATATTCCATAACCACCTTTTATTTTCATATGTTATAATTGTAAGGTTGTTACTATACTCTTCAAAATTCAATTTGAACATAATATTATTAGACATAGGTACAATTGGAATAACCTTATTTCCTTTCTTATTGTCATACATTGTGCATTTTTTATCATTAAAATAATATAATAGTTATTTTCACATAATTTCAAAGACTTAGCAAAATAAGTTATAAATTTGGGGTATAATAAATATCATTAGTATTTTTATTACCTTATGTAGTATCTGTAGACACAAAATTCCTATCACTATTATGTTTTAATGATCAATCTAAGTAATATAATGTGATAATGCACAATCTAGGTTAAAATCACTAAAACATGTTATATCATTCAAACTTATTATGTATAAGTGCTGATTTAGGCTAATGTATCCCTAAATTGGGCAATGCATTTTAGGTGATTATTATATTTTCTTAAATCAATTTGAGTCAAGTTATAACTATGTAAGATGACACTCTGTAGCACTAAATTATTCTAATTTGGTAGCACATGTCACATGCATGTGTTATTTTGCATCTATAATACCCTAACTAGGGTATTATTCTGTACAAAACTGACACCTTCTGATTATACTCTATTTAAATTATGACTTAGTAAAATCACATTTCCAACCAGGTTGATTAAGCATGCAATCAATTTGAAAAGAATTATAGAAAATTAGATAAAGTCACTTAAGTAAATTACACTAAATCAAGAGCCTAAGTTAAAACTCCATGAAATTTATTGAAAATTGATTTATTATAAATTATTTTAACATATCTACAACATACCATGACATCATCGATGTGGTGGCATCCATAGCTTATTAATGGAAAAAATATAAGGTTTAAGCTCTTCCATGCCTCATCAATGCCCCATTATTATAAATATTTATGGGAATATGTATGGCTTGTCCCTCCCAAATTGAATTTATCCATGGCCACACATCTTTATCTCAAAATGGAATATCATGGTTGATCTAAATAATCTTGAGAATCTATAAATAAGTGAGTCAAGACCACCATTTTTAATCTTGAATTATGTAATATTATTATATACAATTATCTCCACAAAGCTTCACCTATTAGAAAAAATTAATCAAACTTGAAAGCTTAAGCCGTTGGTGCAGTAAGAAATGATGTAGGAGCACGTTTCTCATCATCAACACTAACATAGAGCACCAAATTTGGGGGGAAAACATGATTGATTTCAATTCATGGAAAGAAGGATGTTATTTTGAAGGTTTGGTAGTATTCCTTTCTTAAATAATTCTTATAATTCATTAGCAACATCTTACGAGGGAGTAAGCTTAATGTTTTAACTCTATATGCTTCTTTATAGATGTTTGCCTAACTAACACATGATCTACATTTTGGCATGTATGATGGTACTTTCATCTCACACAAGGCTTTATACCTTATAATTTTGAATTCAAACCATCTATGGAGGCTATTTTGCACTTCTTCCTTGTCTTTTACATTTTTGTAGCTTCTAAGATAAATGAAAAGATTGACCTTTAAAATTGATGGATTGTTCTAAACATTGGCTAGATCAACCTGAACATTAGTGAGATAGTTTTGGGAAATAGAAAAAATTCCTCCATGAATAAATGAATCAATTTATTATCTCTATGTCTATCTATGTATTTTAAAGGATCAAGAAGATCACACTATGAATCAATGGGATCACTCTTTGGAATAATAAGAATGTACTATGGATCAATGAGATCAATCTACAGACTAGTAAGATCATATAATGAAATGAAGAGATCATCTTAAAAAAGAAACTAATAGGTGATTTTTGTACATTTTTATCATTTTGATGGAAATGACCTATAATTTAGTGGGATCACCCTACAAATTAATGATATCACCTTATCAATAGATGAGATGGCAAACCAATATCTCATTTATTTTTATATTCTAGCGATATCAATCTATAGAATGGCATGAATTCACTGTGAAGCAATGTGGTCACTCTATGAAATGTGAAGATCAACTTGCACAAGAAAACAAAGACCTAAAGTAGTAAGATAGAATTTTTTATAATAATTTATCACCTTGGTTTTGGACTTATGATAAATTTTTTATAGGATTTAGGTCAATTTAACTCCATTTTCACAAATAAATCAAAGGTAAGATTCATTCATACTTCATTTTGGTGTCATAAAATGAAATTTCACATTAGATAAATACTCTTAAGAGTTTGATTTTTATGCTTGTTGATTAGAGTGTTTTATTTAACCAAGATGAGTGTTGTATTTATGCTCTCCGCATCCCCTTTAGGGAACTTGGGTAACCAAATATTCACATTTTTTGCATTCAGTGCCTTGTTGAAAGGCATAAAAAGAAAATCTCTAAGGGCTTCCCAAATCTGTGAGGTTTAGATGACCCCAAAATGACCATAAAGTATTTTCACTTGTCTTTATTTATGTTAACTTTATATTTTGAGCAAGAGTTCATATCCTCCTCATGTTTTATCTAGGAAAGTATTGACCTAAGAATTTATCTCTCGACATTATTTAAATGCCACTCCATGGTAGGGTATATAAATTGATGGTGACTCATTAGGATGTTTATTTTTGGTAGTTAAAATAACCTCCCTTAGTGGTTATTCAACTTAGACCATAGGGGAAACTCATACATTACAATACACTAAGTAAGAGATGAATGTAGTGGTTATGAAAAATACAAGATCTTATCAAAACAACTTGGTTGATGCATATCTAATTTATGTGAACATCTCTATTCTTATGCACATATGATACTATTTAGACATAGGAGAATTTGGTTTTATATAAACCATGTTGATGCATGGAAAGTAGCCTAAAGTTCCATGTCACTATAAAAACTCTTGACAGAAGAGGGGGAATAAAAAACCTACTTTTTATGAACTTTTTCTTTTCAATTAACATTTAAAATCCTCTAAAGAGCATGTATATAGATGGAATTTGGTAGTTGTAACCTTGTCAATTTTAGGATTTAGGACATTACACATAAGTATGTTTATCACTTTATCCTTTAATTTCTTTTTATTTTTGAGTCTAAAAATATTTGTGTGAAACCCAACACACATTAAAAAATAAAACACTATATTTTACACCATTCTATTTGAAAAAATAGGCATTACATTGTCCAAATTTAAATCACTTCCTACCTTGTTCAAATATTCATTCATAAAATAGTGTTTGTATTTTTTCAATAGTGTTGTTATGCTATCCATTTTAGTCTAGACCATTTGAACACTTTTTTAAAATATCAAAATCTTTCATTATTTTTTCAAAATTAAAAATCTCGCCTTTGTATTTTCTAATCCAAGGTGCCATCAATTTACCTTTCACACTAGGTATGAGTGAACTTCGGTACAATTTTACATTTATCTTAAAACTTGTTACCTAGACTCATCACTATTTTATCCTCATTGTGAAATTAGATTATCTTACGTTGACTCACACGTTACGTTCTTGGACCATTAGACATCTTGTTCCATATAGCATCATTGTGATGCCCATTTAGTTTTGGATTTATACTTAGGATTTCACATGTTAATTCATGCTTTGAACTTCTTAGTTTACATTTTTAACTTCTTAATTAGAAATAACTTTCAATTTTTTAATCTCAACTCAACATAGTTGTATCTATCTTCTATGGTATTGATATATTTTTGACGTAATTTTATTGTTGTAAATTGCACTTTAGGCTCCAAAGTTATCATACGCTCTTCTAATTTGATAATTTAAACAAGCTAAGGTTCAATAAATTTGTAACCACTTTCTTCTAATTCTATAGTACTATGCCACTTATTTTTATAGACTCATCTTACTTTGTATTTTTTTTTAAAGAAATCTGAATACCCTTTGTAAAACATTTACCAAACACATTTCACATCTTATCAAACATAAACAATAACCTTCCAAGCATGACAAAAGTATAATGGTAGCGGGGTGTCTTGCAACCCCACTTATGAGGAAGAGAATTATTATGATAGATAAGATAAATCTATTGTATTTAAAAATATCCCAGCAAATATAGGTTCTATTTAAGATTTTAATAAACATCAACCAATAAATACAAAGATGAATTCCTAAAAAGGTTGATGGAATTAGACACTAGGTTACAACCAGATTTCCTAATGGAATAATTACAAACACTTGTTAGAGTAGAAGAACAATAATAGGAGAAATCTATATTTTACATTGTAAAATCTAATATTTATTTTTATATAAAGTGAAAATAAACCCTCTTATATTCTACTCCTAATGATCAGGATCTTGCTTCGAAGATCAATAAATTTAGTCAATGATACTTAGATAAACTTATCACGTACTTAACAAAAACTTTAGCTATAACTTTGATTCATAATAATTATTCTATAGAACAAGATAAAGTGATATATTAAGGGTAACATACCCTAGTTGAGGCTATGTCTATGATAGATCCTAGCATCTCATCTAAACAAAATAAACTTAGAGAGGCTTAACAACATGTTTCACTAGATATGGAGCCTAAATTATTCAATCACCAAGAGGCTCTTATTCCTTTACATAACAAGGGTTGAAACAATCAACACATTTACTAATGAGTCCTCAAAACCAACATTATATTTATAGTTCATAATGGCATATTTTAGGAAATGTTTATCAACCACCTAAGAATCACTAAATGACCTACTTGACTCAAGGTGTAAACTATAACAAAGTTATCAATTGTAGGGTTTATATCAATAATAAAGAAATTCAATAGGGGAAAATACCACCCCAAAAAAATTATATTCCACATACAAATACACTAAACATGTAGGATGGGATTCAATGAAGGAAATCATATTAAGATAGGAGACGAGAAATCATGTTAATAAATATGTGTGATGAGATATGCCCATATACCTTTAACTTAAGAATTATCCGATTCCCCTTTATAATTAATTTAAAGGGACCTTAATTTGATAAATATAATGGAAAGGTGACCCTCAAAAACATACACAAGCCTTTTCCTTACTATATCAAGAGGTAGTTTATAGTAGTGTTTATTTACTTTGTTTGTTTTCAAATAATTTAGATGGACAAGATTTGGAATTTCTCTTAAAATTACCTAATATATTGGTGGTAGATTGGAATGATTTATCTAAAAATTTATTGAACAATTTCTCTTATAACATAGAACATAAATTGACTATGGTTGACTTGTGCAATGCAAGAAAATGAGTTGGGGAAAGCTTCATAACATATCTATAGTGATGGAGAGAATTATCCAGATGCTTCCAACATAATTTCATAGATAAATAGTTGGATGCTATATTTTCACAATACTTACACCTTGATGTGGCTCATAATCTATGAATCGCTTATGCATACACATTCATGTAAATTAGAGACAAGGGAGTGCATATTGAGAAGGTGTTTATTACTAAGGGCCTTGTCAAGATTTATTCATATGGTCAAATTTCTAATCAGACCTAATCACCTATTCAAGTTTATTTTTCAAAAAAAAAACTAAAGGTTTTAAAAAAATATGAACATGTTGGGAAATATAGTAACATAATCTAGATATGTAAAAATGGTACATGCTCCACCAGTTCCAATTGTGCCACTATCCCCATCTGATACATCAAACACTTTATATAATCCATTTCCATGAACATCATTCAATTAATATAGGGCATTAAACAAACTAAGAGAACTTGTTGAGATTGGATTTCAAAAACTAGAGGTAACCAATTTGATTGTGTGGTATATACCAAGGCTATTCCCTGAAGATCAACGCAAACTTTATTGGTATGAGGAAGATGAATTATGTAATTTACATCATGTTATTTTCCATTTCATTTACTTATGTGTCCAATTAGGACATCTTATAGAGGACTTGACTAAAAGTGGTGAAATTATAGTAAAAAAATGACATAAAAGATTAATTAGGACATGGGCATTTATAAGGATCCATTTTATAAACAAAAATAGAAACCAATAAGAAACAATAATAATCAAGCATAGAAACCATGTCAATAAGCACAAGGATAGAACTATAACAAGCATGATCATAATTAGGATCTTAATACCCATTCTAATAACCTAGGTTACAACAACATGCCATATGAATATAATAGTTCATGGGATCTGTTTATACAAAACACCTTACCATTATCACCTTTAAGTCTCATTAACTATCTAATACTTATTGAATTAATAAACCCCCCATTATAGGTCCAACACCCTCTTCTTCAAGTAACATGTCACGTTTAAGTAATTTTATTGCACCTCAATTTCCACAGGTTACTATATATGGACCCCTTTCTTCTAATTATAATGACTCCCTACTAGCTTAAAATTACACAAATGTAACTAGATATTCATGACTAACCATCTAATGCCCTTTGCCTTCTAATACCAATGGATCATTTATGACTCTAGATTATACAATCACTATTTAACACTCATGAGTCACCCTTAAGGGCCCTTTACCCTCTTCTAGACATACACCGAACTTGAACACTTTACCTTCGATCAAAAATTGAAACATAGGACAACTAAGGATAAAACCTCTCATGCTTCTACTAAAAAGATGTTTAATATCTTAGACCAATTAAGTAAAACCGTGACCAAATATCTATCTTAGATCTTTTACATATGCAAAAAGTCTACAAAAAAAATTTAAATGACTACCTTCATAAGTCCACTATTCAACATGACATTAACCTTGAATAATTTTTGACACGTATATGGAATTTATCAACTTTCTAAGAATGTAAATTTCATCTAAGAGATATGACTACGTTTGGTCCTAGCTATAATTACCCCTTGTATATTGAGGTCATTATAAAAAATCATAAGATCAAATGGGTTCTTATTTATAATGATTTAGGGATAAGCATAATTTCACTCAATATAATACAATGATTGGGTTATACTTCCAATTACATTCATCCTAAAACCATCATGATCAAGGAATATGATAATGCTAAATGAGAATCTTCCAGAACTATTTGTTTGCCCATCATTATTGGGTCTATAGCCCACTACACTTTGTGCCATATTATGGATATTATATTTATGTATAATAAACTTCTTGGTCATCTTTGGATCCATGAAGTATAGGGTATACCATCCAATTTGCACTAGTTCCTCAATTTCCTCCATAATTGGATTAAAGTTAATATTCATGTTGATCTACATCCCTACCAATATTCAAAACACCTAGATGCTAAATTTTGCAATTACAACTATTATGCTAGTTCTAAATTTATCATTAATAAGAACAAAGTAATAGTTTCTTAACCAACCAAGTCTAATTATATCAACCCAAGTGACCTTGTTTCCCCTTTGGCTGATCTATTCCATACAACACTTACACAAAAGGTCATTATTGAGGACATAAGCAATTCCACAGAGCATATGAAATATACCTTTCACATTGTTAAGTTTCCCAAGTCTCTTAAGTATTTCAGTAAACCCCAGCCTTCTCCAAAACCTTATAGAGCAAACATGATTTGGAAAAATAAGAAAGACATGCAAAAACCTTCAATAGTATTCATATAGGCAAATTTACTAACATAGGAAAGGTAAGGCTTTATTGAAGGAGACTTGTTTTATTTTGATGACATTGTTGATTTTTTTAGAATCCTATGTATCCAATCCCTAATTAAATTATGGAAAACTTTGATTATATAGGTAAAAGGCTCAGGCCATGAGATCAAAGAATCCTATAATGAAGATTAGTTGGTCAGCCTAACATGAGTTAAGGTCTCATATTTATACCGCCTAAGGGTGACCTCATGTATTTCAATAGTGATTCTTCTCAATAAAACTATAGTGAGACTCCTAAAATTAATGTAGAATCTCATTATAATATTTATTATGAGCTTCCGAATATTGACCTTTTTGACTTTAACTACAATTTGACTCACATCTTATTGTACCCTTTTCTTTTTTCATCCTGACCTCAATGATTAGGACCAATAGGATTCTATTATACCCTTTGATGAATTTTAGAAACATGATTCTATTCCCAAGTACATGGATCTTAGATAAGGATTTCCAATTGGTGAACATAAGTAGGGCTTTGAGTTCTCTTCAAACTCTTATACCTACTTTAGAGAGCAGTGAAACTATCTTGGTCACCAAAAAGATAAAACATTGATATCTTTGGGTGAAACCCTTTTTGATGCAGTCATTGATCATGTAAATAGTAAATAAAAAATAAAATCCCTTGAGTGAAAATTTATTTTAGGTACTCTTAGATGGGGAAGTTTTCTCTTCTCCAAAGGAAACATAGTTTACACCAAGTCCTAGCTCTATCTCCAATGTTAGTATCACATCAAAACAACATAAAGTATTTAATTATTTTGCTCTCAAATGTTTAGATATGTTTTATAGTTAACCACTACCTAAATTGGTATAATTAGATTCTTCACATTATCTTGATCTTTAGGAATAACAACCATAAGATGAAGTGAAAGAAGAAAATTAGGACCAAACACTGCCCACTATTTTAGAGCATGGTTGTGCACTCCTTATATAAAACACCAATGAAGTAAACATAGGGGCTTATGATAATCCCAAAATTATTTATCTTTGATCTTTCCTCAATGATTAAAATAATTACCACATTGTCACCATCTCGATGGATTTTATTGATATTTTTTCATGAGCTTATGTTGACATGCTAGGCCTAGACCCTAAAATGGTTATGCATGAATTTTTTGTCCATCCAAATGCTAAATTGGTTAAATATAATTTGATAAATATGCATCCATACATCACTCTTTGGGTAAAAGTAGAACTAGATAAACTATTAAAAGATGTATTCATCAAACCACTAGACTAATTTGAATGGATATCAAACATAGTCCCTATAATCACAAAGCCACAAGGTATACACAATTTTACTGATATTACAGATACAAATAAGGCATGTCCCAAAAATAATTTTAATTTCCCCAATATCAACATGATTTTTGAATCTATTTCTGGGTATGAGATGTTGTCCCTCATGGATGGATTCTTAGGATACAATAAAATCAAGATAGCTCTAGAGCACCAATATAAAACTACATTCACCACACTATGGGGAACTTTTTGTTACCAAGTTAAGTCATTCATATTAAATTATGTTATATCCATCTATTATTGTTATATTAATATCATCTTCCATGACATGATGCATGATATTATTGAGGACTATGTTGATGACATCCTAGTAAAATCAAAAACATGTGCCAGATATCTTGATGTTTTATGGAGAATATTTTAGGGACATTTTATGTATAAATTATATCTAACTCGTAAGAAGTATGTATTTAGCATCACTTAGATAATGTTTCTAGGGTTATTCTTTTAAAAATAAGAATTTAATTGGATCCTACTAAGGTCACAACCATGGCATAAATTCATCCACCTTCTAATCTCAAATAGTTCCATAGCTTGTAAGGGAAAATTAAATCTATTCATAGGTCTATTTCAAAACTAGAAGATAAGTGCCACCTATTTACACACCTATTGAAGAAAGGGTTCACTTTATAATGGGAGATTGAATATTAACTAGAATTTATAAATATCAAAACATACATGGACAACCTGCTAGTTTTGATACTACCAACACCTAAATAGCTATTAATTCTTTATATTTTGGACACCAAACATGTTCTAGGGGAAATATTATCCCAAAATGATGAACATAGAAAGGAACATGTAGTTTACTATTTGAGTCGTACACTTGTGGCTATGAAAATAATTATACACCTATGGAAAAGGCTTGTTTATCAATGGTGTCCACCTTCCAAATGTTGTGACATGACATGTTAAATAATAAAACTATTGTTATTTCTACAATGGACACTGTGAAATATTTATTATCCAAAACAACTCTCATGGGTCTCATAGAAAAATGGGTCATGCCATTAAGAAAATTTATTGTTGAGTGATAGAACTAAAAGGATATTAAGGGGTGGGTCATTGCAGACCAATTGGTATAAGCTCTTATTATAGATACTCAACCATTCTAATTTAATTTTTGAGATGATTATATTATGATAATATAATAAGTATTGCATGAACCTGAACAATGAAAGTTATACTTTGAAGGCTCCTTTACATCACATTGTTATGGGTCTACCATTTTATTGATTACAATGAAAGGGGAACTAATTCGCAAAGATTTTTATATTAATTTTTATTGTACCAACAATATGGTTGTGCATGAATCTGTTATTACAAGACTTTATCTTATGGTAAAGTGGGATATTCAATGGTTAATGATCTATGGCAAATCTCAATTAATTATTAATCAAACCATAGATCAATATTAAACTTAATATGCCAATCTTGTACCTTAAAATCACATTATAAATTATCTCAATACTCACTTCAAATCCCTATAATTTGATTAGATACCATGGGCCAATAATATATCTCTCGATGTAATGGAAATAATTTGGTCCATGATACAAACAACCAATATCGATAAAGAGTATCAGTTTCTCATTGAAAATCTTCTACAAAAAACTCATATATTTCCATATTAATAGAGGGTATCCACCATTTCTAGTCCCAATCCCTTATTTTAACTACCTTAGTGCCATGACATTTATAACTATTTGCATAACCAAGTCTTCATCCCTAAATTTTCACATAATCACTAGAAAGTTTTCCTTCATTGCATATCGCATTACACCCTCCTTGGAAACATAATTTATCATAAATTATATGATGGAATGCCTCTTTGTTTTTTTAATCTTTGGGAGATTATAAGTTATCTCTTAAGGAGGTTCATGAATTAATGTATGGGGCCCAAATCAATGGTGTAGTCTTAGGAAAGAAACTCCTTAGAACATGATACTAATGGCCCAAGATGGAAATAGATTATTTTAATCTCATGAGGAAGTGTATTATTTTATAACAACATGTTAATTTAATACATGTACCTTCCTTACCATTATAGTCAATCACTACACCATGGCCATTCTCTACATGGGGCCTCAATCTCATAGGCAAAATCAACCCAACCTCTTTTGATGGACACAAACATATTCTCACCACTACCAAGTATTTTAATAAGTGGATAAATACCATTCCTCTCACTTATGTTACCACAAATAACATTTACAAACTTATCCATTTCCGTATCATCTGTTAATATGGTATCTCATCCTGTATTATATCAAATAATGGAGGATCATTTGTGAATCCGGATGTTGAATATTTTTGCACCATATTAAAAATAAAGCATAAAATATCTACACCATATAACCCAAAAAGAAATGGTCAAGTTGAGGTGTCTAAAAAAACTATTTTCACAATCCTAAATAAGATTGCCAATTATGTTGGCCATAATTAGCACCTGTAAATTTTTTCTACCCTCTGGGCCTATCACACTAGTTATAAAACACCCATAAGAGCCATTCTATATTTTCTTGTTTATGGAATAAATTTTATTATCCCAGTTGATATTGATCTATCTTCACTATGGGTATCCTTGGAGAACATTGAAGATCATGAATATTATAGAATTTCTAGGTTACAAGAGCTCAAGTGCCTTGATGGTAAATCTTTGGTTACCCTAGATAACTTGGGAGTATATAAAATAGATTGTGTAACAACTATAACAAGTGAATTATCCCATAAGAGTTTGAAATTGTTGATTGGTTCTTATAGGATAATCAAAAGAACACTAAGTTTTAATGCAAGAAGGATAAGTTTCAATCTAATTCGTTGGGCCCATATGTAGTAATAAACAATTATGGACTAGGGGCATATTGATTGGCCAATCTAAATGGAGAAGAGCTCAAAAAACCCATGAATATTGTACATATCAAGTGGTTCTACATTTAAAAACCTTTTGAACCATTGTCTATAAGAGCCCTTACATGGGGGAAGCTTGTGCCAAAGTCATGTATCCAACTATTATACTCTAGACCATCTAGTCCTAGACCATTTTTATTCTGACATGGTTTATTTTAGACCATTTTATTATGAACCATATTATTTTATTACCCTTGACCATTGTAAACCTAGACCATTGTGGCTATGGGCCATTGTACCCTTAGACCATTGGTAGTTTGGATCATTTATATTCCAGTGAACTCATTTTCATTTGATTTTGGACCATTGTAATGTAGACCATTCTACCTAAAACAATATTAATTTAATACCTTGGACCATTGTAACCTAGATAGTTATGTTACATAACTAATTATGATCTTGTTTAAGATTTATAATCATTTTGTATCCACTCAATACCCATATTAAAAATCAATTTATCATGAAAAATATTTCATAGTTTCTTTTTATAGACAATTGTACAAGGATATGTTAGCACATGGTCTTTGCCTATTGAATGGTCCTTTGTATTTATTTTATACAACATACTATTATCTTATTATTTTTCTATTATTAAATAGGCATATCACTATGTTAGGATCATAGGTATAATTATATCTGATTTAGCTTTTTATTTACCTATGGAATGCAAGTCCTTAGCTAGTTATTTTTTCTACCATTTTTTATATTCATGATCCTGATTGAAGCTAATATATCTATTGTTATACTCTTACCCATAGAAGTGTATCTCGTCAATTAGGTAGTTCCCTAGGCCTTATTTTAATATTTCATTTCTGTTAATTATCCCAAAAACACAAAAACATTAGAGAATGATAGATAAAATGAACAAAAACATTGTCTTGAACCATTATTTATGGTGATCCAATGCTCTTACCATTGTGTGAGTTCAACTATTTAGTATCTCATAAATCTCAATTGATTTAAGATTCTTAGAAATTTTCAAAAATATTTTCTAATGGTCTTATACTCTTAGCATTTTGTGAGTAATCATTTGATTGCACTCACCATTTTTTGAGCCCCTTTTGTTTATTCCTCTACAATACAATCATGTTTTCTTCTCATCATTTTTAATTTATCCTATATCTTTGGAAAAATGTATTTAGTCATAAGTTCAAGTTAGATATTGCATATATGAATCTATATAGGTAGTGTCCACTTGCTTCATGCATCTAGAAGTAGCTTGGCCACCCCTTCCTTTACTTATATTTTCCCCCTTTTTATTTTGTGTTGTTAATTCACTATCATTTGGGGGAAATTTTGTTTCCATTATTCTTGTCTCATTATACTAGTATCATTATTAATTAGATTTAGGGTCACCATATCACTATGTGTAATGCCTTTATTACATTTACATGAATAATTTATTTTCTACTTGCACTAACATTGTGATTAACCATTGTTTGTTTGTGTTCATTTGATTTTTGTTATTGTTTAGTTTTTCTTTGTTATCTCTTTATTTATTTGTGTTGGTGATTATTGTTGATTTGTTACTTTGTATTTACATTATATTATGTATTTATTTTATTTGTTGGTGTTTTATTATGTTTTACTATTATTTTGTTCGGTTTTTATTTTATCTCTTATTTTTTCGATTATTCATTCAATTTTATTAGTGTTTTTATTTATTTCTTGGTGCTTTGTTGTGCCTTTCATCATGTATTTTGTTTTACTATTATGTCTTCTTTATTATATTTTTTTGTTATTTTGTGTTTAAATACATTTTATCAACATTTTGAGTTTAGCTTTTACTTAGGCTTTATCTTATTACATTTGTACTTCACATGTTTTCTTATTTATTTGTTTTTAAATTAAATCTTGTTAGTATATATGGATCTTGATTATTCATATCTTGAATTCAAGTTGTTTAATAAATTCTTCTTGCTATGCCTTTTATACATTATTATTCCTACTTAAATCTTGATTGTTCATTTATTGATTTTAATCTAGGTTAAAATTTTGTATTCTTAATTTTTCTCTTTATTTTTTTATTTGTTTGTTGTTTAAATTAAATTAGTTGTAACTTTGGTTTTGGTAATTTTTATCATTATCCTTAGTAATTAATATTCACATTTAAACCATTAAAATTAAATACAAATATAATGTTATTCTAACTTACTCATAGTTATGATGTATATTTTATTATTTGCTATAGGGAAAAACAAGTGCTTCATATACAAAAGTAAATGTGGTAGAGAAGATTATTTCTAAACACATCATCCTAAATACCTGACACAAGATATATCTAGGCCAAATTTGGAAACAAACAAGAATCTATGCAAGAATTGGATCTATTTTCATATACTTTAAGTCTAATTGACTATTTGTATGATTAATTTGAGATGTGCATCTCCTAAATTAAATTATAGGATCTAGCCATACATAAATCATAATAAATACATCAAAATCAATATGATAATTAAGGATGGGCATCTAAGGAAACTAAAATTTCAAAAAAATATTGTAACAAGAATAATATAGATGAAAACATCATGTGAAAATGAATGGATATTAATAGTCCATGTAAAATTAGGAGTAAGACAAAAATGAATGTCATATATTTACATACATATATATAAACGTGTGTGTGTGTGTGTGTGTGTGTGTGTGTGTGTGTGTGTGTGTGTGTGTGTGTGTGTGTGTGTGTGTGTGTGTGTGTGTGTGTGTGTGTGTGTGTGTGTGTGTGTGTGTGTGTGTGTGTGTGTGTGTGTGTGTGTGTGTGTGTGTGTGTGTGTGTGTGTGTGTGTGTATTGTAGAGATTTTGGTGATGCATTCAAGGTGGAAACATGTTTTTTTTGAAGTTGGTAAAGTGTCATAGTTGCTAAGGTGACAATGACAAAGTGTGCTTTGGGTGTGCCTAAGTGTGCTTGTATAATCTTCAGAGTTTGATTAAATAGGAATGGTTAGGGATGGGTATAAAGTATTTATAATGTGTGAGGGAAAATATCATAGGTCAAGGGTTATTATATATCTTTTGGAAGTGCATGGCATTTATTTGGTTCTTTATTGTGTTCATGTAGGCATAGTGGGTTCTATGGTAGAAAAATTGAAGTAGGTACATTGATGACATCAAAATTCACACATGCAAAGGTGTTAGAATAAGTTGGTCAAATGGGTTTGTTAATATTTATTCCTATTTCATTTTTTCAAAATTTTATCTCCTGAAAATATTTTTGGAAAAACTTATGAAACTACAAGTTGTTCTCCCTAGCATATTTTTCTATTTTCCATAGTCAAATTTGCTTTAAGAAGTGACCAAATGAAAACCTGTATGTGGTAATATGTTTATAAATTTTGATAAATAATGAATTTTATGGTTGTGTAAAATGACAATTTATATATTATTTCAATGTATATCCAAGAAAATTAATTAGGAGATTTGACTAGCCTTAAAATTGCATTTATTGCTCATTAGAGTTGATTGTCTTTTTTATGAATAAACTAGGGTGAAAAAAAATGTTTGTAGAGGATAAATTTTTGATAAAATATTGTAGGTATAAAAATAAAAATTTAATTCTACTACATATATGTCATCATAAAAGTGATTTGGATTTTTGACTATCTATACAAGTAAAATTATTGCAGGTCAAAGTTGACTTTTATTGACTGTAATTATTTTAGGTCTAAGTTTTTTTTAAGTGGTTTTTATGAGAATTTAGAGTATTAATTAAGGTTTATTATGTATTTAATGAGGTTATTTAGGTCTTGATATTTCCCTCCATGTGTGGATCTTATATGTAAAGCTTATATTCAGGTTGTTTGGGCCTCATTTGTGAAGACAATATTTTTGGGCTAATTAAGCCTAATAGGTCTTTAATACAAAATGAAGTGTTTCAAGTATAAGTGAGTGAAAAGGGGTGTTGGTATGGATGTTATCACATGGAGGTGTCCTAGGGATCATGTGGTGTGGTCTTATGTTCTTTTAAAAGGTGTTATGATTTTACTTTGCTCGGTAGAGTGCTAAATGAAATATTACATCTCCACGGGGCCTAAAAGGGCACTTAAACCTAAGTTGAAAGGTGAGATAACATAAGTGAGACCTATTGATGCTAAAAATGACCTATGAATTTAGTTTTGATATTTTCTATGTATGCAGAAAGTCTTATGTTTGACCAAAAAGGTTATGTATCCTTAATGAGGGTTATTTTATTGTAAATGGGTCTTAATGTATTTTGTGCTTAAGTGAGGGCTATTTCCTTAATCCTAGTGAGGGGGTTAGTGTCATTTGAATTATGTCTGACCTATTGAATGGATATGAATTGTATGTAATGTATCCTAAGATATATTTTGATTCTTATCCAAGTAGGAAAAATTCCTTAAGGTTTAAAAAAAATGGTTGTGGTCAACCAAGATTGTTTGGAAAAGAATAATGGATATGTAAACAAAAATTCTGGCTTCATTATGTTGGTTAGTCAATTGGGTGTGTGAAAGAAATTATATTTGAATTTGTATAAAATAAGATGAAATGATAAACATCATAAAATCATGTTGAATATGGAACAAGGTTCAAAAATTATTTTTTATAGGTCATGAACAAGGAAGAAGATTTGTTTCAAGGCTATTAGGCCTCTTTTGCTTTGATGACCTAGTGTGAGGGTTTTTAATAAGTAATGAATGAAGTGAATGATATGAGAAATTGAATAAATATGTAAGATAATTAAAACCATCATAAAATAATGTTGAATGTGTGATAAATGTATTCCATTATTATTTTTAAGTCATGATCAAATAAGAATATCCATTTCAAGGCTATTAGGCATATTTTTCTTAGTTGGCCTAATTGTGCTAGTTAGAGCATTGGGGAGTGAAGAAAATGGTATGAGGGTTTTAAAAAGTGTGAGAGGTCATGAAAAGAATAATAATAACATGATGAAAATGTCATGAATATTATATAATGATGTTCAATATATTTAGTAAGTTTTTATATTGATTCAAGGCATAATTAAGCCTATTTTATCTAGATAACCTAGTGCGACGAAGTGCATTTATTATATGTTGAAATAATAATTAAAAGGTTGGTTATGACTTGTTTTTATGATGTTAAAATACTATATTTACATCTAAAAATATCAGAGTGTGAATTATTAATGGTATAAATATCATGAGCATGCCTATGAGGGGTAAAGAAGATAAAGATTTATGGTATGCCTATGTAAGAGGTAGATTTGTGTTTGTACAAACTACCATCACTTATATGAGGTATAAAGGTAGGTTTTTAGGTTTTAATAAGATAAAAGACCATAATAATGTGTGTAAGACATCATATAAGGGTTATATATTAGTTTGGAGGTGATTGAGTTAGTTCTTGATCATCTAGGGGGTTATAGCCTCCTTGCTACAACCCTCTAGATGTTGTCAAGTGGGTTATTGACTAAATTAAGGGCTGAGTGAGACTTAATCAATTTGTATTGATATAAATTTAATAAATAAATTTATATTATGGTATTCCAAATCTTGTTTCAATTGGTTTTTAACCCCTGTGATGATTTCCCACATAATTCATCTGTTATGTCATTTGATCTGGCATTTGTTTCTTTTTTCATTTCAATGAATGGTTTACATGCTTCATAAATGTTTATTATTAATGGTTAAGACTCTTAAGAACTAGAATTTAATTTGATTATCATGAATCACTAATTCACCACCCCCACCCTCCTCTCAATGTTTTTAATTCCAATAATTGGTATCAAAGCAGATCCTTCTGGAAGGCTTAGTAGCTAGAAGGTGGTCCTTGAAGCACAAAATGAATTAAAAAAAAAGAAAATAACATAGGCAATCAAATTTGATGGTTAAAAGTATTAGAGATCATATTAGTTCTTTTTAGATAAGGAGGAGTAACTCTAAATTCAATTAATATGTATATGAGAATATCATCAAAGGTCTTCAAGAGCAAGTCAAGCCCTTTATGGAATATGAATGAAAGGTGACTCATCTTCAAAGCAAGTTTTAGATAATGATGACAATAATAAAATTAGATAAGATGACTATTAATGATATTAATAATTAGTTATAGGCTGAAAATTCAATTTTGAGGTCAAATAAAGATGAGTGTGATTAATTTAAAAATGAGCTCAAATACTTGAAGGTTGAGCATGAGAAACTAGTGGTCAAAATGTGCAAGGTTGAGCATGAGAAGCTAGTGGTGAAAATGAGTAAGGTTGAGAGAGAATATTTGAATCAAGTCAATAAGGATGATATCATGAAAAACAAGGTGAGAAGACTAGAAAGGAAGCCCATTACAATGGGGTTTGTCAATTCAAATCATAAATAATGTTATACTTACAATAAATTTGATCACATTGTAAGATAATGCGAAAGGAGAGGTAACCAGTCAAAAAAAAATAACAACCATTATTAAGGGAAAAAAATGAAGGATTTTATTTTTTTATATGTCATATAGTTTTTCATATTTCAAAATATTGTATTAATAGGTTGAATGAGTTCTCAAGGCAAAACAAGGTGTATGGAGCTCCTAGTATGCACGAAAGAGATCATAAATGGATATGGAGACCTAAGACTATTGAGAGAGATCAAATTGAGACAAAGGATGAATTTGTTGATGAGAATATCAATAAATATGGTTTGATTCATTTTGTATATATGAAATAAAGACAAGAATACTACTTATCAGGGTATGTTGACAAGGCAATCAAAGAGAAGATAGATGAGTTAATCAAGCTTATGAGGAGGCTTAGAAAATACAAGAAAACTAGTGAGATTATGGATACTTATGAATATACTAAGTTTCAAGTGTTCTAAGTGCCATGGAAGGTGGGTTTTATCTATTAGTATTGATAGATTCATTACTCAATAGTTTGAAGAATCATGGAATGGTGTTGCAAAGTTCATAAGTGAGAAACTAGTCATTGGGTCAAGATATGTTCTTTGTCTCCATATGGATATAATTGAGTATGGATTATTTAAATTGATTTCAAGATTTTAAAAGATATATATCACCTATTAAAATATATGATAAGTTACTTTAAAATTTTATGTTGTTTTTGGAAAAATATCTTACTTTGAGTATCCTCGGTTGGCGTAAGGGTTCTAATGCAAGAGACCCTTGACATGGTGAATCTCTAGTTTTAAAATGAATTAGGTCACCAAAATTTGTAAGAATGTGTCAAATGTTGATATTTAAGTGTTCAATGTGGTTATGCTATGATACAACTAGTTCCTTGGTGCAAATCTAGGGGAATTTAAAGTTATGTATCTTTGTTTGCAATATATCTCTTTGAATTGACCTAGGAGGAGTATATTTTATTATGCAGGAGAGATGTCCTTAAAATCCAAAGCTTTGGAATGTAAGTTTATATTAAAGTATAAAGAACATATGAATTCAATCAGATTTCATCCATAGATTTCCTAATGAGATAGATTGTTCATTTTGGTATCTTGAAGATATCTTATAAACATGGATTCATTGTAGCTTGTTCACATTGTTTATGTTTCTTTGACCATGTTATTTTTTTTCAAATCAGTTAAGGTTGTTTGATTCATATGAAAATGTGTGTAGGCCTTTAAAAGAGGTTATTTAGACCCATAAAGATCATAATTTTGTTCAATTATCTTTTGAAAGATGTTTGGATAGTTGTGGTAGCTTATGTGTGGATAAATATGGCTCCATTCAAGGTATGATGTTGTAAAAGAGTTTGCTTGTGTATGTTTGAAATATTTTGGTTTTGGTTAGATGGAATATGGATTTAGGGGGATATAAATAAGTTTTATTGAGGAAAATATCATTTTTGGGAATGTTTTCTATAATCCAAGAATCAAGGAGCATTTCACATAGAGGTATGTTCTCTTCAATTAATAATATGTAAGGTATGCACAGAGTTAGGGGGAGCATATGTGAAATGTTTAAATTAAAATGGGATTATATGGTTTCATAATAGGTTATGTGAGATGATAATTATGTTAGGATTTATTTTTAAGCTCTATGAGTAGTCTTTCAAGGTCTTTGGGATAAGTTGGTGCCCACTTTGTCATTGTGTCAAAGGGAGATAGAGTACTTGAGGAGGGAAAAGGAGTATGAGATATGTGATTAGTGTTGACATAAAAGATAAAGGGGATGTTTTTTTTATATTTTTTAGTGATGTATCCAAGGTTTCTAAGTGTGTTGGTTAAGTTTCATTGCTGCGAAGGTGACAATGACAGAGTTTGCTTTGAGTGTGACTAAGTGTGCTTGTTTGATCTTCAAAGTTTGAATGATTAGGGATGGGTATAAATTATTGATAATATGTGAGGGGTCTTATTAGAGTTCATGTTTAATTAGAGAGATTATGGAAGTGCATGGTATTCATTTCATTATTCGTTGTTTTTATCTAGGAATAGTAGGTTTTGTGGCAAAAAAAATTGAGTAGGCATATTGATGATGTCTGCATTCACACATGTGGAGGTGTCAAAAGAAATAGGTCACATGGGTTTGTTATTAACTATTCCTAGTTCATTTAGTCCAAATTTTAGGTCATAAAAATATGTGTATAAAAATTTATGGAAGTGAAAAGTACATCTCCCAAGCATATTTCTTTGTTTTCCATAGTCAAATTTACATTAAAAAGTGACCAGAGCAAAACTAGTCAATGTTATTGTGTTTATAAATTTTGATAATGGATGAATTAGATGGTTTTTTAAAAATCAAAGTGCTATAAAACTTTAAGGGATATCTAGCAAAATTGATTAAGAGATTTGACTGGTCATAAAACTACATTTATTACATGTGGGAGTTGGTTGTTGTTGATTGTGTTTTCTTTGAATAAGCTAAGGTGCAAACAAATGTTTATAGAGGATAAAGTATTGATAAAATATTGTTGTTATAAAAATATAAAATAAAATAGAATCCATATAGATCATCTTAAAAATTATTTGGAGTTTTGACTATCCATATAGGTGATGTTATTATAAGTCAAAGTGAACTTTTATTGATTATAATTATTGGATGTCTGAGTAAGCTTGATGTGGTGGTGTTTATATTTTCATGTATATGTGGATCATACATGGAAATATTATATTTATGGAGTTTGGGCCACATTTTTTAAAACATTATTTTTGGGTTAATTAAGACTAATAGGTCTTTAAGAGAAAATGAAGTGTTTCAAGTATAAACGAGTGTCAAGGGGTATTGTGATGGATTTTATCACATGGAGCTATCCTATTCATCATGTGGTGTTGTCCTATGAGCTTTAAAGATGTGTTGTGTTTCTAATTTATTGGCAAAGTGCTAAAAGGAGGATTAGGTCTCTCTGGGGCCTAAAAGGGCACTTAAGCCTAAGTTGAAAGGTGAGATGACTTAAGTGAGAACTATGGATGCTATGGCCAACATATGAAAGTGGTGTTAATTTTTTTATATGTATGGTGAAAGTGTTTTGGATGACCAATAAATTTTGTGCATCCTTAATGAGGGATATTATATTATAAATCGGTCGTAATTTATCTTGTGCTTAAGTGAGAGTTATTTCTTCAAGCCTAGTGAGGGGGTTGGTGCCATTTAAATTATGGATAACGTATTGAAAGGATATGAATTTTATGTAACATATACTTATTGATATTTTAATGCTTATAAAAGTGTGATATATTCCAAAAGGTTTAAAAAAAGGGTTGTGTTTGACCAATATTGATTGGAAAAGAATAATGCATTTGTAGAAGGCAATTTTGGCCTCATTGTGTTGGTTAGTGAAATGCATGTGTGAAAGGAATTATATTTGAGTATTAAGAAGGTTAAGAGGACATGAAAAACATTGTATGATAATTTATAATCTATCACAAGGTTATACAATTGTTTGTTTCAGGTCATCAGAAAGGAAAAATATTTGTTTCAGGGCTATTAGGCCTTTTTTCTTTGATAATCTACTGCAAGGGGTTTTTGATAATTAAGGAAAGAAGAGAATGATATGAGACTTTGAAAAAATATGTTAGAGAATTAAATACATCATAAAATCATGTTGAATATGTGATAATGGTATGCTATTATTTGTCTCAGGTCATGAGGAAGTAGGAAGATTTGTTTCAAGGCTATTAGGTATATTTTGCTTAGTTGGCTTAATTGTGCTAGTTAGAGCATTGGGGAGTGAAGGGAATGGTATGAGAGTTTATAGAAGTGTGATAGGGCATGTAGAACATCAGAATAAAATGTTAAAAATGTCATGAATATCAGATAATGGTGCTAAAGGAAATGAGTATGTTTATGTATTGAATCAAGGCATAATTATGCCTAGCTTGTCCATATGACTTAGTGTGAAGAAGTGCATTGATTATATGTTGAAATATTAATGAACATGTTCTATATGAATGGAATTTATGATTTCTAAATAATTTTTCAAAATCTTATAAGATAATATTGTGAAGGAGGAATGGTATCAAGATTACAATCATGCATATGAGGGACAAATTCTAAAAGAAAGAGTTGTTGTATGCCTATGTAAGATGCATATTTTTGTTTGTATGAACTACCATTACTTATATGAGGTATAATGGTAGGGTTTTAGGTGTTGTAAAGAGATAAGACACTCATCAAGTGTGTAAAACATCAGATCAAAGGTTTATATTAGTTTTGAGGTGATTGAGTTACTACTTATCATCTATGGGGTTATAGCCTCCTTACTAGTTTGATCTAGCTAAAGGTTAAGTAGTTGCTTGAATAAATTGAGATCTGGGTGATCCTTGATCAGTTGGTTTTGATATAAATTGAATAAATGCCTTTATTTTATAGTATTCCAAATGTTTTTTCAAGTATATTTTATCCCCTATGAGGGTTTCCAACATAATTCATGTGTTATGTGCTTTGATCTTGCATTGTTTTCTTTGTTCATTGCAATGAACGATTTATATGCTTCATGAATATTTATGATGAATTTTGAAAATTTTGGAGAATTGTAATTTAAGTTGATTATCATGCATCACTAATTCACAACCCCCTCTTAGTTTTTGTGCCACACACACACACACACACACACACACACACACACACACACACACACACACACACACACACACACACACACACACACACACACACACACACGCGCGCGCGCGCACGCACACGCACGGACACGCATGCACGCACACACGTGCACACACACACACACACTCAAAATATTATGCTTAAGACATTATACATATAAAACCTTTTCAGTTTTAGTTCTACCATTATCTAGACTTAGAGTACCTTTTCCAGCAATTTTGGCAGTAGTATTGTCTCTGAATTTTACTATCCCACCACTGATCTTCTTCAAAGTTATGAAATTGATTTTATCTCTTTTCATATGTCTTGAGCATCCAATATAAATGAACCATTGATTTTAATCATTTATTACATGCAAAGCAGTCTACACCAGCTTAGATTTTTTAGGTTGTTTCTTTTGCCATGAATATGTCAGAACTTTCTTCTTAATGAATGGATCCTTGAAACTATGGTCCTTCTTGACTGACTCAAACACACTTCTATAGTACCGAGCTATGTGTATGAAGTTGTTTTAGTTGTAACATACTATAGCCTCTTCACTAAATTCTTATAGAGGATCAAAAGAGTTGTGGCTTATGTTTGACTCTATATGAATTTGCTTCTCCATATTTCTAAAATTGTTAGCCCTTTTTTAACATTCTATTTTCTTATGATCATATCCATTACAATATAAATAATAACCATAAAAATAGGACCTATTTGTGTATATCTTACTTGATTTATTTTTTTATCTTTGTTTCCTCTAGCCTTCTTTGTTTTAGATGTCCTTTGTATTCTTAGCTTCTTCCCTTTTTATTTCTTATTTTGTAAGAGCTTCAACATATCTTTTTTTTTTTTGTGTCTGTGAAAATAGTTACCTCCTTTTTCTCTTTTTTAAATCCAATACCTATATTATCTAACATTAATATTTGATTTTCTAATATATTTTTCAACATATTAGTGTTATTCTTAAATTTTGAATTATTGGTTGTTCTATCATTGATTGCTTTTCTATTTTATCAGGATCTACTTTTAAGGAAGCAATTTAAATAACATACCTTTCACATTCTTTACTTACTATTTTAAATTGTGCTTTTATATCTTCTTCATTCTTCTTGGCTTCTTCAAAGTGTGCTTGTAGATCTTAAATTATCTCGTTTGACTTATTTTCATCTTTCTCGATCTGGAACATTAATCTTCAATTTTTCTTTCCAAGATATTTTAACTCTTATAAGACACAAATGAGCTCTCCTTCTATATTCACTTCAGCGTCATTCTATTCTTCTTATTTATCATCTATAATTTTACTTGAAGAGGCATCTTCATGTGTGGCCATGAATAGAATCTCCTCTTCTTCTGAATCACTAACTCCACTATCTTTAGTTGAGCTAGGATCTTTAGAATATAAAACTCTTCTTCCCAAATACCTTCTTGAATTTACCTTTAAAATTATTCTTGTATGTATAATTTCCTTTTTCATTATCATCATTACCCTTATTTAGGAATTTATCTAGAAAATGTCCAATCTTTCCACAATTAAGACATTTAAAAGGTAATTTTCCTTGATATTTTCCTGTGCCCTTTTTCAGCTTGCAAATGAATAGAGCTCCATTTACATCTTCATCATCACTATAATTATAACTTGATTCTTGAATTTTAGCCTTCTCTTTCTTTGATGTCTTAAAATCCACTTCTCTCTTTGAGGGTTTATCTTGTTTAGTCCACATCTCATATACTGTAAGAAGACCATGAAGCTCATCCATCTTTAGCTTGGCTAAATTCTTCATCTCTTTAATTATTGAAACTTTTTCATCATATCTCAATGGTAGAGATCTCAAAACTTTTTAAACCATAGTTGATTCTTCAAAATTTTATCCAAGACCTTGAATTTGATTAACTATTTGATCAACCCACAAAAGATAATTTGTTTTATTTTCTTCTTCTTCCATCTTCAAACTCTCAAATTATCTTCTAAAATTCTAAAGCTTAGCTTGTTGAACCTTTCCATCACCTTTGTAAATATTATCAATTTTTACCCAAGTTTCATGAGTAGATTTACATTGAGTAACTTTAACAAATTCTAATTCACATAGACCACATAAAACAACATTTAATTATTTATCATTATTTTCACTTTCCTTTTCTTCTATCAGAGTAGTTACAAGTGTTTGTGGCTCTTCGTATTCCTCCATCATTGCTTACCATATGTAGAATCCAAGGGCCATCAAATAAGTCTTCATCGTTATGCTACAAAAAACATAATTCATCCCATCAAACAAAGGTGCCTTATTTGTAAAAAATACTTCATGTGATCCAAACATCATGCTTTCTCGATCTTCCTTCAAGTTGTAAAACATTTTCAAAAGGAATCTGCTCTGATACCAATTGTTAAGCATGAAACATACTGAGAGGGGCGTGAATCAATATATTATATATCTTTTACTTCATCTAATGGAATGCCTCTTTGTTTTTTTAATCGTTGGGAGAATCTAAGTTATCTCTTAAGGAGGTTCATGAATTAATGTATGGGGCCCAAATCAATGGTGTAGTCTTAGGAAAGAAACTCCTTAGAACATGATACTAATGGCCCAAGATGGAAATAGATTATTTTAATCTCATGAGGAAGTGTATTATTTTATAACAACATGTTAATTTAATACATGTACCTTCCTTACCATTATAGTCAATCACTACACCATGGCCATTCTCTACATGGGGCCTCAATCTCATAGGCAAAATCAACCCAACCTCTTTTGATGGACACAAACATATTCTCACCACTACCAAGTATTTTAATAAGTGGATAAATACCATTCCTCTCACTTATGTTACCACAAATAACATTTCCAAACTTATCCATTTCCATATCATCTGTTAATATGGTATCCCATCCTGTATTATATCAAATAATGGAGGATCATTTGTGAATCCAGATGTTGAATATTTTTGCACCATATTAAAAATAAAGCATAAAATATCTACACCACATAAAACAAAAAGAAATGGTCAAGTTGAGGTGTCTAAAAAAACTATTTTCACAATCCTAAATAAGATTGCCAATTATGTTGGCCATAATTAGCACCTGTAAATTTTTTCTACCCTCTGGGCCTATCACACTAGTTATAGAACACCCATAAGAGCCATTCTATATTTTCTTGTTTATGGAATAAAGTTTATTATCCTAGTTGATATTGATCTATCTTCACTATGGGTATCCTTGGAGAACATTGAAGATCATGAAGATTATAGAATTTATAGGTTACAAGAGCTCAAGTGCCTTGATGGTAAATCTTTGGTTACCCTAGATAACTTGGGAGTATATCAAATAGATTGTGTAACAACTATAACAAGTGAATTATCCCATAAGAGTTTGAAATTGTTTATTGTTTCTTATAGGATAATCAAAATAACACTAAGTTTTAATACAAGAAGGATAAGTTTCAATCTAATTCGTTGGGCCCATATGTAGTAATAAACAATTATGGACTAGGGGCATATTGATTGGCCAATCTAAATGGAGAAGAGCTCAAAAAACCCATGAATATTGTACATATCAAGTGGTTCTACATTTAAAAACCTTTTAAACCATTGTCTATAAGAGCCCTTACATGGGGGAAGCTTGTGCCAAAGTCATGTATCCAACTATTATACTCTAGACCATCTAGTCCTAGATCATTTTTATTCTGACATGGTTTATTTTAGACCATTTTATTATGAACCATATTATTTTATTACCCTTGACCATTGTAAACCTAGAACATTGTGGCTATGGGCCATTGTACCCTTAGACCATTGGTAGTTTGGATCATTTATTTCTTTAAACACTCAATCATACAATCAAGATATGCAATAAAACTAAAATAATAATTTTCCCCACAGGAGAGAGAGAGAGAGAGAGAGAGAGAGAGAGAGAGAGAGAGAGAGAGAGAGAGAGAGAGAGAGAGAGAGAGAGAGAGAGAGAGAGAGAGAGAGAGAGAGAGAGAGAGAGAGAGAGAGAGAGCAAATCTTTACGTGAAAACCTAGAGTGAGAAAAACCATAGAGAATAATCTCAAGTATATGAATGAGCACTAATTCAAAATACAAAGTTCACAATAACTAACTTGTAGGAGCACCAACCCCTTTTCTAAGCACAAACATAGAAACTATTTTTGAGCACCAACCCCTTAAAAAATTTTATGAGCACCAACCCATAGGAGTACCAACCCCTCTTGTGTATAAAACACAACTGTCTCTCAATGTTGCTTACTCAATAAATGATAGAACTCTAAAATATCTCCTACTTTTTTCTCTTCAAAAACAAATACAAACCATGAAATATCTTCCTTATTACAAATGGCTTCTCATGTCTTTATTTATAGATTTTAAAATGACCTTTGTAAGTCACCCTTTGTGACCCTTCAATCCTCATGGAAAATGGCACCAAACTTGCATAACCCTTTGTATCCTTGCATTCCAAAAGTCATATGGTGACCCTTCATAATAAATATCATCCTTTCCTCTTTTTTATTTATCTTGGTGACTTTTCATATTCCTCAAAGTGTCCCTTCATGGAAAAATGCACCATACCTCTTTTGTCTTCACATGGTGACTCTAGGAATTCCTCAAGATGACTCTTCATGAGAAAATGCATCCTATTCCTCTTTCATATTTTACCCTATGACTCTTTGAATTCTCCATGGACCCTCTTTTGAATTATATGCAACCAAAAATATATTCATTAATATTAAATATATATTAACACACATTAGCCAAGATATGAATATTAAAAATACCATTAAATACAATGGGGCCATTATCACCAATAATGCTAGACCTTTGACATGAATGAAAATATTTACAATAGTGGTAATATGTAGAAGGTTAATTCCACGTATGGTACTCAAGACTTATCTATGTAATTGTACATTGGTACACCTCAAACTTCATAGTTATCCTTTTAGGCAACCTGCTTCCTCACAACTCCTTTATAAGTATTTACCCTTTGGTAATTATCTCAAATCAGCTTCTTCGATTCTAATTGTGCATACATGGGTATGATGAATGAGAATCTATTGCACTAATAAATAAGGTATTGGGCCTTATATGTAGTCTAAACCATACTCTGATAATGCAATTCTAAATTTTTTTAGGTTATTTCATCTGGTATCAAAGTAGTGTTCTACTCTAGGGAACCTTGGGAATGAACATTTTTAAGTCTAAAATTGGTTGAGTTATTAATTTATAGCTTTAAAAGATGGTTATAATGAGGTGAAATGGTGTCAATAACCATAATTAATAGAACAATGATAATCTAGTTAGAGTAAGAGGTAGAGGCCAAAGTTGGGGTTGTGGTTCCCGTAACCCCTTTTATAATGAAAAGGAACTACCCATTAACAATAATAATAGTAAAAATGAGGTTTTGAATGCTGATGTAGTTAGTGGAAACCCAACTGACAAGAATGAAGACATCCTTAGTGAAATCTTGATAGCCTTGAATTCTCTTCAAGGCAAGATTGATAGTCAAGAGTGTAGGTTGAATAACCTTGAAGGTGTATTCCATAAGGAAGTACATAGATTAGAGATAGGCCAAGTCGAATAACCATTAATCCAAGAGATGATTTTGACTATGGTTGATCCAATCATTAATTAATTGAAGACACTTCTTCCACCTACCTTTTATTGTGAATAATGTTTTGATGTAATTCATGTATGTCTAGTTCACCTGTAGAAATACTTTAACCTACATAACATGATATCAAATGTTAAATCTATGGTATCCTACTAGGTGCTTAGACCTACATCATTGTGATGGAGTCACCACTATGTAGTAGAGGGATACCAACCAATGGATCTAATTTGGATAGTATTTGAAACACAATTTTGGAAAAGGTATCTAAATTCTAAACACAATTAACAGAAAATAACTAATTTTTAGATACCAAAATAAGAAAACATGACTATTTTTTAATATGTAAACAAATTCTTGAATCTGTTATGTCATGTGAATTACATGCATGATGAGGAGACAAAAATAACAAAATTTAAGCTTGGGATTAAAGATATATTTATGCATGACATCAATATTATAAATCTAAGGATGTTTGTAACTTCCATTGAATAATCTTATTAGGCTTAGGAGAAAGAGAAGTCTTATGAAAAGGTGAGATAGGATTTCAAGTGTAGTAGGATATAATTAAAGATGAAATATCTCTATGCTATATCTAATATATTCATAAAATTAGACTAGAGTCATATATTCTCTAGAAATAACCATAATTTTAACAATTTTTCAAACCATACAACAAATATTAATTGTTAAGGGTCATTTAAATTAGCATATTTCTAGAAGGAATAATACCAAAAAAATCAATATTAACTAGCGATAGGTGTAAATACTATTCCAATAGCTCTATATAGGGATATTTTATTGTGGGATTATGGAGATAAACACTACAAAAATGAGTTCACCAAGATGAAACTAGGCCAACCATCTAACCACAAGTTGTAAGCAGCTATAGACAATCACAATGTTGATGTACATGATACCCTATAGAAACTAGAGGTATTATTAATGATTTTTCTATATATATTATAATTAAATTAGATGAAACTAATATTTATATTTTCATAATGTTTCAAAATAATTCATGATTAAACTTTTAGTTATAAGATAAGGTTTGGAGATAAAGTTTGGTACTGGCAAAACTATACCTATTCATGAATTCTTGGAGAAAGATAAAATTGATCTTGGTGTCTTTAAACCAAGTAATATTTATTTATAAAACATTTATGGTCATATGATCTCATTTTTGGAATGGATTGGATGCAATCACACCAAACAATGCTCGATTGTATTGGTAAAAGTGTGTAGTGCATTGATGACCTTGAGAGGGTTGTAGAAATGTAGGGTATTAAAAATCCTACAAAATGAGATACACTTTTAGCCTTGCAGATAAAAATGGATATTGTACAGGGATATAAAATTCATTTATTTCATCTAAAAGAGTTACCTAAATATAAGGAACTAGATCACCTAAATTTTACTATCCTAAAAGAGTTTGTGAATATTTTTCTCAAAAACATTTACTTGGGTTGCCCCCTAAGCATGAATTTGACTTTTCCATTGATATTATGCTAGGGTTTAAACCTATATCTAAGTCTCCCTCTTGCATGAATGGGGATGTCCTATAGTAATTAAAGGTTAAACTATAATAACTTTTGGATAATGGATGTATCTAACCATGTGTGTCTCCTTCAGGTGCTCTAGTTATCTTTGTCAAAAATAAAGATGAAACTTTAAGGTTATGTATTGATTATCACCTACTCAATAAGTTAATGATCTAAAATTTATATCACTTTCCAAGGATATATGATTTATTGGATCAAATTAAAGGTGTAGTAGTCTTATCAAGATAAATTTTAGATCGACATACCATCAACTAAGGATCAAAGAAGAAAATATTCATAAAATAGCTTTTTGAATTTGATATCGGCATTACATGTTCATGATATTAATTTTTAGGCTAACTAATTCTCCAAAAACAATTATTAAACTTATGAATATCCTATTTTGAAATTATTTAGACAAATTTATGTTGGATTTCATTGATGATATTCTTATTTCCTCTAAAATGAAGCTGGACAGTTCAACACCTTTGTTTAGTCTTGCAAAGATTGAGATAACATAAGTTATATGGAAAACTTTGGAAGATACTTTTTATGAATATGAAATTAACTAACGAAGCCATATAATTTTTAAATATGGAATTATTATAGATGTATAAAAGATAAAATCCATTCAGGACTAGCTTGATTTAACTAATGTGCATTAAGAGAACAACTTCATGGGCTTGGCTAGTTATTACTAGCAATTTTTGGAATCTTTTTCTAGCATGCCCCATCTTATCACTTCTTTTTGATGAAAAGTAAATAAATTTGTGTGCATAGCTCAATGTGACGGAGCTTTCACAAAGCTAAAAGTGTTATTAATAATAATACCTATACTTATTATTCATAATCTAAATGGTAATTTTTAGGTATGGGTTGATGCTTCTTAGGAAGGTTATGGGGGTATTTTGACTCAATATCGTAGTGTCTTATTAGTCATATAAGATTAATTATCATGAGATGTACTATCCCATGCATGATATGGATCTTCTTACCATTATTCATGCTTTAAAATAATGAAAACATTTTATATTGGGATAACTCTTTAGGTGAAATTTGATCATTGTTGCTTGGAATATTTATTTTCTCAAGATGATTTAAATGTGCACAAACAAAGATGGATGGGATTTATAAGTAAATTTGGAATGGACATATCTTATGTTAAGGGTATGGAAAATTGTGTTGCTTATACATTTAATTGATGTATGTACCCTTTTATCGTAGTTGTACTATAAGGAAATTTTACAAGTGTTGTACTAAAACAATATCTTATTGATTAACTTTTCCATGAAGTAAGAGTAAATTTGGCTGATGATCCTTTTATAAAAAAAATTAACTTCTCTATTGAATAAGATGACATTGTAAGACACAATAATAAAATTTTTGAACCCAAGTTAGGAGACTTGCAGAATTTTATGTTGAAATAAATGCATACATCATCTCATTATGCTCATCCTAGTTTCTTGAAGATGACACATGAGGTAAAAGGACATTATTTTTAGCCTAGTATGAAGTGCAATGTTTCTAATTGTATAGAAATATTCTTGGAATGATATTATGTAATAGACAAAGAAACCTATGTTGGCCACTTCATTATTATAAATCTATCCAATGACATTTATGTTTTCACATAATGTTTTATTTAAAAAGTGGTTAGACTACATGGCATATTTGTATTAATTATTTCAGGCCAAGATACATTATTTAGATCAAGGTTCTAGCAAACTTTGACCATAAAATTTGAAATGTGATTAAATTTATGTTCTTCCTACCACCTAGAAAGATATGGTCAAATAAAAAACACAACAAGGTAGTTGAGGACATGTTGTAATTGTATGTCAAGGACCAATAGAGGAAATTATAATATTATCTCCATTTTGTTCAATTTCATGACAATAAATCCTCTCATTTGCAATAAAAATGACACATTTTAAATCTTTGTATGCGCAAAAATGTAAAACACCACTTAGTTGGGATAGTTTTCAAAATCTGGCTATTATTAGGCCTAATATATTATTTAAATATGATAAATATATTGAATTAATATGATAAAATTTGAAAGTTCCATATAGATGGAAAAATATTTATCTTAACCAAAAAAGGATTCCATGTGAATCCAGTGTGGGTGATCAAATTTGAAAAAACTTCCAATCTAGCTCCACACTTTATCAGGCCCTTCGACATTATGGAGAAGATAAGTCTTATTGCCTATTGGTTGGATCTTCCTCCTTCTATATATAATATTTATGATGTATTTAATGTTGCCTTATTAATGTAATACATACCTTATCTCTCTCATATTTTTTTATTAGAAACACCTATAGGTGATGATGAGGAAAGGATGTAGTTAGAACCAATGATAATCCTAGACCATCACAACATTAAGTTTTGAAATAAAGATATACAATAAGTTTTAGTTTAATGGGACTCATTGATCAAAATAACTGTCACTTGGAAAGATGCACATATTTTTTAGGTAGTGTTATTCTTAGCATTTGAATACAAGCCAGGACTAGTCCCTTTTAAGGAGGGGAAGGTGTTATGACCCTATCATTTGATAATTTATATGACTATTTGCATAATACTACAAGCATGTATAGTTAATTCTACATTACATTTTATCTAACTAGTATACTGATGATGGAATTTGATATAGTTATATTTTGGCTGCAGGTTGATGGACATGGTTATGTCTAATTACTGTACTAGATGATATGTTAACTGTTGATATAATGAATGTTTATTACAGTTCTATATCATACTATTTATTCATCAATCATGTGATATTAATGTCATATTCAGTGGTTACTTGTACCCGTCATGATCTAGGATTTGTGATTTTATTGACAACTAGGAAAACTAAGTGATTTTAGAGTAGTTAGACAATTTTTGACATGTATATATACTACTTTTAGTTTGATGCCATTGGATAATTATGTCATATTTTGTCTTTTATTTTTACATCTTATTATCTTTCATGGCTCAAGTATGATTGTCAAATACATTATTACATATTTGATTTAATGAGATTTGTTTGTGTTTAAATTGACATAACATCTATAATTTTGATCCTTTATCTCGATCTCTCACCATGAGCCCATTAACCCATGACCCTGTATTGGTATAATCATATAGCATGGTGACTAGGATTTGTTTATGGAGTTATCTAGATCCCCTCCCCATGAATCCCGTGCATAATATTATGTTGATTAATTTGAATGGGATTTGGATAGACCCATGTATTTATATTTGAATTTTTTACTAATTATTGAAATTTTTTATGGATTTAGCATTAATATATGGTGGCACATTTTGAATGACTTGGGATGTGGTTGATAGTTTTGGGGCATTTTTCTCTCTCGCCAAATTCAATGTGGAATTGAATGAGGTGTGGGGGAGAGGGATGACATTTAGGGGAGGTAGATGGTTAGTGGGTGAGAGGATATTTATGTAGAAGGTAGGAAGAATTGGGAGAAATATACCAAAAAAGAGGTTCCTTTTTTTTTTGCTAGCTATGTGGATTAGGTGTTATAGCATTGGTTCTCTCCTATCTGGCTTATGTTTTAACTTGTAATTTATAGGCAATTCAAAAAATGTATTTTTATTCTTGGTCATATGGTGAAGAAATTAAATAAATTTAGGGTCACTATACACTCATTATGAATTCAGGAGACTTCATGTCGATTATCTAGCACTTGGGAGATAAATCCCTTCTCATACACAAACATTGTAGATAAATAATCTACTAGTTTTGATTTAGGTAATATTTTTGTGCATTCAATCTAGACACACTACCCTTCCTTATTATATATAATAATCTTGCTGATCGTTATTTGAAATATGTGTGATTTTTATGCAATATTATTGGGATTTTATTGTTCACTCTCTCCTTGCATAATTATTACATACTAATGCCTTTTATTTAGGATTGGGTAAACATGTGAATACAAGAAAAGGGTCATTGTACCCTACTAACCTTGTTCAATATATTTTAGGTCGATTCTTACAAGATATATGTGGGTTTTGTAGAATTGATTTAATGAATTGAGTTTTAATGTTGAGAATATTTTTATGAATTGAGAAACTGTATTTTAATTACTTGATTTATTGCATGGACTTGTAAATCTAACCATTTCTTTTGTAAGGTTTATGGGGTGAAGCCTTGGAATGTTTTTTTGCAAAACCTAAAGTAGTGCATTGAATTCCACATAAATCATTTGTTTAATGACTATTTCAAAATTACTAAAATTAACAAACCTCAATATAAATATTTTGGGGTTCATGATGAGGACATAGGACCTAATGATTGACCCACAAATCATCTTAACAAATTTCCCTTGCCTTTTATTTGTTGTATTATTTATTTTGTAAATTATGGGGGTTATGGGAAGTTAAAGTTTGATGTAAAATGGAAATAATAACAAATTTTATAATATTATTCTTTTTATTCAATTTAAATGGTGGTATTTTTTATAATCATTGCCTTTATTTTGGCATTTTTATTTATTCTAAAATAGTTTTTAACTAGTTACGTGTTAAAGTTTGCATTGTACTAGTTATGCATATAGATTATGTTATATTACTTGTTACTTATGTATTAATTATCTTATTTTTATAAATTATTGTTAAAATATAAATTCTTGACTTGACTTAATGTTTGAGCTTCACAACTATGGGGTTACTTTCATGAAGTACATATTCGTATTCAAGAAGTCCAATGGCTAATCATGCACTTGGAATAATTCCAATTATGTCAAGAATGATTGCTATGGACTTAGATTTAGTACATGTATCCACTTCATTGAATTTCAAACTTGCCTACTAGTGGATTATCCCCACTACCCAATTTGTATTAATGTCATTTACATGGTTTATTTATATTTTGTCTTTTGATGATGTACCTATTATTCACTTGTCTATTTGTATATATAATTTTTTCTATTTATTTGACCAATGGATTATAAAAACCTAACTTGATCTAAATCCCTTCCTAGTATCAATTATCGAAACATGCCATCTAATTGATTGATGGGGTGGTAAGGGCCACTGATGGTTGGGCTCATAGGGAAGGTTTTGAGGGATTTTTTTAATGATCATAAGCTACTCATGCCCATGGGTGATCTTGAGGATAGGCATTCTGATCATGGTAAACAATATGGTATAAATTATTTTTTAGGTTTCTCTTAGTATTATTGTATTAGTGTTTCCATGTTGTATGCATAATGAGTGTAGTTGTAAATCAATTATAATTATTAGTATGAAATATTTTTACCTTATAATTATTATATGTTTACTATTATATTATTGGCAATGGCTTATGATTTAATTACAATTAAGGGTTTATATAGTTCTTGACATATGGCATTGAAGCTAGAATCCTTTTTATATCTTTCTGAATTCAATCACAAGTTATGATTTGTCAGTTACTAATTTAGTTTTTTATATTGTATGTTCTTATTAAATCCTTATATTTAATACTTAGTAATAGTTGAAACATAAGAAATATAGTATATGAATTCTATTTATGATTAATATACATCAGATCATGTTTTATATAATAGTTTTATGTAAAAAATAGTAAGGTATAATCGACTTCTTGTTATTCTATTATGATAAATATATTAGTAAAGAAACATAAAGAATTGAACTCATTACAAACCTTCTATTTCTTGTTTCAGTTTACTCTAAAATAATATGGTTGTGTATGAGGTATTTATATTTATGTGTAAGCAAAATATTGTTGATAAATTATATTTTTCTTAATTTTCCATATTTGTTACTCTTACTGGAAATGCATAAAATTATAAATTTGTATCTAAATTAAAGGATTCCTTGTTATTTTTATAAGGTTATTTTTAATTTATAAAGGGTTTTAATTAACCTATATAGTGATGGGTATAATGATATGCCCATTCTATAGTAGTGTAGGAATTAATTCTTGTTCTAAGTTGCTATTAAACTCATATTTATTTATCCTCTTATTGGTAGTAGTTTATGTGAATAAGGTAGGTTTGAATGTCTTACATTAATCCCTTTTATACCAGTTAAAAATATATATACTATTGAGTTTACTTTATATGATGGTATGATAAATATTATTTTTGCTACTATAATTATTAGTAAAGACTTAGTATTGGACTTTATTAATAAGCAAAGGTAGGAATTTCATACCCTTGGTATGATACTTGTGAATAAAATGAATGACAATACAAAGTCTATGAGGAAAGTTTTATGATGTTCATAATTTTTTTAATACTTCACTTATGTTGTAATCGTATTGTTCTTATAAGTTGGTACATTTCCTTATGAATGATATCTACTTCAAAATCTTTGTCTATCATTGAAATTAAATCCCTATTTTAGGAAATGATCAAAAACTAGTTTCATTAATATTCTTTTTAATTATGTTGATCATGTTTATGGCTGGAATTTAACTTGATAATATAATATTGGTTTTACTTTGTTGACTCATGGCTGGAATTTATATAGGAATAAAGTGAATTGGTATAATATGAACTTGGATAATGAAACTGCTATAAAAATATGATCTTCTTGATCATGCTCGTGGACAATATAGTGTGGTTCAGTTATCCATTTAATCACAATCATAACTTAAGCTTTTGTAACATTTAGTAGTTGCTGATTTTATGGCATCATAATAATTATGGGATTAATTATTTATGTCAGGTTGGATATAATGGTTTATTGAATAATTTTATTATATGTAACATATAACTAGCTGAATCACTTTATATAGGCATCCTACCAAAAAGTAGTGGAAAATAATGTAGTAGTAAAAACGTAGTATGACATAAAAGTAATATGATAAAACATGGTGAGGACAAAACATAGCAAATAAAAAATGTAGTAGTATTGGTAATGTCATGAAGATGACATAAATTTCAACTAAATATCTAAACCCCAAAAATCACATTTTTCTTATTTTTCTTCTAAATTTGGCGCATTACTTTTCAACCATGAAATGTTAAGTACTATCACCAAAATAAAATAGAAAATAAATAAAGAATGTGATAATCACTAAAATTTCCCAATTATGATCTTCAAAATATTTTTTTTATATCACCAATATCGCTGTGTTTATACTCATTATGTTTTGTCCTCATGACATTTTTGTCATACTATGTTTTTAATGTTACATTTTTTACCACTACATTTTTATCTGGTACATTATCACATAGAACCCCTTTTATATCAATGCATTATCCTTGTTATTTATACACACATGACTATTTGATAATATGATATATTTTAAATAAGGTAATGATGACCTACCCACTATGCTTCATTTAGTAACAAATACATGTGTTTATAAGTTGTATCTTTACTCTATAAAAAAACTAGAGGCTTTCCATGTTTTAACAAATTAGAAACATCATGAGATTATATAAGTAAAAAAACATTTTAATATCTATGGATTTAAGGAGAAAATCTAATTTAAATTATATTTCAAATTAAAAATGGGCGATTTATGTGTTTTAAATGAACAATAAAATTATGTGAAGATCCTTGAGCCAAAGAGGCAGATAATTACCCTTGGCTAGTAGCACTAGTTCAGTTCCCTATATTGCTTCATCATTTACTCATTTCTATGATTGTAATCTCTTGAACAATAATAAATTCTACAATATACT
>JARHVA010002592.1:980000-982500 GCA_037957365.1 Torreya grandis | reverse complement strand
ACTATAAATATATATAGTGCATCTAGAATTTGAGGACCTTTGGTCCATGTACAATTATTGTATGTTGACATAGTCCTAAGCCTACCTGTAGACCCAAGTCTCCATTTTACATAATGCTAAATAGAAGGAAGAATAAGGCAATATTTGAATAAGGTACATAATTTTTAAATAATAAATATTAATTTGTTAGTTTTGTAAAATATTATAAAAATAAATTAAAAATAGAAAATTTCCCCTCTTAAACTCCTCTCACTGATGCTCAACTTCTAAAAGGGCCAAATTATGCTACTTGGAAAATAAAAATGTGTATGATCATTCAATTTAAAGGATTATAGGGCATCGTGACAAGGACCATTTGAGTTCTCATTGATCTTGATGCACTCAAAAAGTATAAAAAGTGTAATGATAAGGCCCTAATGTTGATCATGTTAAGTATCATCTACGACATGGAACCACATATTAGGGATGATGAAAATGTAAAGATAGAATTGGAAAAATTAGCAACAATATATGAAGTGAAAAATCAAATGAATATTCTTCATCTATAATCAAAACTTAATATGCTCACTATGGAGTGTGATGAAAAAGTATAAGAATTATTACGATGGGTAGCTGAGCTATGAGTAAAATTGTTATCTCTCAGAGAAATAGTAGATGACTAAATATTTTTCCTCAACACCTTGCGAGCACTCCCTTCCCAATTTAGAGTGTCTGTCATAACACTAAATGTCACTTAAAAAAAAGTGTCATTTGAAGAGCTCATTAACATATTGTAATATGAGGAAACTATCAATTTACTACAAGACGAGTCTCAAGATAAAGCTCTTAAAATGAAGCAACAATGAGGTCACAAATCACATAAGGGACCTATCAAAAACCCAATGTAGAAATAATAACAAAAACAATGGTCTTATCATCAGTCACAAAAGTTGAAGAGGTGTTGTCACATTTATCGCACCAACACTCATGGCATATATAATTATTGGTATAATAGATGAAATAAAGGATCTACCAATAACTAAAACATATCAGGGCATGACAATAATCATAAGTCAAAAAGATATCCTTTCTAGTTAAAGTAAAAGGCAAGAAGATGATGAATCTGATAAAGTAATAACTAATGAAGACAAGGATATAATATTAGTCTCCTAGACCTTGTAACCAATAAGCAATATCTAGTTAATTGACTTAGGTGCCACTAGGCACATGATAGGTGACAATAACCTATTTGATTCACTGACAGACCAACCCATTAGAGATTAGGTTAGGATTATTGATGATAAGGAGTATGTCATGAAAGGAATATGTCAATTTACCATTCCCTTAAAAACATATAAAATGTACACTTATGAAGGTACTACATGTTCCTAGGTTGACATCCAATCTATTATCAGTCAGTCAGTTGTTGAACCATCAAGTTAAGTTCAAGTTTCTTATTCAAAAGTGCATCAAAATTTGCTTTATTTATGAAAAGGTACAATTATTGTAAAATCTTTTCTAAAAGATATCTTATTTTCTTTATATGTATTTTCATCTTCTAAAAAATCTTTATCTACCTTAATGATAGAATCCACTACCCTCTGGCACTATAATTATGGTCATTTATCATCTTGATCTCTATTCTAGCTAAGTTTTAAAAGAATGGTACATGGACTTCCATATTTTTCTAGTTCCTTTACCATACACCTTAGATGTCTTATAGGTAAATAACATAGGGATCCATTCAAAGATATCACTTTTCATACCAAGAAAGTGTTTTGAGGTTGTACATACTAATGTAAATATCCCATTACCCACTTCATTCTCTAGATGCAAGTACTTCCAACTGTTTGTGGATGACTACTCCCAGACAATGTGGGTATTCTTCCTAAAAAAGAAGAGTGAGGCCCTCCATCATTGCTAGGTCTTCTATCAATAGGTTGTGAAGGATATCAAGAAACCTCTACTTCACCTTTGCTTAGATCAAGGGGGGAATTCATGTCAAAGAAATTATTGGAATTATTGAAGAAACAAAGAATCAAACAAAATTTGATTGCTCTCTACACACCCCATAAAAATGGTATTTTATAGTGACATAATCATATCATTATGGAAATCGATCATTCCATGCTATCAATAGCAAAGCTAGAGAAACTCTATTGGGCAAAAGTAGTCTAGATAATTATGTATCTTCTCAATAGGGCACCAATGAAACTCTTATGGGATAAAACTCCTGAAGAGGTATGGATTGGTAAAAATACTTCTATTTCTCATTTACAATTATGTAGTTGCACAACATAAATGAATGTAATAGATCAAAAGAGAAATAAAATTGAGTTTAAAACACTCCAATGCATCCTTTGAGGCTATAGCACAACCTCAAAGGCATATAATCTCAAGGATCCTGAGTCAAGAAATTTTTATGAAAGTAAAGATGTTTTTTATGAGTCATCCTTTGAGATGCAAAATGGTGAATCAAAACTGACCATATCTCATCAATTACTTCTAGAGTCAGATGACG
>JARHVA010002592.1:910000-975000 GCA_037957365.1 Torreya grandis | reverse complement strand
TCCCTATGATTTATGCATTATTAGATCCCAAGCCATTTTAAATATAAGTTGTTTAATGTTTCTTTGATTTATGGGAGGCATAAACACATATTGAGGAATATTTACAATTAATTTTCATGTGTATGTATCTTCATATGTGTAACCATAAACATAAAAAAATTCAAACATTATGGTTCTAGTTATATAAACTATGGCATGATTTTTTACAAGATCACCATTAATAAAACTCTACTGGACCCACAATTTTATTTTAATAATAATATTTATCACTGTGATAAAATGATTTTTATACACAATTTGTCATTATCAATATATGTAAATTTACTTTGCCAAGTGTGTTCTATGTTGCTTCGTGAAATTGACATATCTAATGATTTCAACATTTCCTCATTATGTGTTAAATTGAATGTTTTTCTTCAATTTTCGTGAGTTCATAAATATAATATGTTTTTTTTAATATGAATATAATAAAATAAATTTTTATGCATTAATAAATTATAGTCTTGAATTTTGGTTTTTATTACATATATTCAATAATATATTTTGAAACATTAGATCGAAAGCTTGTTAACAAAAAATGTGTGGAATGTGTATAAATGTTTATGGTAAACACAAGGGTAAAAGCATATATTGTTCAATCATTTGTATTTGTATATCAAAAGTTTTTGACCCAAATAACCATTGATAATATTTTATATTTTACCAAATGGTTCACTTTTATGTTATTTGGAGGCCTCTTGTAAATTAATGTCAATATATGTCAATATTTTTTGCCCTATGAAACTTATTTCATAGACCAAAATGTATTTGATATAATATAAATAAAAATTCAAAATTCTAATTTTTATACCTATAATGGTATAATTTAGTCTATTTGCATGTGAAGGTTTGATTGGATTGTTGAATCATTTATATTAAATATTAAATGTTACAATACATATTGTTGCAAACAATATGAATGGAATATATTTGGAAATACTTGGAATTAAAAAAAACAATATTATTTTATTGATAATGTATGACTTTAGTATACCATTAGTTTCATTAAAAATGAATATCAATGGAACCATTATCTCAAATTTAATGTTATGACATAATAATAACCAAAAAAATATATTCTACATATGGTGCATGTTAATTAAATGGTTCAAAAAAATAGGAATCATAAATTTGAATGGTTTTTACATTTGGTTATATAAAATAAGTGTATGCTTCTTAAAATGAATGTAAAATATTAATTTCATTCTATTTATGTTATATATCAAATTAATTATGACAAATCATAAGAATCTCTAAGATAAATATCAATTTCATAGTATTAGACCATGGTTTATAGGAAATGACATGAACACTAGTTTTTAGGTCTCTCGAGGGCACATAATGAAGGTATGCAAACCCAAAAATGACTTTTAGTTGTTTGTTGGAATATTTAACCTATGCATGGGAAATTAAGATATTAATGAGATATGGGTAAGTTTCCTACCTAAGATATCCATGCATTGGTTTTGGATTTAAAATGTAGTCCTTTATGAGCAATTACTAACACTAGAACCTATGTTAAACCACCCTAAAACCCTAATAAGGACCTGATGTGGAAGATATAATTACAAAAACCATATAATGGTCTAAAATGTATCCATAAATTATTTGATCATGTATTAAACTCTCTCAGGTATCTCCAAGTGGTCGTAATTAGTCAAATGAGAGAGAAAATGTGTAGATATAGGGTTCTTTATGAAGAATTCATTGTAACAGCCAAAAGTTGCATTGGTAAAGAAAATAAAATAGATGGAATAAGGAGAGAAAGACTCATAATATATTTACATTAATATTTATCTATATTTCCAACCTTCAAGTGTGGTAAATTGGTCATCAAAGTTAGCCAATCGTAGACAGAGCTGATGGTGTAAATAATGCAAAACCTAGGTAGTAATGAAAATATGAATTGGAGTGTGTTTTCATGATATAATGATGAAACCAAGTGTTTGGAAATGTTTTTAATTAAACTTAGTACATTTTTTTTCAAATCTTTGGATGTCATGTGTGTGGGGAAAATATTACTCAGAAAATGACCTATCTGGTTCAATTTGGTCTATGACATTTAAGGTTATGGGATTGGTATAAAAGTCCATTATTTTGTTTTTAAAATAGATAAATTATTTAATTAGGGATGTTATTAAAATTTCATTTAATATTTTTTATTCATTAAATTATTTTACAGTGTCTACATAGGATTTGGAGTTCCAAGTCACGATTACTGGTCTTTGAGGAAAATTGGTAGTTCGTAGTAAGTTGTAGAGATTGTCTTGAAGCCTTAAGATTTGATTGAAAGTATATAATGCATTTTATAATAACCTTGAGATAATGTATGTTATTTATATATAATTTTTTAATCTTGTTTCAATACTTTAAAGGTGCTTAAGTTTCACATTTAAAATACAAACTTTTGAGGCACATAGGCCTAATATTATAGTTTGTCCTAAAAGAGTTTTCATGGTATGAACGATATACACAGGTCCAAGCAAGAATGAAAAATGTAAATGAAGGTATTATTATAAGTGATTTAATGGTTTGAAATTGTTTTATAAATCCATTTGGATTGAAGAGGATCAAGATTTGATTCTAAGAAAATAGACATAATGTAATTAGGTCTCCATCAGACCTAAAAGTGAAATGAAGTTTAATAGAGTTATGAAAGACCAAAAGGGACTAAAATGTCATTTGAATCATGTTTATGAGATGTATTAATATCTAGATTATGTTGTTCCTAAGAGGTTAAGGATTTGTGGCCAATTTAGTGGTATATGAATATAGAATGGTATATACACAAGGCAGTTTTAGGCCTATTGGAGTAAGCTTAGAGGATGCAAATAGATTGATAAATCAATGATCCTTAAAATTTTGGTTAACATGTTATAAAACCTAAGGAGATAGAAGAGATTAATTTCATGAATATCTTATATCTATAATATAATTAAAAATCAAGGTCATATGACCTATTCAGTCTTGATGAGGACTAGTTGAGCAAAGAAACCTAAAGGTAGTTTTGAGAGGGATCAAGTGGACTAGAGTTGAAAGAGTGATCATTTCATAATGAGAGGATATAATAGTTTCACCAAATATGATTTATTGATTTATGACAATGGGTAGAGTAGAAAGAGATTAGAGTGGAAGACTATAAGAAAGAAGGTTGATTGGCTAAGTTGGTGCTTGGTCAAAGAGGCAGTTGAAGCTTCTTTATAGGTTGGTACATATAAAAATGATCTTATATGATTTGGTTTTTTTTTAATATAGGGTTTTATTTTCCTTTTAGGTTGGTGCATATATAAGTGTGCTTTGACTGATTTGGTGCTTAGTCATGTTGTTTATATCCTCCTAGTAAGTGGGTGCTTGATAAATTTACTTTTAGTGCTCCATGTTTTGTTGGTGCTCAATTAAATACATATAGGATAGTTTTTCCAAGAATTTTTTTAGTGGTTTTTATCACACATGAGAGCTTTACACATATGTGATGTGTTATTTTATTTCATGATCATGTGATTGGTTCTTAATGCATTACTAGATCAATATGTTGCTTTCAAAGTTCATATATGAGTGGATGTATTTGATTGAAAGGTTTTTAAGACTTATCACCTCCCCCCTTAGTCATTTTTATTCCAAAATTAATTCCTCTACTTCTTGTCAATAAATTACATCAATTAAAATGTTCTCCTTTCCTTTTTTTAAAAATAATTTCAAAGTCATATCTTAGCATCTTTATGACCCATTTATATTTATCCTATGAATATAATCAATACTCTAATAAATAATTTAGACAATCTTAATTTATCTAAAATTTTAAATTCCTTCACATCATAAATTTGTGCCACTATTTTACTATATGAATTATTTCTATCATTTGTCTCATATGTGGGTCTTACCAAGTTATTTTCTTTTAATTATTGACTCTAAAATTCTAAATGACACACTTACACTGGTACTACCCCAATGTAATTGTCAGAAGCATCACATTCTACAATAAATGTCTTAGATAAGTCTAGGGTAGCTAGCATAGGCATGTAATTAAGAGATTATTAGACTATTACAACAAATCTTCTATATTAGCCTATTACACTGAAGAATCCTCTTAAAACTTTGATATTTTAAGGTTTTGACAAATAATTTATATCTAAAATATTTTTAAGGTTCATTTGAACACTTTCATGTGACACCACATGTCAAAAATTACTCCACTTCCTTTATCTAAAAGGAAAATTTATATTTCCTTCATAAAGTTGATGTTATTCCAATACATTTAATATCTTTTTTGCATGATGTCAATATTATTCCCATGATTTACTATAGATTAATATGTCATCAAATAATAATAAGACAAATTTTTGAATAAATGGGCAAAAAACCAAATTCACAAGGCTTTGTAACATAGATGGAGCATTAGTGACACCAAGTGGCATGACTAATAATTCATAGAGACCTTCATGTATCATGAATCTAGTCTTATGTACATCCTCCTCCTTTATCCAAATTTGATTACACCCCAAATGGGAGTCTACCTTAGTAAAGAAAAAAACACCATTTAATTCATCCAATAATTCATTGATGATAGGAATAGGTAACTTATCTTGTAATGTGATGTTATTGAGTTCCCTATAATCTAGGCACATTTTCCATGACTCATTATTTTTCTTAACCATAACCACTGGAGATGAATAAGAATTTTTCTTGGGATGAATACTACCTTGGTCTAGTATATCCTTCACCAACATTTCATTTTATGACCTATGTTCATAGGGGTAAAAGTAAGGTCTAGTGTTATGAAGGATACTTCTTAGACTAAATTCAATTGTATGGTCATGATCTCTGACTGAAGGTAGGCCATTTAGTTCTTGAAAGATTTTTTGATGTTATTGAGTAATAATGTGAATATTTAGTAGGTCTTCATTTAATACATCATGTTATTCAAAGAATTTTAGTTGTGTCACTTTTCCATAAGATTCTTTCTTATGTATTTTTTTCATCCTATGATAACTTATAATTTAGCATGGTAGGGATTTCAACCCATTATGTGTGTAATTTTTTTCATTTATATTAGGAACCATGAAGAAGTAATGGAAATTAAAAGACACTATTCTTAAATGTCTAATCCATTACACTCCCAAAATTACACCTGCTTCCTTAACTGATATGGATAACAATTTTAAATCTTGCTGGTTATCCCCCATTGAAAGTTTAAAATGATGAAATTTACCCCCACAAGAAAGTTGTTTCTCATCAATATTCATGACTTAAAAATTGGAGATTGGATACATAAATTAATGGAGCTCAATATATATTTTTTTGTCAATGAAGTTATGTGCACCCCTTATATTGACTAAAACTATCACTTTATTATTCTTAATATAACCCACCACTTTGAGTGTTTATGGTGTGCTTATCTAATTTAATGCATGTAGAGAGATAGTAGGGAATTATTTATCATAATTTTCATACTTGTATTCTATTTTATATTCATATGTAGATATTTATTCTTCCTCTAAAAGTTAATTCCCAATAATCATTACTCTTTTCTCATCATTGACACGCTTATTTAGTCTAGACTGTTTACTGTCACAATGTAAACATAGGACATTTTATCTTTTTTTTGGACTCATGTTCAGGAAATATATTGATAATTTTAATTGGGTTAAAATATTTTACCATATTTATATCAATAATATTACCCACTTTTTTATGTTGCCATTCCAAAGTTTGACCTTGCATGAAACTCTTGGTAGAAGAGTTTTATTGTTTAATGTGTAGTACTTGTTACATTTTCTTCATAATTGTATATAGTCCCAAAAACTAAACATCAATATTAAGTCCTTCATTTATTCCATTGATGTAAAATTATAGTCTTTGATAAAGTTTTGCTTCCAAATTTTGAATTGCCAATCTCATTTACTCTACATTATATTCAGATACATATCCCATTTATTTCAAAAAAATTAGTTAGGTGAAATAACTTCCCTTCTATGGTTAGCCATAGTGGGCTCATAAGACCTTATTAAATTCATCCCAACTAATCCCATTCCCCTTATTTTCACTCATCACCCAATTGTACCATTGATAATGTTTAGATTCTATATGTAGTGAGGCTATGTCAACCTTTGCATCCTTTATTATATTTTGAAGCTTAAATTATTGCTCCATGAGAATTATTTGGGAGGTGACATCCATACCATCAAAATTTTAGACATCCATATTTGGTAGGGTGTCATTTTGGACATTGGAACTGTTGTCATATGTTTTCTTTGTTATGACCTCTAGGATTATTTGTATGTGTATGAATGACTACAAGATGTGAATTAATTAAGGACTTAAATTTAGACACTAGATACTATTTAAACCTATATAAAAAAATCATTTAATGATGTTATAATTAGGGAAAACTAATTAACCTTGATAAAAGTGACAACCATTTCACATCACTCAGGTATGTTTCCTTGAAATTTAGGTGGTGGACAGTAAAGAGAATCTATGGTTTCAATGGTTGAATAAAATTCATATGTTATAAAATGCATGGCTATTGATTTAGTTTTGTATCTATCCATATATTTATTATCAATTCATGGATGAAAGTATTTAGAGGGAGTGGTAAACCTAAATTATTAAAAGTTACGTTGTATCAAGAGTATATGTTCCACTATTGATAAAATATGACCAGATAATTTTGGAATGTAAAATGGGTCAAATATAAAATACAAAGAAAGGTCCCTGATATAAATTTTATTATTTTTAATTAAATATAAATAAATAAAAATTCCAAAATTGTGGAATGTAGGTTCATTTTATGAAAAATAATAAACTCATAATATCATGCCCAATAATTATCACCATAAACCATTTTTTTCATGTATACTCCTTGATTGGTTATACAACTCCCCTAAAAACATTGTAGAAAAATAAACCATGGTTTGAAAGATATGGTATAAAAAACAAATCTTTGCCAAAATTGATGCCCAAATTCCACTTGTTAAATATGTATTTATAATAACATAAATAACATTCAAATATAATTAAATTTGAGAGGGAAACCTCTAATAATTAGAATAAATGATTAAATGAATTCAATAATGAAAATTATGATGATTATGGAGATTCATACTCCCCCATAGATATACAAGTAACTAGGAAGTGTCAAACCCATAATAAGAAAGGGTCACACCCATTCATTATAATTATCTCAACCTAACTACTAATAATTAATAAATGAAATATGAAAGTTATGCTCTCCATTCCATAACCTTAGTACTCATAAGGTTGGGGTGTAACACAAAATAAGTGGGAATTGTTTGTAAAATATGTAAAAATTACATGAAAAAATGTTATGATATATAATACTATCATTTAATTTTTTTAAAAGTTATTTTAAATGTGGTTCACATGTTCCTACATTATTTGAAATTATTTTTAACATATGTTGATAACTTTCAGATTACATCTATGGTTTTGAATCATATTTTTAAATGTATTATAGTATAACTTCATGTGAATGAAAAGGCTAGAAACATATATTTACCCTCCAAATTAAAATCATGGATATATTTTTATTATTCAATATATCAACATTTTCTACTATTTTTTTATTCATAATTTTTAATGACTATGTAATATTAACAAGACAATTCCTAAGGAACTATGTACTAACATTGAAGAATAGTTTTTTTATTACACATTTTTCTTATGTACATTTAATATGCCTTTCAACATGATTCAAAAGACTTTCATAATGAAGAAAATTATTTATGTAAAGTATTTTCATTATTTCAATAAAAATGGATCATTAACAATATAAAGATGACCCATTTTTATTACCCTCTCATGCTGGTTAGAGAACCAACCACAATTTTATTTATTTGTTTAAATTAACCATTACTTTGAAAATTTTATTAACCTAGATATTTACAAACATCAAAATATTGATTACATTAATGTAAAATAATAGCATTGTTACTTTATCCATAATAAAAAATACTAGATTAATATGGTGGTTTAATGATTTAGTATGAATTTATCTTAAAAACATTCCAAGTTATTATCCTCAAACTCAAGTGGGTATTATAAATTTTAAGTAAAAATTATCAAACGTATATCAAAATATAGAACAACCTTGACTATAAAATACACAACACTATAAATGTTTGTATATAATGTACTCATTCCAACTCCTTTGGTTGCCTACATATTGGCTTAAGATCGACATATGAAAAATCATGATTAATGAGTTCCACTCTAAATACCAAGAGTTTCACTTATTTCAATTAGTACGTCACATATAAAATACTCAGTTGTATTACATTCATAAGCTATCTTATCATATAATCTCTAATTGATTTTATTTCCAATACATATATAAACACACATACGTATACATTTATACGTATCCGCTTTATCATAAATTAATTTATTTGAGAATTATCAAGGGTATTAGGTCATAAGTAAAGTCAAAATGTAAAATACTTAATGTGGCTGAAACTAAACACATCATGCATACCTTTTCCACATTAATTTACCTAACCACATAATTATTTATCAACAAATTATTTGTGGATAGAATACAATTATTTATCTTTCACCACTAGGTAATTCATGTGAATGATCCATTAACAATTTTAAATCAAATCAATCATTCATCGAAAACACACTTAATTTTAAACTATTTAGTAAATATTTTTTCTCGTGATTATATGCCTAAAGACATTACATAGAATCACTAAATTACATATAATTTCAGAATCTCTACCAATATTGTAGAAATAAATATGTAAGATATTTAAAATTCTATGTAATCATACATCTAAATTAGTGAGCTCCTTTGGATAAACAACCACATGTAAGTGGCATACATGCTATCAAGATCTTCCAGGGAATGATTTAGTCCTTCACTACTTGACTTTTCTTATTTTATATGTAGAGGGATTTATACCTTGGTATATGGATATAACCAATGATCATCCTCACCAGTTGGGATGCAACCCTTTCAATTAATAAAATGGTTTAAAACTATGCCCTAAAAAATGTCATGGTGTATCCCACATATTTGACATAAGCACCAAAGTACACAAATTAAATCATTATTATCTATGTGGCCCCTAATTATTAACACTACATAGTCATAATATATTTAATATATTAATTTTTATATTACTAATATTTACTCCATATGACCACATGACCTCGAAACAATACAATATTATCCCTTGAAAAACAAATCTTGGTCCTCCGTATATCTCAAATTAATTAAACTCTTGATTAAAATTTAATAATCCCACTCCCTCACAAGGGATACCATTACATGAATTATATTGAATGAGGTTTTAGACATGGTTCCAAGATAGGCACCAAATTGTATTATTATGGATTACATGTCGTTCCAAAAAATGTAATACTAAGTCTATCAAATGTTAATGATATGACTTTCTAAATAAGGTGACAAACAAAATTTGACACTGCAAGTAAAATCATCCACTAATTACTTAATAAACTTAACCATTTCCTAAAATTCCATGTATCTAAAAATTTTGCATAATAAAAATATCCTTGGTTTAGCTAGGTAGATTTATTATGAATTGAAATGATATGTTCGAGGTGTCTCATGATCATAGATAAGTTTTTGAAGTATTGTAGTAAGGTGATAAATTTTGATGGTAAGATATCTCATAAGTGATTTGATCACAAAATAATTTTTTTAAATTTCAAATAAAATTTTAATAATGATCATACACTGCATTGTAATATAAAAAATCTAAATTCACATATAGTTATCTCAGATAAATTTAGATGTTCATGCATAGATATCATGACTTAAATCTTATACAAATTGAGATTGAAATGAATCCACCAAGATAGTTGCACTTATTTTATGCACAACCTCAAAATATCAAGCACTAAACATAGGTAAAATGGGAGTGGTGATAATTGATTTATTTTTTGGTAACACGATTGTTCAAAGGGACACGATCCTAGCCACTTATTTCACAGAGAGACATCACTTAGCTACATGAACCAAATGAAATTAAAATTAATAAAAATGAATCTAAAAATAAAATTTTATAATTTTATAAATTACGTTATACCATATATATCACTATGAAATATGTTATAAAGCCATGATCTAAAATTCTTATGTCCCATGTAGTTGATCATTTAACTATGACCTCATTCTTCCTAGTGATACTGAATTACATGTAGTAAATGGCATGACCATGTATTATTGTCTCTCCCATAATGTGACTATAGTTATATGGTGTTTTTAATTATGCATACACTATCTTTTGGTTTTTAGATGCACTTGTATTATTTGTAATTCTTGGGAAGAAACTAATGGATGCATACATTCCAAAAATTTATAATTAAATAATTTAATCAAATAATCAAATTATATTAAAAACAGATTTTTTATTTTCATTTTATAGTAAATCTTTAATACCATAACCATAACCACATCATTCTCACTTATTTATAAAATAACATAGAGGTCTAGAGGGTGAAGTATATTGTGGAAAATAATGAACATTATACTAAAATAATTAGGACATAATTATTAATAGAATATAGGAGTTATGTTACTTCGATGAATCTATGTTAATTTACATTCATTATGCATGTGTTTTGGGTGTTTGTATTATGGTAGATAACATTACTTTACAGCCTATCCGTAATACTTAATATGGTATTATAGTTATATCATATTTGTGTAATTTTTCATTCAATTTTAAAGACTAAATATATTATTTTCATTATTTTTATACATATTTAACATTCTATTTGGTTTTCAAATCTATAGTTTACTTTTCTACATTTCAAGGTTTATGCCTAGATTTAGTAGATTATTGAAAATACCTAATAATGTGCTCTCACCTTATCCTTATGGGATATTGGTTCCTAATAAATTAGTGAATATAGTGGGATACAAAAGGTTCCTTCATTTTTATTTCATAATAATTCACTAGGTTATAATTATGTTGTAAAAATTGTAAAACTCATAGGAGTTGTCATTATTAACAAAAAAAGGTAGTCAAGTTTACTATATTAGTGGTATGAGAATAAATACCCAAATACAAAGACCATTAAAATTACATTGGGTATGGATCTTAGATTAATCATACCTCATAGTATATAGGAAGCACCTATAATTTTTTTTCAATAGGAAGCCTCTTTGTTGTTTGAATTTTTATTCCAACATTAAGTGGGTTGCCCTAAGAAATTACATTCTAAAATAATTACAGATGATATTGTATGACTTTATGATGGAAGAAATCTTCATAGTTATTTCCCATTACCATTGGTCACTATTGATGACTAGGGATTCGTATATCAGAGAGCCTATACATCAAACACACCTTAACCTAGTATTTTTAAGAATGAGTCTTGCTAACATTGGTAGATCTCCACTATTATTTAATTATTCCCTATCTATATTGGCTTTCAATATAATAAAATAATGAAAGGGAATAATAGAAGGCATTTTTTTGGTATGAATGGTTTGTAATATTTTTTGTTTGATCCATGTGGAAAGGTTATAGATGATTTTTATGTGAATTTAAAAAATAAAAATCAAAGAAAAAAACTTGGTGACTGCATCATTTTTACTTTTTCACCACAACGATTGATTTAAGTGGTATTTTAAGTTTTTTAAAATAATTTACATATAATATTTTTGCCCTATAATATTGAAAACACATTTTTAAAATAAAATATTACCCATAGCCTAATTGAATTATTGAGATTTTCCATTCAAATGATCATTTTAATGTTTATTTTAAGAAATATTTTTTTTGGAATGTTTTACATATATATTTTTTTTAGTCTATTGTCACTCATGTTTTTGAGTTAGCAATGGTAGATAAAAATAAATCCTCTAATGTTTTAACTACTTCATATACAAAATATACATTGTTGATGTTATCCCTTAGCACCCAACTCTATCAATTTTTAATGAATAAAAAAGATACACCTTTAAATCTTGTCAAATGGAAAAAATGGATAAATTGATATAATGAAGTTACAGGCATCCTTGGTAAATCGGTATACCATTAATTGAAGCTTCACTTTCAGTTAAATAAATTTATAAAGTTTTTTTGTGTAAAACATAATTATTTAAAGGCATACCAACTATAAAATTGTCTCAATGTTCTTTGTCAAGAACACTATCCTCACATTTAATAATTTATCACTCATGTCAAGTAAATGAGGATTCTACTCGTTGATACTAGGGAAACCAATATTGATGATCAAATTATTTTGATGATTTTGTCTAAATTAGGTCATCCCTACTCATTTTTTATTTCTAACTAATACACACACCAAGGATCTACATGATTTATATATATGGCACCTAATTTTGACAAGTTATTTGATAAAATAAAAAGAGAATAAGAAAAATAATTTTTATTACATAAATCTGACTTGACAGTACTAATAAATAGGCATTAGTGGCTAATTATACTAATGAAATGTCACAACCTAAATATTTCAAAGGCAAACATCCTATTAAGAAAAAAGTGAAAACACAAGCTAAGCCTAAGGGTAATCCATTCGCTAAGTAGAATCATTCCCCAATTAAAATCAAAGACACAGGGAAATTAGATTCCAACATATACCAATGGTGTTTTAGTTGATAAAATAAATCAATTAATTCTAAACATCAATCCTTCCATAAAATAGTTTAGTTACAAGTGCATATGAAAAAAATGTATTTTTCCCTTCCCAAGACTAGAGAAACCTTTTTTGGCAAAAAGATGATCATTTATTTTCTAGTAGATTCTAAATGAACATCTCTCACCATATGGCACCTGATGGCTCATTGTTTAAACATATTTACCAATGTCACATAAATAATCGTTTTGTAGGAAAATGTAGTCTTCTATTTGTTAAGGGAAAATGGACAATTGAAATGGAGAATGGTGCATTTAAAATTATATTTATATAATATATTTATTTTAAAATCTCATCCATATATATTCAACCAAACATTTAGGTGAAGGTCAAAATTATCATGTTTACACCTAATAATGTTATCTATAAGTGTTGGCCATTCAACATGATTTTATAAATTTAACAAAGTTGAGTTTACTCAACCTTCACAAGTCATAAGTATACATGCTATTGATTTGAGTAGACATTGATATTATATATTTTTATCATCTAAACAATCACTCAATTTAGGGCCTCAGTATTCACCACATGGTTATTGGTTTTCCAAAAGTTTATTTCAAATATGGTGTTTGTCTACATTATAGACAAAGAAAATAATACAAGTATCCATTTACCATAGGCAAATCGTTGAGGGGGATTCAAAATTACATTTGGTTCTCAATGATATTATTTCGCTTCCAAATGTTAAATATTAGAAATGTAATTACAATTTTATATTCATTAATGATTTCACTCATAAAACTTGGGTCTAATTTCTTCAAAACAAAAGAGAAGTATTTGACCACTTCATAAAATTCAAGGCCATTATTGAAAATCTATCAGAGATAGAAAATTATGTGCCTTATGAAAGATAATGGGAGATACTTTTTCAATAATAAAATGGTTAGCTTCTTTGAGCATGGAGTCATTTAAATTTAGAATTATGTACCCTATATCAATAAATAAAATGGTGTAGCTAAGTAAAAAAAATACACACTAAGCAACATTGACAATTGCATTGTGCATTTCAAACTAATGCATCCATATAATTAGGCATAGGATACTCTCCACTCTCAAGTGGAAAATATGAATCCCACATGAAAATGGTTTGGTGTGAAGCTAAATATCTATTAACTTTAGATATTTTGGATGTAACGTAAGGGCACACATTCCAAATGAAAAACACAAATAAATAGAAAATAAAAAACAATCCTTATATTTTTTTTTGGTTACCATGAATAGGTGAATGTATATCATATTCTTGTGCATATTGAAAAAGTTATTGTACAGTTCAAATCAATATTCCTGAATTTGATTTGAAATTATTGACATATTGTTGATCAAATCTAGATTTACATGTAGTCTCATTAACCAAATGATCTACACCAAGAAAGTATATGGGAAACTCTTAATTTTCATCTTATTTATCGATAAATTAATCATCATAGGGAGTTACACCAAGATTAATCTTGTTTTGAAAGATCACCTAATGAAGTATTTTAAGATGATAGAGTTAGGGTTGTTACATTTTTTCTTGGTCTTACAATTTCACAATCTGAGAATGGAATATTTTTTAATCGATCCATGTATTCTCATGACAAAGTCAAGCACTTAAACATGAAATAAAGAAAGCCTACACAAACTCGTTATCATTATGGATTCAATCATTCTATAAATTTTTATTCTTATTCACTTGTTTGTACATTATTTTACTTGACCGATACTCTTCATGGTCTTTTATTTGTTTTGAACTTGGTATCATGCTACTATCAAGAGCCCCATAAAATCTATTGGCAAGCTATTAAACACATTGTAAGGTATTTTAGTAGTACAAATAATTATGAGGTTGTGTACAATTTAAGCATAAAATCTTTAATTTTTGTTTCACTTCTATTTAGAACACAACATTTTCTAGCTACACAAACAATGATTTCTTAATTATTTAATTGCAAAACTATTAAGCACACTAAAACATTATGTATTATTATTTTTTTGTTGAAAATGGGGTAAAATCTTTTTTAAAATGTAGAAAACCATATTAAAAAGCAATAAAATTCTGAAGCCCCCAAAAAACAAAGAGAACCCCAAAAAAATGCAAACAAAAATTGTCACACACCTATATCAGTACCGTCTTCACTTAGAATCCTGTCCATGTTCTGCCTTACCTCCTTGGGTAACTGCACCCAACCATCCACCTTCCAACCATCCATATGCTCTGATGCCCACTTGGCTAAGCAATCGGATGCCCTATTCCATTCCCTCACAACATGGGAAAAAGACATTGAATCCATGAGGGAACTAATCTATAATATCTACTGCACTACCAAGGATAGTTGCCAGCTCACATCTATAATCTTCCTCTCAAGGATCATATTGATCAAGATTTGTGAGTCAGATTCACATATCACCCTTCTCCATCCTAACTCATAAGCTCTCTTTAAGGCATATAGAACAACTAATCCCTCCATCTTGTTAACCGTCTGCTCCCCCATATGAGTCAAGAAAATAAAAACAATAGATCTAGAGAAATCTCTACCAATCCCATCGATTCTATCTGGGCCAGGATTACCCCTAGAGGAACCATCCTTTTTAATTTTCAAAATACCCTCGGGAGGGGGCATCCATTTCCCACTCTTTTGAATTTTCTACTTCCCACATCCACCTCTCCTAACATAAGCAAAGGCTGGAGAAATACCCTATATGCCAAACCTGTCAACCATCTCTGCATCCCCCTTTGCCAGAGGCAAAATGACCTCACCCTTAGCTTCTATAGTTTCCTAGATCAATCTTATAATTTGACTCCAAGCCTGTTGAACTCGCAATTTTTCATCGTTAAAAATTTTGTGGTTCCTTTCCAACCAGACTTGCCATAATAAAAAAATAGGTCCAACGTACTAGGTTTCTTGCAAAAAATGAGTAGCAGAGGGAAATCTACCTAATCTCGACCAAAAAATAGAAAGGGAAGAAGCGTGCACACACTGACACCTCCACACATCCCACCAAGCATGCCATAATTGGCAAGTGAAAGGGTAGCTAAAAATAGATGTGGTGAGTCCTCCTCCTCACCTCTACATAGAATGTAGTGCGAAGGACCAATAAAGCCCCTCTTATGAATGTTCTCCCAAGTTAGGTAATGGTTCTAAGCTAAATTCCATGTAAAGCAATTACACTTTAGCCATGAGAAACTACTCCAAACTCTTTTCCACCAAGGAACCTCCCTCCCCTCCTCAAATTACTATGCAACCAACTCCTAGTAACAAGACGAAATAATGTACTTCCCCTTAGGGTTAGGGGACCAAGCTAGCACGTCACCCCCCTAAGTGCACAATAATTATGACTAGCAAGGATGATGTATAGCTCTGTGCACTCCACCTCCATACCAATAATCATCCACTCTTCAGGAGTCTTCCATCTTGCTTCTGTCAACAGGCCATGAAGAAAGAGGGATTTATAGTTGCACACCTTATTCCACCTAGCTTCGCTAAATCTCTGTGAAAGTGCATACAGATGAGGATACTAAGTAATTATGGGTGGATAGCCATCCCAAGAGTCATACCAAAATTGCACCTCCATCCCCCATTAAAAATATAGAAAAGACCTCTCTTGATCAGAGCAGCTCCTTTCTTAAGAGTATCCCAAATCACTGATCCACTCCTAGACAAACCATACCTTGGGAGAGCCTTCAGGGGGATCCCAAAAAGATACTTGTGAGACAAGATCCTAGCCCAGACACGGTCTTGTTCCTCACATCATCTCCAATACAACTTGGCTACTAGGGCCGTACCTACAAGCACAGATTGCTGTAGCCCCAGGCCACCAAACTTTTTTAGGCTGTAAACAACCTCCCACCTGATAAGACTCCACTTCATCAAAGATAGGTTACTAGCCCACAAGAACTATCTTGCCAGGGAATCAAGGTCCTTAACAAAGCTCCCGAGTGCCACCTGTAGTATGCACCTATAGAGAGGAAGGGCCTGCACCACTGACTGCATCAATTAGACCCAGCCAACAAAGAACAACCACCTATGGGTCCAATGATTCACCTTGGCCCAAAATTTATTAAAAAATCACTTGCCATGATTCCTTGGACTGCCTCCCTGAAGATATAGGGATCCCAAGATACAGTAGCGAGAGGCTTCTAATTTGGAACTAGAGAATATTAGCCACTCTCTGTTGCATGGCTGGTGGAGTGTTGAAGAAAAGAATGGAAGACTTATCCTCATTAATTGCCTGCCTAGAGGTAGCCACATAAGCATCCAAGCCACTATAGATATTATCTTCCTCCCTTATGGTAGCCATGCCCATGAAAGCCACATCATCCATAAACTATAGGTGAGATAGAATAGGAAGGCCACCTCAACATTTTCATCCCTAGATAATGCCATCCTCGGTATTCATTTTAATCAACTGACCTAGACCCTCCACTAAGAGAAGAAATAGGTAGGAAGATAAAGGATCCCTTTACCGCAAACCATGTGAGGCTCTAAAATTTTTAGAATGCTCCCCATTAACTAGGATAGAGAATGAAGTCAAATTCACATAGTTCATAACCCACCTCATCCAATCTTCCTCAAAACCAAAGGCACTCAAAACCTTCTGGAGAAAAGACCATCACACCCTATTATACACCTTGGACATGTCCAGTTTAATAAACATATTCTTCTCCCTAGACTTGGTCATGGAATGGATAGCCACAGTAGTCACCATAATCCCATCCAAAATTTGTTGGCCCTCCACAAAGCCACTTTGCTCCTCTGAGATTAGCACTGCCAGCCACTTCTTTAACCTTTTGGCAATTACCTTAGATATAATTTTGTAAATTACATTATAGAGGGAAATGAGATGAAATTGACTAAAGTAATCAGCTCCTTCCCCCTTGGGAATGAGGGCCAGGAAAGTAGAATTCAGGGCCCAAAGCATTTGCTTGCTATTCTAGGATTCCTGAACCACCGCTAATAAGTAAACATTTATAATCTCTCAAAATTCTTGATAAAACTCAATTGGGAAGCTATCTAGACCTGGAGCCTTACCTTTCTTCATCAAAAAGATAATATTATTTAGTTCTTTGAAAGTAATTGGTCTCATCAGCTATTCCTTCATATCCTGAGAAATAAGAGAAGAAATACAAGAGAGTATCAGATCCTCCGTAACCACATCTATCTACCCTTCTTCTTTGAATAAAGAACTAAAATACTAACTAGCTTCATTATAGATATCCCTTTTAGAAGAGATTACATCCCTCCTATCTGTCACCAAAGATGTGATCACATTACCGTGTTGTTTGGCTCTAACCAAATTGAAGAAGAACGGGGTGTTCTTGTCCCCCTGTCACAGCCACTCAATCTTAGCCTTCTACTTCCAAAATATTTTCTCTCTCAACTCCCATTCCTCTAAAGTCTTGACAGCCCTCACTTCCTCCTTCAGTAAAAACTCAGACAGCCCCTCCTCCCTAATCAATCTGATAATGTCATTTAGCTCCATTTCTGCCTCCTTTTTCTCCTAAAAGATGTTCCCAAAGCTCAGCTTGTTCCACAGTTGGAGCTCGTATTTCATGAATTAGAGGAGCTTAGCGAAAACATACGTTTTAGTACTAGCCACAGGCCTCCCTACTCTCCACCAATCAACAACTCATTCAAATAGGTCCTAGTCCCTTAGCCACATAAGTTGAAACATGAAAGGTAGCTTTTGATGCAAATGAGCAAGAAATGGTAAGCTTAATGGGCTAGTGATCTGAGCCTCTGCAGTCTAAAATCTCAAAGCTCAAAGACCACAAGCCACCCACCCAAAAATAAGAAGTCATAAATCAGTCAATGCACTCAACAATGTAGTTGTCTCCCACCCTTTTGTTGTTCTAAATGAACCAACCATTACATGGCTTAATATCCACTAGGTTGAGTTCTAAAATATTGTCTCTAAGTAAAATGGAAGATAGATCCAATCTTGCATTTCCTCCCCTCTTTTTTGTTAAGTCTAAAATAACATTAAAATCACCAGGCATGATCCATGGTAGGTAAGGAAAACCACTGCAAACTAGATGAATGTTGTTGCAAATAAGAAGCTTACATTGAAAATTGGTAGGGGCGTAGACATTCAAAAGAAGAACATACTCCCCTGATTCCATGCATAAGGAGATCACAGATAATGAAGATCTGAAGGTGATCCAAGACACCAGTTGAACCTTACATGGATTCTAAAGACAAACCACACCACTCGTCACCCCTTGGGCCCTAATGCATTGGCATAAACCTTGCCTCCAAAGCTTAGGTGCAATACCCATCATGTACTCCATTGAAATCTTGGTTTCTTGAAGATAGAGAATATCCAGACAATGATTCCTAACTAATTCTTGAATAGCTTTTTGTCTAGGGCTGCTATTCAAGCCCCTAACATTCCAAGAGATCATAATCATTTTGAAGGAGGCAAGAAGTGGGCATCTAAGGTCTTGACTGACCAAAACTCAACCAAATTTTTCCCAATCATCTTTATCCTCTCCATGTCCTTCTTCCACCCCAATTTAGCACTTTTCTCTGAAGCTCCATTCTTGCCCTCCTTTGGAAGAATTCCCAGGTGAGGAGGAGCTTTCCCTCACTTATCCATCTCTATAGCCCCTATCTGTGTTGGGATATCCCCAACTTCCACTCCCTAAACCAGATCAATAATTGGTTTAAATGAGTTATGTTCCCCCACCTGCCCATCCAAGTTCATACGAAAGGCAGCTTCCTCTGGAGGTGTTGTGTGAGAAATGAAAGAATTTATGGCTGTTCTAGACCCCCCACAAGCTGCTCCCCACTAATTAATCTTGGGTTAACCTCTCGTTGGCCCAATTCACCCAATATCTCGAACCTATTGAATGAATCCTCATCTTGTCGCTCCATTAAGGACCTCTTATGATCTTTGTTTCAGCTCAGGGCCTTAACCTGCATAAAACCCTTAGGATCCTTACCTACACCAACTCCACCCTTCTTCCCTTAGTCAGCAGCAGTGGCACTACTCAGAGGAGGCAGGGGTGAAGGTTGTTATTCTTCCATTTTAGCCTTTAGGCACCTTCTCACCAAGTGTCCATACTCATGACAAAGATGACATCTGAAGGGGAGGGTCTCATAGTCCAATTGTTGCATCCAAGAGTATGAGCCCACACACATCTCCTTCGCGTCTAGCAAAGGTCTACTTAAGTCAATTTCCACAGATATTCGAGCAAATGTCATGACTTTCTTACCTAAGGTTTGTGTAGATGACCCCACTGGCTTTCTTAGCATAGAAGCTATCATCTACAAAAAATCCTCTCAAAAACATTCAATCGGCATTCTAGGTAGGTGAACCCACACAGGGACCCTGTTTGGCAATTCCTCAGTAGGGTTAAATCCAGCATGCCATGGTTTCACAAAAAGCCCAACCTGATTATAAATATATGGTCCGCTTTCAAAAACCCTATTTCTATCAGCCATGTAAATGAAAGTAACCATAAATAAATTGTTTGCCAATAGTGTAACCTCCATCTCGCCCTCTGGCTCACATACTCTTCGAGCCCAATTCTCTAGAAAAGGGAGAGAGCCTCTATGTCCCAAAAACTTGTAGTATAGTGAATGCTTGGAATAATACTCCACATCTTCAGCTATCATATCAAACAGAATTACCAGCTTGGGTCTCTCCTTACAGCACTCCAGGCATCCATTGATCTTTGTAATCCTTGAACCCCCTATTGACCCAGTGTCAAATGCCCTTGGAGTCTGGGTAAAAACTAAATTTTTCAACATTCTGGCCTCCTACCCCTGCGAATTTCTGCCTACCACTTCACTAAAACTCCTATCCCCCCTGATTTTAGTCGGTTCATTATGTGCCATGTTCGCACCCCTCCAGAAATGCACCTCTGCTTAAGTGATCACCTCCCTCTCCCTTCCCTTGCCGGACCTTTAATCCACACCTTCGCAACCCCAGTGAATGCTGAAACAAGCCAGGGCATAATTGCCCTAGCTTGGCGACGAGTTGCAGAGGTCATCCATCCTCTCAATTTCCCATATCATTGTGTATTATTTTAAATATAATATTAAAATTAATTAATTTAAACAAAAATACATACTAGAAAATCCCACCACCCTAGCAAAATGAAAATTACATATTGAAAGGACAAAAGGATGCGAAAATGTGTCACAATTCATAATGTTATAAACTCTCTCCACAATGAACGTTATTTTCAGATAATTAAAGATTGTCAAAAGATTCACAATGTTTCTAGATATAATAACGAAACCTTCTGTAAATTAAAATATTATATGTGTTCATAAGTGCTATCTACAAATATTCGAAAGGTTTCCACCAATAATAATAATAATAATAATAATAATAATAATAATAATAATAATAATAATAATAATAATAATAATAATAATAATAATAATCGTTTTCTCTTTTATGTATAAAACCAAATTTTCAGCATGGCAGAAAAGATACTGATTTATTAGAATATGAAAGCGGAAAGTTGAAATATAGTAACAAAACCAAACTTAATGAAAAATATTGTAAGTGTTAAAGGCACAAATAGGTTAAAGAAAATGAATTATTTTGGCTTGAATGCAAAGAAAATGAATTACTTTAGCTTGAATGTTAAGAATGTATAGACTAAATAGAATAAAAAAATCAGAACATATAAATTAAAATTATTTGACCAAGAAAAAGTAGTGATTTACTAAAATTAGGTAAATAGGAAAGAGGAAAGTCTAAGTATTATAACAAAATCGTAAGTATTTAAAAATATTGTAAGTTTGGTCAACAAATAATATTTTTAGATATGCAAAACAATGCAAATAATTCAAAGAAAATGAATTACTTTGGCTTGAATATTAAGAAGGGATAAACCAAATACAATAACAAATCAGAGCATATAAATCAAATTTACCGAAAAGACCTAAATAAACTAATGATTTATTAGGACTAAGTAAATAGGAAAACGGAAAATCAACCTATAGTAACAAAATTGTAAGAATATAAAAATATTGTATGTTTTGTCTGGAAGTAGTGCTCTTAGATATTTAGATATGGCAAAAGAATGGAAACAACTCAAAGAAAACGAATTACTTTAGCTTGAATGTTAAGAATGTATTTTATTCTTCCTTTTGAAATATGGTGGAATTTCATGCTTTACTTTGGCTTGAAGGTTAGGAATGTATGTTAATCTTCCTTTTAATTTTTTTTGGTAACCTAATGGTTTAATGCTATTCTATGCTCAATTTTGTTTATCTTTGCTCTTACTAAATTTAGTTTTTCATTTCTTCCTCTGTTATTCTCTGCCATTTATCATTTTTCATTGTTACATTATAGTTTCGGTGCAATTTTTTAATTTTCTACCCATGCATTTTGAATGTTGTACTTTTAATGGCAAGCGGTGATTTCATTTTCTTTATATTATTCCCTGAAATGAAAATAACTGCTCATGCTTTCCATTCTATGCCTTAATCGCATATACTAAGTACCCGTGTATATTTTTCTCACGTTTTTGCTTGATCGATCTGTATAACTGCAATTAGGCTTCTAATTTTGTATAAGTGTGACTAAGATAACTTGTTAAATCATAAAATAATCTTATTGAAAAAACTGAAACAAATTTAACTACCATATGATTATATATAAGCTTCCACTAAAATCTTTGTCCAGATTTTTTAACGAACTTTTACTAATCTATAGGAGCAAATGTGTACATCCTGCATTATATCAAAAAGATCAACTGAAAAAAATAGTAACATATGTGTATGGTGGAAACTTCTGAGTGTTATGCATTGTGAGAAACCACTTCAAACGTTATTTTTGATTTTAGTAGTGCAGTGATCTAAACTTAGAATGTAATATTTTAAACTTCATTGCTAATCGTAGTTTTATAGCATGTTTAAATGTAAATTTCTTTTGTTTGGACTGCCTATTTCTTTCACATGTTGTATCTATTGGTGATAATTATTTCAAATGTTTTTGGGTATAACATTATAAAGTATGAATCACTTGTTATTATATGATGGATAATGATTATAGAGGTGCTTTCGGAGTTTAACGGCAAATGCATGGTCATTTGGAGAGAAATGAGCAAGTCTAATAGATAGCCAACAATGAGATTAGCAATTTAACTAGTCAGGGACATTTAAATGTCAAAATCAAGAAATGAATAAAATAGTGGCATTATTTTACCAGAATGTATATATATTTTTATCCATAATCAAAATACATCATTTATATCTGCTAAATTTAATATCAAAATGTATATTTATTTGGGCCCATAATTAAAGTGGATCACTCGCATCATCTAAATCTAATATCTAATATCTAACCGTATTTTTGTAATGATGGAGATGTTTTATGTATTATTGTTTAGGGACTAAACATTAATGTCAATGTGAAAACCAATACGATTTTACCTAATTTTTAATATATTATTAAAAAATATTTCATTATTCGCATTCAAACAAGTCAAAACGATATTCTGTTAAAAATAAAAATGTTGAATTTGAAACGTTTACCTTTCATTCTAAAAAAATAAAGAAGATGAAAGAAAAGAAGGTAATATTTTTTTTTCAATTTTTTAGGGTACAGTGTTTGTAAGAAGAATTGATGCATGTGTAAGCTGTTAATTTACATCTTCATTCAAGGTGAACAATATCGCTAATTAATTTTTGATTGGGATGGAGAACTCCGGTCCGCATGTGATCGATCCCTAACTAATGTATCCAAGCAATACAATTAATGACATAAAGAGTAATTTTTTAGTGTGCCGCCTTGAGACCCCTGTTTTGCAGATTACGGCAGTCCTCCTCAAAGGTAATATTATTTATTATGAATTTATGTATTTTGATATCATTAACATAATGAGGTATAAAATATTTACATGCATGGATATAAAATCCCGTGTGCGCACCTTATTGTTTTATGATTTTAGAATTGTAATTAAAATACAATGATGATATGTCATTTAATTTATCTTTGAAACAATAATGTTCACTATAGACTACATTTTAATTTATTAATAATGATTATAATTGAGATTAAAAATTCTCCCGTGCCATATCGTATAGGTGTCATGCAGTATTGTTCTATGAGAAGATGATTGGTGTGGTAACATAAATAATAACATTATAATAATGATGAGATAAATTAGTAAAGGTTTGTGTTCACTCTTAAAGTAACTTTAGCCAACGCAGAGCTCATAAGATCTTTTAAGGGTTTTTCATACTTGTGCAGTATCTAGTTTCGCAGGAGTAAGCTTGTGCGCAAATGTTCTTTGCCAATGCCCGAGGTCGACAATTATTGCAGATCCGCATTTCAGCCAAGCATATATGTGCATCTATGAAAAGAACCTTTGTTGTGCACCTCATAAAAATATTTATGCACTTTCGTAAAAATATTTATGACAAGGTAATGTGTTCAAGGTCCCAGGATTTTAGATATAGTGCGCGATGAAGTGCGTAGAGAGTAAGCTCTAGTTGTGTCCGCACATGCGAGATCCTCGTTCTTCCTTCACGTTCCTCTTCAGAGGACTTCTTATTTCCAAATGATATACTACCATACCTAGTGGCAAGGATTTGAATCCTCGCCTTCATGATTTGTAGATTGTTACCCATGCTATGCACTGCTTCCTTTATGGGCTCGAAGCACTCTAATATCCCTATGATATTATAATTCAGCTTCCAGCCTTCCACAATAACGCCCCGCTCACACATTTGCACATACCATATCAAAATACAAAGGCATAAAGGACCCAGGTGGACATACAGAGACCGTGTGACTATGAAGTTGAAAATATGGCCTATGAGGGATTGATTATCCCTGAGTGATTATATATCTTATACTAGTGAATGGATTCCTTTTCTTAACCAATGACCTCTTCTCTAGCATGTATTGTCGCATGATAAATTTAGAAATTGAAGTCATATTAAACATCCATATGGTGTGTTAGATGTGATCGTTGATCTTGTACAGAAATAAGTCATTCAAATTTGTATTCGTGATTGTATCCACCTACAATGATATATTTCGGAATTACTAAATATAATCCTTGATATATCATGTTTATCATAGCATTTGTAACTGGAATAAGTAACTCTTTGTCACACTGTTATAATAGTGGAATGGGATTATAATTTATTTGTAAAACAATACAACAATACATGATAAATTTAGAAATTGAAGTCATATTAAACATCCATATGGTGTGTTAGATGTGATCTTTGATCTTGTACAGAAATAAGTCATTCAAATTTGTATTAGTGATTGTATCCACCTACAATAATATATTTTGGAATTACTAAATATAATCCTTGATATATCATGTTTATCATAGCATTTGTAACTGGATTAAGTAATTCTTTGTCACACTGTTATAATAGTGGAATGGAATTATAATTTATTTGTAAAACAATACCATTTAACATTGGAACCCTTATTCTTCTTTTGAGCATAAAGTCGTCGATATTAAATGATTTGCTCAACTTATAAACATAAATATTACATTACCACCTTATGTACACATAGGATTTGATTTGACTACAAATAATTCTCCCTTTTTTTAAATCCAAGTGACTATATCCTCCCCATTAAAATTACAGATTTATATTTTTGGAGTAATATTTCACAAATTAAAATTGGAACTAACCAAAGGCAGAGGATAAGTTGTATTAGTTCTTGCATTGTGTTGACCCAAATATCCAAACCAGCTCTTCTATTTAATAATGAATTAAAACTAAAATTTTGAATTCATTTGAAAATTAAAATTTGATAAAGTATTTGTCTAAGCTCATTCAATCAGTAATTGATTTTGGTTGTAATAGAATGTATGATTTATACGATATGGTCAAGCTAACCTAGCTTGTGATCTCTTGAAGAAAGCCATAGAAAAAAGATCCACTAATCCATGATTATAGCTCCATTTACTCTTTCTTCAAACTAATATGTGTTCTTTCATAATGATTACATCAACCCTTACTATGTGGTCCTATGTGGAATTGATTTTTACATTTAACCAAACTTTGACCAAATAATTTTAAACTTGTGTTAGCTTAAAATTAAAAAAATGTAAAAAACATATCCTTATTATATTTTTATGAGGTTTTAAAAAATGAAAATAAAACCAAACAAATCCTCTAAATTCAGATTGTAGAGCACATTTATGAAAAGTCTTAGAACTACAGAAAGTAGATAAACATTATCACAAAACCCTATTTTTTTACTGACTTTTTCAAATGAGTCTCCTATCTTTGTATATATATCACAATGGCTTATATATATATATATATATATATATATATATATATATATATATATATATATATATAATACTATTTTTTCCAAAATATAAGATCTAATACAACTTGTAAAGAAATTATAAAAAATTAAGTAGAATAATAGAAAAAACCAAAATATAAATTAAATAGTTGAAAATATATGAATAAATAACAATATAATTAAAGGGGGGAACCTTCACAACCTCATAAAAAAAACAAGTTTTTAATACGATGATAAACTACTAACTAATACCTCCTATATGTACCCTATTTATATTATGGACACATGCTATCCCAATATTACTATTAATATGAACCTGTATGAATGATCATCTCATTTAATTAAGAGTTGTGATACCTTTAATTTGACTACACATATCCTAATACATGTTATAGGATATGTTATAACATAAATCAACATAAATAATTTGTCTAGGATAATAATAAATAAATATCATATAGAAAACATCCACATGACTATATTGTAATCAATAATTTATTAATATGTTCCATGTTCAAATTAGCTTTAAAGTTGACTTTAGGTATTGTTTTTACCATTTTTTCATTTAATATTTTCACAACATTATTTAGTGCACATATAATGTGGTAGTTTTCCTCACATGTGTGAGAAGGGTTAGGTGTAACTCTATGAATGATCTCACATTTCACTCCACCACTATTTATCTCACACTCACCTCTTGTTTTGACTATATAAGGATTCCATCTATCCTTATTTGGAAAGGAGTTTGTATCAATTATCCATAGCTAGTGGAGATGTACTAATTACATGATTCTTATTCTAGTGTCACTGTTGTTGGTTACAGACAAACACCATACATTATGTATAGTTCAACCATTAATTATTTTATTAGTTAATATATGTCTCTATTATTTAAATGCATTATGTGGATGATGTCTACCATGATATTCCCAAGACTTCTATTTCTTGTCCTTTGTTTAGTGATAAAAATTATTGTTACAAATATGGAATCAAGATATGCTTGTCAATTATGATATAAAATACAAGGGATAAAATAATTTACTTATAAATATCCATTTTACATTTCTATAATTGTTTAGTAAGCTTAACAGTCCTACACAAAAGCTCAAGCCCCTATATAAATTCTTTAGCCACCATTCTTTATGGGTGGATTCAAAATTTAGAACAACATTTATGAGTTATTTCTCTTGCGGGAAGATTCAAAATTTAGAATAATAATTTATGAGGCATTACTCTTGTATGGATTTAAACTTCAAAATAGGTAGGTTCCACACCCATCGTTTTGTAGTGGATTTCAAAACTCATATTATTGGGTCATTTGTATGGAATAAGTTTGATTCTATGAGAAGTTATTCCCATGTAACATATCTTATTTGTTTAGATATTATTTATTTATTTATTCATTTACATTCTTATAGTTGTTTTAGATATTCATATGGAAAAGTTTTATTAAACATATTTTTACCAATTTTAATGTGTGAGTGTTTTTTATGTGTACCAGACATTCTAATTGCATTTATCATGCCAAAGAATGTAAATTTTGACATTTATTTCACTTGAATATGACACCATGAGATTATTTTTAAATTCATGTAGATCGGGTTTCATGAAAATATAGATAATTAATAGGGGTAAAATGATCCAATGGGAAGGAAAATAAGATTTTTATCCCATATCACATGTTTTTGTAACAAAATTTCAGATTTCTCAAGTAACTTGCAAGAATATGTTAAATTTTATATTTGATTACATATTGGATCTATGTGTTCATTCCCATTGATAAACCTCTTGTGCTCAACCTATAAAACATGATAAAAATGACAAACATGGATGATAAACCTACTGATATGTCATTATAGCTAGGCAAGGGTTTGGCACATGGATGGACAGAACATAAACAATGAATGAGAGTCATCAATAGAGGTTAGCTTTCTCACATGGAGGGATACTGGAATTCAATACACATGGGAATTTTTGGGGGAAAAAGCAAATATGACTAGGGCATAACCACGTTTTCACACTTCACTTTAGAAGGATTGTCACATGAAATGAATAAATGCTTTATATCATATATAAGATAGTTAAGATAGATGGGGATGTGCTTTTAATCTTCCTTTCAATATAAATTTTTAACAAGACGGGGTAAGATGGGAGATGGTAATGCTAAAATTCTAAGCATAAAATACATATACATTTCATATAGGCAAGATTTATGCATCTACAAGGAAATAATACTTAAAATATGTAACAGTTATATTATTCTCTAGGTAAGATAGGTTAGGATGTGTTTGATACTTATAAAAAATGGAGTGGTGTGTTAGTGGTTTTCAAATAATAGGGATTCTTTAAATATTCATGATATTACTCATTTGTAAAGATGGAGAAGACTATGATGCAAGATAAGGGAAATACCTTGAGTGCTTGGTATTTATTGGTGCCAATAAAATGGAAACACCCAAATGATCCTTGAATAAACTATAACATACACTGTAACTAGAATTTCATATACCTTTTCATATTAAATCCATAAACCTAGGGTGCCTTAAAGCATTATTCAACAACATATTTTAAAATCAAACTGTTAGAGGAAATGACTCAAAAAAACTTATTGATTAAAATTTAGACATATACAAAAAATTTATAGAGCCAATAGAGACTCTTAAAACATCCAAACTGAAAATAATCATCCTTTGATAATGGTGTGTAGAGCATTATCCATGGTGAGGAATAAAATAATCTAAAAAATTGATGTGATAAATTATGCACTAATATATCTATGTTGCACTATCATTCCTCCCCTTATTACATTAATTTTACAAATGTACTCATTAAATAGTTCAAACATCACCTTTCCAAGGGGTTTGGTGAGTATATCTGTTATTTGTGCATATATATGGTAGTATTGGAGCTAATTGTGGTGATTTAAAATTTGTTCTCATATGTAGTGACACTCAAACTCTATGTGATTTATTCTTTCATGATACAATGGATTCTTCACAAGATTTAACACACCTTGATTGTCACAATGATTGATAAGTGGCTTTTTTTCAATAAATCCCATGTTAGCCAAAATATGGCATAACCATATCACCTCAGACATAGTTCCACATGTGGTACAAAAATCTAGCTCAGTGGATGAGAGAGAAACAATAATTTGTTTCTTACTAATCCATGAGATCGGTCCAAATCCAAGATGAAATATGTATCAAGATGTTGACTTTTTATCATCAAAAGATCTAGCATAACCTAAGTCAGTGTATCCTTGTAGGAAGAACTGACTATTATTATTTTATTCTAGACCATACTCAAGTGTACCTAAAACATATCTCAAAACATGCTTTATTGCAACCGAATGAAATTTTTTTGCTTCCTTTATAAATCTGAGGAGATAGCTGAGAGGAAAACATATATCTAGTCTGGTGTATGTCAAGTAGATGAGACTCCTAATGAGCTATCTATAGAGAGTTACATCCAGTTGTGGTGTTTCCTAAAATTGAGAGAGTTGTAAACCTTTCTCCATCAGTGTTGAAAGTGGATTAAAATATGGCATTCTATACTTTTCCAAGAGAGTCTTGGCATATTTGATTTAGGAGATAAAAATGTAATTCAATTTCTGCCATATCTCCAAGCAAAGAGAGTACTGTAATAGTCCCAAATTGGTCGTATCAAAGGATATTTTCAAGTCATTCTTCACAATATCAAATTGATATTATAAACTTTCAGTGATTACAGGATCATCCACATATACAACAAGAATGAATATATATATTCCTACCTTCTATATGTATAAGTTATAATCTGAGGGGCTACGTGTAAAACCATGCTATAAAAGGTGATCATTTATTTTGGTGTATCATGACCTAGGAGATTATTGTAATTCATAAAGTTATTTGATGATATGACATACTTTTTAAGGATGTTTTCCTTCAACAAATCCTTCTAGTTGGGTCAATTATACTTTTTCTTTTAGATCACCATTAAGAAAAGCACTTTTGACATCAATTTATTGAAGTCACCATCTATTATGTACTACCAATATGTAAACAACTTTGATGATCTTGATCTTCCTAGTCAATGCCCTATTTCTAAGCATATTCCTTTGCTACAAGTCATGTTTTTCATTTGTTGATGGATCCATCTTCCTTTTATTTTGTCTTGAAAACCCATTTGTAGCTTATGGTTTTCTTTTATATAGATATATCAAGTAGTTCCTAAGTCTAATTATTCATGAGTGAGTCATACTCAACATCCATTGCTTTCTTCTATTGTGGTTGATTGAAAACTTCACAAACATTATCAAGTTAAGATCTATCAACTATTGCACTCATGAGTGCAAAATTTACTTCATGTATTATTTGACTCCTCATTCTAACTCTAGATGAATTATAGGAGTCTCTAATTGTGCTTAGTACCCACTTTAGATGAGAATTGTATTGCTATTATGTAGAACTACTTTTTTTGATGTGAAGAACTACTTAGTGGATGTTATAAATCTCTAAGATCAACATACATCTCTCCTTGTAGTTCTTATTCTTCTTAGTGATAAGTATCCTCATCATCTGATTTAGGAAGTCATTGATGATAGGTGGTTAGTATTGATTCATCATTCTACATCTCAAAGGATCATTCATTAAATACCATATCTCTACTTTCATAGATTTTCCTCAACTTAAGATCCTTGAGATAATATGCCTTTGAGGTTGTGTTATAGCCTAATAGGATGTATAGGAGTGTTTTGGAATTGAGTTTCTTCCTTTTTTGATTTGGTAAATGCATATATGGTGTGCAATCAAATACTCATAATTGAGAAATAGATGGCTTTTTACCACTACATACCTCTTAAGGCATTTAATCCTTTAGAATCTTCATTGGTGCCCTATTAATAAGATACACAGCTATTTTGACTATGATTTCCCAATAATGTTTCTCTAACTTTGTCATTGATAGTATTTAGTAAGCCATTTCCATCACAATATGATTACATCTCTCAATAGTGCCATTCTATTGGGCCATGTAGGGAGTAGTCAAATTTTGCTTAATTCCTTTCTAATTTCAGAATGTAAAGAATTTATTTTACATGAATTCCCCCCTCAATCTGAGTGGAGGTGAAGTAGAGGTTATCTGGTCTCCTTCAAAACCTATTGATAGAAGGCTTGGAAATGATGGAGGGTCTCACTCTTATTTTTCAAGAAGAATTCCCACATCTTCTAGGGGCAGTCATCCATGAACAATTAGAAGTACATGTATCTAGAGAATAAAGTGGGTAATGGGCCATTTAGATCAGTATGAACAACCTCCAAATTATTGTTGGCACGAAAAGACCTATCTTTAAATGGAAACCTATGTTTTTTACCTACAAGGTATCCAAGGTAAATTGGAAAGGAACTAGATAACTTTGGAAGTCCATGTACCATCCCTTTAGAACATAGCCAGTATAAAGATCCAACTTATAAATAACCATAACGGTAGTGTGAAAAAGTAGTAGATTATACCATTGAGGTAGATAAAGATACTGTAGAAGACAAAATTACATTTAAATCAAATGAATTATTTGTTATTAATTTTTTTTTAAGAACTTTACCTTTTCATGAAATTAGGTAGGTTTTGATGCCATTTTTGATTAAAAAAAACAATTCCACCATCAATTGATGATTCAAAAACTGAGTGATCGATAAGAGATTAAACATCAAACCTTGAATATATAGTACCCTTGTAAGTTTACAATTTTGTTTTCCAAAGGAAATGGTAACTTGACCTATTCCTACTGTGACATACTTCTTATCATCAACAATCCTAATTTGATCTCTAGTGGGTTGATCTGTCAAAAAATTGAATAGGTTTTGGTCACTTGTCATGTGCTTATTGTCTCCTAAATTAATCAACATAATATTCCTATTGGGAAACAAGTTCTAGGAGAGTAGTACTATAATCTTGTCTTCATCAGTTATTTCTTTGTTAGATTCATCATCTTGTTGGCCAGTGAGTTGTCCCTTTTGCTTCCACTAGTGGGGATGTCTTTTCAACTTTTGAATATCATCTTGCCCTAATGTGCTTGGCTTATTAGCAGATCCTTTCTTTTAGATATTATACCATTATTTTTTAGTGTCGTGGGTGTTGGTGTGATATATGTGACACCACCTCTTCACCTTTTATGACTGATGATGAGATAATTATTCCTATTGTTGTTTCTATGGTGGCTTTTTTAAAGGTCCCTTTCATGATTTTTGACTTCATTACTAATTTGTTCTAAGAGCTTTATCTTGAGAAACTTGTGATAAATTGATGGCTTTGTCTTCTTGCAATAGGTTCATGAGCTCTTTAAATGACACTTTCTATTTAGAGACATTTAGTGTCATGATGAACACTCTGAATTAGGGAGTGTTCTCAAGGTGATCGATACCAATGTTTGGTCATCTACCATTTCACTAAGAGCTAACAACTCTATTCATATCTCTACTACTCAATGTAAGAATTTTTCAACTATTTCATTAGAATCCATAGTGAGTGTAGTAAGTTTCAACTATAGATGGAGGATTTTCATCTAATTTTTTACCTTATATATTGTTGTTAATTTATTCCATGATGTCTTTGTATTTTCATCATCCTTTATATGTGGTAGCACGTCATCATTGAAACTTAGCATAATCAACATTAAGGCATTATCATTAGACTATTTGTATTTTATGAGTTCATCAGGGTCAATGAGAACTCATTAGTCCCTGTCATGATGCCCCATAGTCCTTTAAATTTAAGGATCATATGCATTTTTGTTTTCCAAGAAACATAACTTGGACCTTTTACAACTTGGGCATCCAAGAGGAGTAATTTTGGAGGAGACATATTTGGGTTTTATTTTACTTTTGTAAATATTCACAAGCAAAACCATGTTCATTGCTTCAATAAAAAATGATATGTACCTTGTTCAGGATTTTGTCTCCAACTTTGCCACTTTATTTCTTGTATTAAGTTCATGGCTCTCACCTTAGGTCCTCATTGGCTTAGCTTTCTACTATTCTGTTGTGTCTTCATGGTGAAATTCTAGTGGTGAGTTCCTAAAATAATAGTTTAATGCCTTGAATAGCTAATTACAGTGATGCATAATTGGAATCTGCTACATGGTAGGCTATGTTAAGACTTTTGTCATCACCTCCTCGGTTGATATGATTAGGACTTCTACATTATTCAAAATTTAGGAAATGATGAATTTATAGCTATAATTCATGTAGTATATGTAGTTGATGATGAAGTAAATCATAATTATGGTGAATGGTGCCACCAAGAGAATTTTCAATCGGTAGCACAACCCTATTTTGCATATACTCATGGTGGTGATGAATTTATACATGTTAATGCTTAAAATATTTTCACTTTGACTATTTTCAAATCCCATTGCATCCTTCCCACATCACACTTTACTGATTTGCTTGGTCAATTGTATGAGCTCTAGGTCTGAAGTGCTACATTTGCTACGTCGTACAGTGAAAGATTTTATAAATTCATGTCTTACTTCTGCTATGTTCTTGCACCTTATGTAATAAATTTGTATGCTAAAATTCTTTGGATGTTTCTTGTGATGTTTCTATCAACTACCTCTTCTACTCACACCAAACTGTTACTACTGCATCCAAACTAGTTATAGGTTCTAATCAAGCTAAACAAAACTCTAATAATAGAGTTATTTGAGGAAGTGACATAGATTTATTATTTATTAAAACATATACTTATAAAACAAATTCATATAGCCAATGGGGACTCTCAAAACATCCAAATTGATAATAATCATCCTCTGATAATTGTGTGCAGAGAGTTATCTATGGTGAGGAATAAAATACTCCATAAAAAATAATGTGATAGACTATGCACTAATATATCTATGTTACACTATCAAAAACATTATAATGGGGTTTATAATCTTAGATCTATGCCCAAAATGATAATCAATGATAATCATTGAATGAGATATCCAATCAACAAAAATTACAAAACATATTACTACACTTCATCAACAAGAAATAGTAAAAACCACAAGTATTGTCATTAACATTACAAATAAACCTTACATATATTATTTTTTAAGTATTCTTCCATGGGGACAAGCATGGTGAGTTTTATCTTTTGATACGGTACACATAAACATGCTCTTAGAGCTTGCTAATGGTTGTATATTTATAACCACCTTAACAAGAGAGACAATACATACACACAATAATGGATCCCAAAATTTGGATGACCCTAGACATAGAAGTAAACTAACCAACAATAGCCTTATAAAAGAGAACAAACCCCCCTTTTTATACATTTTCCACCACATTTGTAAGTCGAGAATGTTGGTTACAATTTTCAATATTGAAAAATTATAGTCATATCTCAAATTTATTTCAAGATGCTTCTAGCTGGAATATTCTTCTTACCACACCTTAAATATTCATGTATTTTTAAGGAAAATGATTTTTGTAACTACCTCTTCATGTAATGTTGAATATTTACATAAAAACATTTGATTTATTGGCTGGAAATGCATTTTACTTGAATTAAAAGGAGAATATTCACCTTGGATCTAAACAAACCCTTTATCTTATTTTATCTTTTCCATCCAATTACCTATGCTTTCACCTATTTCATTATGTCCAAGTTTAAGATTTACAACTAGGTCAGGAACAATGGCATACATTTTGTTTCACAAAATTTAGTGCTATAATTTCTTAACCACTTTAATAGGGGTATATATATATTTGTCTATCATGGAATATCTCAGCTCAACATTCTTCATATTAGTACGTACTATGGTAATGATATGTTCATTATCTTCTACCTTTTGTGTCAATAGAAATAAATATTTATTGAAATATTAACTTATAAATATTGGAGCTTGAATGATATCAGCTTTGATATATTTGAAGGATTTTTTTGCTTCTATCATTTACTATATTTTTTACATCTTGCTTTATCATATAATTCAATGGTTTGATTATCTAGATAAAACCAAAAATAAATTTTCTAAAAGTGTTGATCTTTAAAAATAATGACTTCATTTATTTTTCTTATTGGGAGGTGGTAGCTTAGAGATGGCCTAGACTATATTTATATTAATAGAAACTCCATCTTTAGTGATAACATGGACTAGAAAATTTCCTTCTGTGACTTCATAGATACTCTTATTTAGGTTTAAGTAGACTCCATATTTTTGGCATATGTCAAAGACTCTCTACAAGTGCTCAATGTGATCACTTCAGTTTTTTGAAAACATAGTGAGGTCATCCATGTAGATGATGATACATTTATAAACCAATCCTTGGAAGGAAAAATGAATTTATTTCTTTAAGGTAGATCCTGCATTTATTAGGTTTAATGACATCCTTTTGTATGAAAAACTTCCTCATTTTGTGGTGAATGCATTCTTCATAGTGTCTTCTAATTCAACTAGGATCTAATTATAACTAGAGAACCCATCCAAAAAAGACATTGATTCTAAAACACATCCCATTTTAATTAATTCATACAATGAAGGTAGAGGGTAATTATCTCTCTCTGATATTTTTTCAATTTACATAAATTAAAGTAGAGTCTGATTTCTCTGTTTTTATTTCTAGATGGTATTGCGATGGCTACCTAGGTTGAGTGCCTAATTGGAAACATGAATTTAGTATTTAGTAGAAACAATACTTATCTTTTTATAAGAGGTTCTAAGATTGGAATCACTAACCTCTATCTTTGACTACAAGGCTTATGATCATGCTTAAGGGGGATGGGGTGAGTGATTACATTAAAATGAAAGACCTTCATGCCATCATATGTCTATGTAATGACATCATTTTCTTTTAAAATTAATATCTAGAGTCACTAGTTATCATTAATAGTGTATTTTAGATTTATATTCATAAATTAGGGATGTTGATCAGTCTGTAAAATTTTCTTTTATGAATTTACATTTAGATGATGTTGAATGGTTTTTCTTCTAATCTTGTGGACTGATATCAAAGTATTGATCTAAATAAGCCATTCTTAAATATATGCAATGTTCTTTTAATTTTAAAAACCATCCTATTTAAGATCTCCAATTTTTTTAAGCTTAACATCCTTTCAACCTATTAGTTGAGACTCAGAGGCTCCATAATTGGTCAGAACTACACAATTTTCTAACCATCCTCAAAAACTTGAAAATGATCTATATTATCTAGAACAAAAGGATAGGGAACCAACTACATAGATAATCTCTACATTTTTTTACTTTGGTAGTGGTGCCAAATTCATAGTTGAAGCTAAAAATGATTATGTTGTCTAGTTTTCTTCTCTTAGAATAGATTTTATGATAGAAACATCAAAATATTTGATTAGGTCCTAGGCTGAATACTTTTATTTTATCAAATATGTAAGTTTGCATTAGTATTTGCTTTTGATCTAGTTTATAACCATCTCATAGTGCCAAAGATCTATGATTTCTTATAGTTATTCTTTGATGCAACCTAGAGGATGAGTATTAAGGATTTATACTCAACATTATTGTTCATACATGGGAATTACAATATGTTAGTAGTTAGATGCTACTTCCATTCCAAATCTATGAGGTTCATGCCAATTCCTGAACCTTGTTTCTATCTCCATCAAAATAGAGTGTTAAAAACTATAAAATACTTTCAAATTATTAATCATACGATGTATTTTCTTTCATGGTGGGGAAGGTATACACATTTGTATGTGAATACAAAAATTCCACATTTTCATTGGTGGCAATGTACTTCATGATCATGTGATTCATTTTGGATTTCCAATCCCCTTTAATTTGATTGGGTAGCCCCTTCCATGGTAGCCACATGTGTCAAAATTTAGTATCCATGTATCTATTAAGTATATTGGACTAATACCTACTTAATAATAGGATATAGGCTTCTATAATGTCAAAAACCAATATATCAATAGTTTATTACATACGTGGTTAAGATGTTAGTTGGATACACATGTTTGACAATTCTCTAACACATGGAAGAAAATATGTTTCTAATTGTAAGAACACTCTTTTTATTTTGTTAAGGGTCAAAGCTGACTTTTTATATATTGATACTATTATCACATTGGTTGATGCACCATAATCAACCAAAAAATTATGTACATTATTCCCAAACATTATGATGGATAGTAAAAAAATATCCTTCTAGTTTGTCTTTATATATCATCACATTCACGTATGTAATATTTTATTTATCATTAGAGGTTATTCCATCTAGGGATTTGATTAAAAAGCTCCCTTTATTAAATGATCTAAGACAACTCATGTAGAATGATGTTTGCCTTATCCCTATTCACATCCTCAATAATGTTTAATCCTCCTTTGTTTAGTGGTTCTAAGACCCACATGACTCACATGATGAGTCATCATATTCAGTGGGATTGAACATGCGTAGATGAAACAAACATATGGAGTTTACAAGTTAGTTATAAGAATTGAAAATCTTTAAAATAGATATTTTTTTAGTTTTGAATTGATTCATTCAATATATTAAAAAAGGTGTTGGATTCAAAAAGAATATGTTGATGAACCCAAGTTAATGAATAAATCTTTCTTGTTTTGAACATAACAGATGTGAACCTTATTTGTGTGTATGGGTAATGTAAATGATTATGTTATAGCAAAGTTGATAAAGAGAGATTTGTAAAGATATCTATGGTCATCCTAGAACAATATAATTTTTTTTTGTTATGTGAGTGAATTTAAAGATTGGTCTCAAATATTTAGATGAGGAAATAAAATACAAACCCTATGGTTATTCATAAAACACCTCTCTTGGGATGTAGAAATTGCATGTTTTTTGAATTGAAGTGATTGAGCATTATATCTTAAGTATGAAAGGAATTGTGGAGTATTAAATAAAATGTAAAGGTCATTAATAAACATGTACTCCTATAATGTTTCCAATATGTATTCAATCCATATTCATATGTAATACAAAGTAAGACATTAAAACCAGTCCCCTATCGACTATGTGTTGTGAGATTAAGAAAACAATGAATATGTGACCATGAAGGATGACTGATCATTAATTTGATATCCATGAATAGTATGTAAATTTTCCAATGAAAAGGACTATATAAATTCTTGAGTTATTTATATCCTTTTCAATGAAGATTGAGCATGCAATTTCAAGGGAAAGATAACTTACAAATTGAGTTGAAATGTAAGTGTGATTAGTATCAAGAGAAAATTTTAGTATTAACAAGATTCTTGACAAGTCCAATGCATATAAATATGTCATTAATTCATTAAAAAAACTTTAGTCTATAACTAACTATGTTTCTATACACAATCAAATAAAATGTTGATGAGAATGTTGGATAGAGGTAGTATACAAAGTAAATATTGATTAAGAAAGGTATATAAATAATATGGAGACATTTTTATACCATTATTTTTGTTGATAAACTTTGTCATAAATAAGTATACCAAAATATTTCCTCTCAGATTCATCTTAACCCAAGTCTATGTAGATAGTCCATACAAAAAGTGAAGGAACTGAGCTAAAGTGGTCTATAATTAGAATCTAATGATTGGGAAAATCAATTCACAAATTTTTTTGAGTTTCTAATATGTTGAATAGATAGAGGTATTTTCAATATCACCAAATGTTCTTGACCAAAACTAAATGTGTTAAATTTATAAAGATAGCCATTAGCATTGCATCAAGCCTATAGGTCACTATATTTCTAGCACCATCAACACAAGAGCTGTGAGAAAGGATGAATAAAGGAGTCATATATAGTGAGAGATGATTGGATACATTGTGTATAACCTTTTTTATGGGTTAATCAACATTGAAGAAGTAATAAACTCTTTTGTAACTTTAAGACTCATAGTATGTTTACTTATAGCTTAGTCTATATCACAACTTGGTACTAGGGCTTTTAAACAAAAATAGTCAATTTTGGGAGAATGAACCAAATAAAAATTACAATTTTTTGTCAAAAAATCATTGAGGAAGTGCGTAAACATATTTTGAAGGTTTTGAACCTATTTCATACACATTCTTTTAAATATAGCAGACTGTTTATAAAAGGGTTATTGAAGAGAACACACATATAGCAAGATATTCTTGAAATGTCATCAAGGAAAAGGTTAAATATAGAGACAAAGAAGGGTATACAATAGTGGTTAACATGTATAATTAGTAATAATGGTTGTTGGTAAGATTTATGGTTTAAGAATGAGGGAATAAGTATAATGTAACCAATTTATTTATTGTTAAAGAACAAATGGTAGTAATAGTGAATTTATGTTTAAAGGTATAGAAGAAGAGATTCAAAGATGTTTTGAGCAAAGAATCAATCTTGAAAAAACAAAGTGATAGTTAGGTGAATATTGTTAGAGGTAACAATTTGTAAGAGATATATATTTGTTTTTTGTTTATATATATGTAAGACAAAGGTGGACTCCCTTTGCATCATTTTGGTATTACAGAAGGAGAGTTCCATGGAAAAGCTATGATTAGAGTTTGAAAATATTGATTACACATGAATAAAGATTTTTTGGACTATATTTTTAAAGTTATATTACATGGTTGTTATGGGATGCTAACGAAGAATGATAGAATAAGATAAAAAGGCTACAGGTGAAAGTGAAGTAGAGGAATAAATATAGTTGAAAGAAAGTGATAAAAAAAGAGGAGTGGAATAACCCTTAGCCAAGAATGCTTTAAGAAGGAAAAGAGTTGTTGAGATATCCATGTTAGAAGCTCAGAAGTGAGATTAAGAGAGTCCTATAGGTAAGAAAAGAGAAGAATAGTCAGAAATGAGTATAAAATAAGAATTCGAGACCAAGTGAATTGTCAAGGTGATAGGATGGAAGGTTCGTTAGAAAGAATAATAGGTCTAAATGAGACCAAATAATTAATAGCATAGAAAGAGAGAAGAGAAAAAAGGGCAAGATTGAGATGACCCGCCACAAGCAGAAGATGGTGCATGAAGACACCAAGAAGAAGATTGAGTGGAGAAAGAGATAAGTGAGATGAGGTAGAAAATAGATTAAATTCTAACCAAGATAGATCAAATAAGAGAGATTGTGAACCCAAATATTGTTTGGGTCATGAATAAGAAGCCCTGTAGGTAGCCAATCAAGCAATTGATATAGAAGAGATGATGACAAAGGATGGAGAAGTTAGAAAAGTATCTTAGAGAAAGATGTAAGGAGGCAAATTAGCCTCTAGTGATTATAACTAATGATTTATTTAAGTGTTTTTATATTGGTGAAAATGATGGAAAACATGAACAACATGCTAAAATGGATGAAAAAGCTAATTAGACAACTCAATTTGTCGATTCAATCATTTTATATCTTAAATAAGGTGATTCATTGGAGGATGATAAAAAAGAGAAAGATTACACTTGAACCATACCTAATAACAAATGATATTGAGGCTAGTTTTAGTCAAATAAGCATAGAGGAGAAACAAGAATCTCAACATAATGATTTTCTTATTGTGTTTGATGAATATGTCAATGAGAACATTATTGAAGATAAATTGTATGCATGTACAATAAGACTAATGAATTTATTTGTGGAAATAATGGAAGGTACAATAGCATATGATGAGGTGTTTGACACATGTGAAGGTACAATGGTAAAGAAGGAAGAGGAAACACAAGAAAAAGTGCTTGTCTATATCGAATTAAAATAGGGTGAGATGTTTTGTTTAATACCAATGGAAGATGAAGGTGATGTCCAATATTATAAGTTATAAGAGAATGAGATATGAAATAATATCATGGAAGAATCTGATGATATAAGTCTCATAGGAGATAGGGATAGCCTCATGACAAATGAGTTGGCATTTGAGAGAATTTTGAGCAAAGAGGAAGAAGAGTTAACAATCAATGAATAAGGAGAAGTAAAAAATAACAAGAAATAAGTGGTTTTAATTGACATGTTTTCTTCATGTGTAGGTCATTGAAGGAAAGAGAATGAACAAAATGTGCCAAATATTAGGAAGATATAAAGCAAGAGGAGGAATGAGAAAAAGAAGAAGAAATGAGGATCCATCATGAACAAGCATCATAAAGGCTTATATGTTTCAAAGAGGCCTTAGGATCCAAGTGAGAATGATCTTGGAAGGAATATGTTTAAAATAACCATCAATGACAAATATTTTATCACATTCATGTAAAGTATCTTGCTCCTTGGTAGTATCACATAGGAGTATCACCTACCAATTGTATATATGGTTTATTTCTACATGTCTTGTGTCTATAGTTGGTGATTTTGTTCAATTTAGGTTGTATTAGGTGGCTAAAGGGTGTTCCAATGCCTGAATTACTCACATGATGATTAATCCTATTATTGATCTTTAATATAGGTAGATGCAACGTACATAGGTAGTTGCCAAGTTAGCTATAGGAATTGAAAAAAAATTAAAAAAAAATGTTTTTTTTGGTTTTGAATGGATCCATTAAATATTGTAAAAATAAAAAGAGGGGTTGGACTTAAAGAGGATATGTTGAAGAACCCTAAGTAATGAATGGAATTTTTCTTGTTTTGAATATAATAGATTGTGAACCCTATTCTTGTGTATGGGTAATGTAAATGACAATGATATGGCAAAGTTGATAAAGAGAGCTTTGTAAATATATGTATTGTCATCCTAGAATAATAAAAAGTTTATTTCATTATGTGAGTAAAGTTATTTAAATTCTTTCAAGATTGGTTTCACATATCTAGATGAGGAAATAAATTATAGAACCCACGGTTATTCATACAAGACCATGTCTCCTGGGATATAGAGATTGCATTTTTTCAATGTGGAAGTGATTAAGAATTATATATAAAGTATACAATAAAGTGTGGAACATTATTTAAAATGTAAATGTCATTGATAAGGTTGTGATCCTATAACATTTCAAATATGTATTCAATCCATATTGATATGTAATGTGAAGCAAGACATATAAAACTAGTCACTTATCCACTATGTGTTGTGAGAGTTATATATATATATATATATATATATATATATATATATATATATATATCTGTGTGTGTGTGTGTGTGAAAGTGAAGGATGACTGATAATTAGTTTGATATCCATGAATACTAGGTAATGTTTTTAATGATAAATACTCTATAACATCCTATGTTATTGATATTCTATTGAATGAAGGTTGAGCATATAGTTTCAAGGGAAAGATACATTGTAAATAGAGTTGAAATACAAGTGTGATTACTATCAAGAGTAATTTTTAATATTAATAAAATTATTGGCAATTATAATGTATCATAATACATTATTAGTTCATAAAAAAAACCTAAGTATGTAACTAACTATGCTTTTATGCATAGTCAAACAAATTGATGAGAATGTTGGACAGAGGTAGTATATAGAGTAAACGCTCATTAAGAAAGGTATAAAAGGATTGTGCAAATGTTATTATACCATCAATCTTGTTGGTAATAATTTTTAGAAATAAGTTGACTAAAATATTTCTTCTCAGGTCTATGTAAATCTAAGTCTATGTAGACAGTCCATACAAAATGTGAAGGAACCAATCTAATGTGGTCTATAAGTAGAAGCTAACAATTGTGAAAATTGATTCAAGAACTGAGGCAAATTTATAATATGTTGAATAGATAAAGGTATTTTCAAGATAAATTTTTTTTCTAGAACAAAACTAAATGTATTAAATGGATAATGATTTCCATAAACATTGCATTAGGCATGTAGGACACTATATTTCTAGAATCATCAACTTAGAATTTGTGAAAAAGTATGAATAGAGGAGTCATAGATAGTAAAATCTGATTGGATAAAGTGTGTATAACCTTGTGCATGTGTTAATCAACATTTGATATGTATTGAAACTCTTTTGTAACATTAACATGATAGTATGTTTACTTACAGGTCAGTCTATGCCATAACTCAGTACTAGGATTTTTAATGAAAAAGAGTGAATTGTGGGAGGATGAACCAAATAAAAATTCCAATCAATTTTGAAATAATAGTCAAGGAAGTTATTATATGTATTATGAAGGTTTTGAACCTATTTTGTACACATTCTTTCAAATATAGAAGACTATTTATAAATAGGTTATTGAAGAGAGGACACATATAGTAAGATACTCTTGAAATGGCATCAAGGAAAAGGTCAAATGTAGAGAGAAAGAAGGGTCTGTGATAGTGGTTAAAAAGTATAATTAATAACAATAGTTGCTAGAAATATTTGGGGTTTAAGAATAAGGTAATAAGTAAAAAGTAACCAATCTTTCCATTGTTAAAGAATAAATGGTAATAACATTGAATTAATGTTTAAAGGTAGAGAAAAAGAGATTCAAAGGTGTTTTGAGCATAGAATCAAGGTTGAAAAAATAAATTTCTAGTTAGGTGAATATTTGTAGAGGTATGAATTGTTAAGAGATATATATTTGTTTCTTATTTATATACATGAAAGACAAAGGTGAAATTACTCTACATCATAGTATTATTGATTAGGATCAATGGATAACACTGACTTTGATGGTTGGAGGTAGATGTAAAATTATTCAAAAAGATGAGGTGTTGTTTAGGTGGAGCATGGTTCAAAGTAATTGGGACTTACGCTTGGTTATAATTTTGTGCTATAGTATTCTAATTTAATTTTGAGATTAGAGTGAAAGAAAGAAAAATAGGGCCAAGATGGATTTATTGTAAACCCAAGTCAATGATGTAATCCCAAAAACTATTATTAAGAACATAGTAGAGATGAGATCTAAGGAATTTTTGTGTATCTTGAGAGATGATTCATTTGGTTGATAGATAATATCAATTTTATTGTACATAATTTAATATATGGCATTAAAAACTGAAATTGGATCATTAGGTTCTCACCTCATGATGACAGAGTGTTGTAGGACCCCTCAATCCAAGACCTAATCAATTATTGATGGAATAAGGACCTCACCTTATTTTAAACTAATATGTTCAATATGAGTAAAAATATTAATTTCATAAAATCATGACTACAAACATAGAACCAATCTTACTTCAAAAACATTCTTTAGGAAATAAAAAGAGTACTAGTTAATCTAGGTGATATCAATCAAATTTTTCTTGGAATGAGCATGGATGTGGACCTATATCACAAAGAGAAACATTTATGTATAAAATATTTGAATTACACATCAGGGAAGAGGTCTACTAAAAGTAAATATCAATATAATAGGGCCTCAAATATGGAGATAAAATCACATTAATTTTACCAATTCCACTCAAGAATGAAGATTGGATAATCACATTTCCATCACGAAAAAAAAAAGGTGAGGTGCATTATAGAGACAAACTCTACCATCAAAAAGGAGGATATTGATTGTTTTCAAGAGTCAGTATGTAGTTATGAGGATTCAGAGATTGGAAATTAGTCGTACAGTATTTACTACATCCCTCGACTTGTGATTGCCTAATAAAATTAAATGTTAATGGCACATTTTCCTCATAATAAATCAGGGCTGTGATTTTCTCTATGGAAAAGGAGAAGGATCCTAGGCTAGATGGTCTCCTAGTGGATTTTTTCTTGAGAATTTGAGACATTTTTTGGGATGAGGTTGTTACTATAGTGGAAGAATCCCATCTTAAGAAAAAAATGGTGCTAGATATTAAATATATCTTCATCAACCTAGTCCCCAAACATGAGTACTAGTCCTCTTGTATCTATTTTAGGCCCATTTCTCTCTATAATATGGTTTATTTAATCATTTTCAAATATATTTCTTTCCATGTCAAAAAAATCTTGGAAATCATAATTTCTAGTAAATAAATTAGTTTGTCACAAAAAGACAATTTCAAGATGGTGTCATTATCACCCAAGAGATTGTACACTTCATTTAAATTAATCACAATAAAGTGATTTGATGTGGTCTCCAACCATATAAAGGATCCAAAAATCCCTATCTCTCATATATCACCTATTCAACTCAAGAATTTATAACATAATCTACTCACCATTATCATTAATTTAACAAATTATTCTAACATACATAATCAAGTTATCGTAAGCTTCTTTCAAACACATACACACTTGGCTTCCCAAGCCAAGTAGGATCCAAAGGCTTCACAAAATTCTATCCTCATAAACTCGCCTCCCTTAACAAAGAGTACATACAAATATATATGGAATATGGGCAAAGAAGGGAGATAGCAAAACAATATGTCCCACATCCCACATGGGTGAAAACATGTCAAATAAGAAAGATCAAAGGGAATGATGCACCATGTTCTCTACTTAGAGTGATTATGACTAAGAGACAAACATATTTAAAAATTGGAGCCATCTTCACATGTGAAACACTATTGATGAATAGTGAAAGACAAGTCACATGTGCAAGGTAAAAAATAAGGGCATCTTATTTAGATAAGTTAAGACACCACCATGTGTCTCCACGTGACTCAATAGAAATGCATCCCCAATCCACATTTCTGAGATCCTCCATGCCACATAACTTTCATTCATTATCTACCACATCACCATAAAATAATACTCATGAATAGTACTAGTGAACAATATGTCATGAATAGTGTTGCACAAATAGTGTTTTAAATACTACATTATTCTCCTCCAATTAAAAAAAATCAACTCTTACGAGTTTCACTGATTGTATCCTTACCATTTATTCTGAATAAAAAGAAGAAAATTACACCACTCTATTTTGGTGATGCAAGGTTTCACAAGACATTGGATGCTCCTACATCAGCACTCAAGGTACATAATGTGATCTCTTGATCACATGATGGGGTAACTTATAGAAAAGGGTAATGACCATGACCTCCCCATCCAACATAATAGTGTACCCAAAGAATTTCCTTTTTTCTTCTCCACTTCCAACATCTACATAATAACCCTAAAACAATCCTCTTCCACCAAAATCACATCCATATCCCAATGGATGCATACATGAGATCCAACACACCACAAATACTCATGGGATAAAACACACCTAAAATTATCCTCCTCCACTAAGATTCTCTACCATGTATCTCATCATCCCATGCAAGCTCTAGCACACCACTATCCATCCACCTACCCCAAAAGTCCACATGGCTTTCTTCAATCATAATCTAACCACCTGTTTGATCATCCACATCCCAAAACACATGCACTTGTAGCCTATCTCTCATGGCCATAACATCATTTCTTTCACTCTCCTCATGTGCACATACTTACACATTAATTGCTTACAATGTTCCTCTATAAGAAAATTTCAACCCTTTACCAATACTAGAATGCACCTCATGCTTTTCATTCTCACAATGAGATCTCAAAATCTTCATATCATCCACTTCCAATGTTGTAATATCCTCATCCACACATTCATTTTCAGATTTTACACGTGTCTGAAATTTCACCAAAATTTCCTCTTGTGCACTAGCTTGTATAATCTCTTTATCCAAAGTTTCCATTAGGGAAACTTGCAACATTAATTTTCTTCTCTCTCTACCCACATGCACCTTCTCAAGGCTGCAATACACACTCTCATAAAAATCTTCACTATTGCATTATTCACTCACTTGCAACTCCCCATTGTTGTAATGTCCTTTAATATTTACTCCATGAATCTTCAAAAGGATGTATTTATACATGGGATGCCCACATGGAAAATCCTCTTTCATCTTGTCTTCTTCCTTTAAAGAAACTTTCATCTCTTGCCACTTTCTTATCTCAATAAGTAGATTCATAGGACATTTTACTCTCTTATTCACAACAATGTCAAAACCTTGGCTTTGTTCCTCATTCATATGCTCCATCATCATGTATAAATTGTCTTGGATCTTCATAAACATATTAACCACATCTTGTCTTACATTCTTGTGTGACATATTAACTCTTGCAATAGACTCTCAATAGAGCCTTTTTCACAATCTATCTACACTTGATAGGCTTATTTCATAGTAGCAACAAAATACTTGTAACACACATAAACAAGGATGCACACTGGCATATCCTCCTCACAGCAAGACTTGAACTTACTCTGATACCATTTTATGTGAACAAAACTATCAGGTCCTCATCGCAAGGGATCTCTAATACCATTTGATGTGGCTTCCAACCACATAAAGGATTAAATAATCCTTAACTCACATAAATCATATATTCAACTCAAGAATTTATCACATAATCTCATCACCATTCTCATTAATTTAACAATTAATCCTCACATACTAATCAAGCTATGTCAAGCTTCTCTCAAACACGTACACAATTGGCATCCCAAGCAAAGAAAGCTTCAAAAGCTTCACACAAGCCTATGCTTCATGGTGAGGAGTTGCGGAAACATATTGGTGTTTTTGCACATATAGAGTGTAGTGTAAAGACACAACAGTTATGGCATTTGATACGAGCAATCTGTTCATAGACAATGTGGCTACCTCTCCAGCTTGCTTAGGTATTTGTATGGTTTGAATTCTGATCTCATGCTTTTTATAGATGTAGATGGTGCCCATGTTTAGTAAAATTATATTTCAGTATTCAATGGGAGCATATAAAGTGTACTCCATTATATTCAAGGTGACGAGTTGAGGAAACATATTGGTGTTTCTGAATATATAAAGTGTAGTGTAAAGACACAACAGGTATGACATTTGATACGAGTAATCTGTTCATACACAATGTGGCTACCTCTCTTTCTAGTTTTTGAGTTTAGTAACATTATGGTTGCATGGTAGCTTATATACCCATGTTTGAATCCTTTTTTTCGACTCCTGTATAACTGAGTCAACTTGTTCGGACTTGGCCAAAAACTGATTATTTTATATTGATGAACTATCAAACTGTAGCCTATACATATTGGTGGAATGTTTACAAACTTCAATATTTATGCATTTTTTAATACGTACAAAGCATATGTTTGTAACAAATTCATGCCCTTGGATATGATAAGTACTTTATGTTTTTTTGGCGAATACATTTATACTATGTGCACTCTTATGTTAATTTTATGTTATATTTACCTATTTTGAAAGGTAGTTGTATTTTTTATTCAATTCCGTTATTTAGACTAACTAAATTAGAAGGAATTATTTCTTTGTATCTAAAACAACTTTGTATATAATTTACATATGGTGGAACAAAATATGCATTTTATATTTTATTTTTATTGTATTAAAATAATGATACAATAAGAAGATGGCGACATTAGCTGTAAAAACACCTACAATCTATAGTTTGAACCAATGACCATGACTTTATTTGTTATTCTCTATTAAACAATTTTTTTTAACAATGGTTTGGAACTATTTGCGATTGACTTTTTCCTTCATCTACTTGTAAATAAGGTAAATTTCAAATTGTTCTCATTGTTATAGGTGTTTATATTTATATTGAATAAGCTTCCAATCTTGTGAATTCTACAAACCAAGCCAATCATTTTTTAAATCTTAATATTTACACAGAATTCATTTAATTTATTTACTAAGAATTTATATATGTCTATTTTTTGTGTCATTTAGTATTCATGATGTTGTTGCAATTGTACTGATTTGCGATTAGATAAATATTCTAAAAAATGGATTATAGGTTTTACACAATTTGAAATCCAAATACTTTTTGGTTTAGTTCAATTATCACATATTATATCAACCAACACCTCAACTAATTTGATACTGCTACGTCCTTTCATCTCAAAGCATACAAGTCACATACTGTAGCTACAGCGTAACTCTTGTTATTCTTGTTTCTTATAGACTGAAAAAAAAATAGGGATTCAATACTTTAAATACACATATTTTATTGGTCTTTTAGGAAGATGAATTGCATGAGAGATTGGAAAATTATTATTATAATTATGAGTTTCATTTTTTAATTATCACATTAATAACATTATATATTTGATTAATAAAATATTTATATCTTAATGGATCGAAATAATTGGCTCACCAATCTCACTAGAGGCTATAATTCACAAGAAAATCCGCATTGAAAGAGTGTAAATATTTATTTTAAGAGAATGAGAATAATTAATGTGAAGGCAATTACTAAACAAGTTAAGAAAGTAGAAAATAGCATATATTGTCCACACATTTTAGAGGGCATGGCTGCAATAAAATTGTTGGTTATAGATTAAAACATAAATCATTTATAAAATAGGTTATGTGTTTACAAAATGCTTATATAAATTGACAAAGAATAATGCATTAATTAAATTAGGATGTTTATGGATGAAGTAAAGTTTTAGATTTTTATTCTTTTTTTAATTTTTAAGTATCTAAAACACTAATAAAGATTGCAAGTATAAAAATTATTCCAATAAATTGTTGTGATAACAGAAACCTTCCGAATTTTATTTCAATAGGAATAAAATGTCATCATCGTAGCTTATTTTTTTCTATCTTAATAAGTCACAAAACTAAAATATATAGATTAAAAAAATAAAAATGAAAATATATACAAATCCATGAAACCAATAAAAAAATGTTATTATAATTTTTTAAGGTGTATAAAATTAATAAAATTATTTAAAAAAATAATAATTACAAAATATATATCATATGGCTAAAGATTGAAGTTATGATAAAGTTCATAAAACCAAGACATGATAGTTCAATGGGCATACAACATATCCCTTCAAACTAGTGAGGAGTATTCTTCTTAGAAAAAATAAATAGTTACAAAACATATCTCATACGGCTACAGATTGAAATCGTTGATAAAAAGATGCAGAAAACCAAAACATGATAGTTCAAAGTGCATTCAACATATCCCTTCAAACTATTGAATAATATCCTTCCTACTATCAGATTTTCTTTCGTAATTAAGAATAATCGAGAAATCAATATGCCTCTCCCCCACACTTTCGGAAAAAAGAAAAAAAACAAGAGAAAGAGAAAAAAAGAAAAGCAGCATCAGAAACAAAACCCATCGATCTTACATATGAAAAGAAATCATTTTCTTGACCACGTGCATGGAGAAGCACTCAGCTATCATGAAACGCCACAAATGGGCATAGATCTGATTTTTATTTTAGTAGATATTGTTTAAAAAATAATAAATAAATAAATAAACAAACAATCAATCAATTAGCAAAAGCAAACGACTCATAATAAGTAGACCAGACCCGTCAAGCCAGTCGGCTTGAAAATTCGAGTCTATAAAATCAACTCCACATCTATAAATAAACCAACAATCTATTAGCAAAATCAAACAATCCACAATAACTAGAGCGAACCCATCAAGCCATTTGGCTTGAAAATTCGAGTCTATAAAATCAATTCCAAATAAAAAATTAAAAATCCTAATGTTCAAGAAATGAGAGGAGCTATGAAGTGCAAGATGAAGCAGGGCATGGGTTTTCTCTCCCCTATTTCCTCCACCTTCTACGAAGAAGAAAGCTGGAATGAATAATGATTAAATAAAACCCTTGTTGGAGCTGTTTTATAATATTCTACATGGATTTTTGGGGTTGATAATTGGAGGGTCTAGATTGTTTTGCTATCATGTCTAGAACACGAATCTAAGTTGACTTATTTTTATGTATTTTACATATTCTAGTATTCAAATTCAGACGAATACATTTTAATGCCCGTACATGTCTCGACCCCCTTTTTTTTAAAAAATTATTATTCCTTCTTATGGGCTCACTAAAATTGGGGACCCAATATTTCAGGTATACATATTAGTCTCTTATAGGATGAATTGCATGGTAGGCTGTCAGAATATTATTTTAATTATGAATTTTATTTTTCACTCTTTCATTAATAAAATTATATATTTGATGACTAAAATATTTAGATTTTAATGGATTAAAAGATATAACAATTGACTCACCAACCTCATTAGACCTTATGGTTCACAAGACAATCAACATTGAAGTGGTAAAACTATTTTATTAACAGAATGAGGTTAATTAATGTGAAGGTAATGTAGGCATGTTAACAAAGTAAAAGGTAGCATATATTATCCTATAAACTATTTTATTAATAGAATGAGGTTAATTAATGTGAAGGCAAAGTGGGTTTACTAAACATTTTAAAAAAGTAAAAAGTAGCATATATTATCTTATAAACTATTTTATTAATAGAATGAGGTTAATTAATGTTAAGGTAAAGTGGGTTTACTAAACATGTTAAGAAAGTAAAAGATAGTATATATTGTCCTATGGTTAATAAGATACATGAGGTGTTTGACAAAATATTTATATAAATTGATTAAATATATAATGTTATTAAATAAATTTCAATGTTTACGGATAAGTTTATATTTTACAATTTTTATTCTTTTTTTAATTGATAAATATATAAAGTACTTATTTTATGTTAATTCGAGATAAGAAGTGTTGATTTTGAGGGGTCACATAACTCATTACTACAAGAATAAAACTTAAAAAAAAAGAATAATAAAGACAAAAACTAACCAATAATAATATAGAGATAAGTAAGTCATATCTAACAAAAAAATACATCATAGCCATCTTCATAAAATCATGATGAAGAGAAAATAAGCCAACTTTTCGGAGGCCATAACTTTTGACCCTTAACTTTGTTCGAGTTCTTCCTCATGCTAAAACAACTAGATCAAAAAGTTTGATTTTATCCTAAGCCATTCTATCTAATTATATTTGATTTCAATATTTTTTGGAGGCCAAACGTGATCATCTAAGGGTCCAAAATTAACTTTCAATGTTTTTTCAAGAATTTTCTATTTTTAAAAATTGTATATTTTTAGAACCAGACGTCAACTTCAGTTGAATTTCGTCCCATAGTCTAATTTTAGCATTTGGGATATTTAGGGAAATTTTTAGGGCTGTCCATGCTTTCATGTAAAATTTACCAAAAATGACAATTTTTTTCTAGATTTTAATTTTCTCTAAAAATATTATGTTTTTTAGATTTTAGCTTTTTTCAATTTTTGCATGTAAACTCGAATTGTTGAGTTAAAGATTGTTTAAGAATGTTTTGGATTTGTAATTATTATCAAGTTATTCAATGCAAATCAATACAATTTATTGTTCAAAAATCTTGGCCTATTGGTAATATTATTTATCTTGTTAGTTATTTTTTATTTCATTATCTGGTATCAGAGCAAGTTTGAATTTAGGAGGAGTAAAGAATAGCTAGATGACAAGGAGGTGTTGCAAAGATGAATCAGCTTATACAAGAGATGCAGAATCAATTTCAATAATTAATAGAGGTTATCACCAATCAATAAAGAAGACAAGTTTGTGATGAGGAAGATGATGAAAAAGTTTAGTAAGAAGATGAACAGCAAGAGCAGCCACCATCGATAGAAGAGAGGATGGTTTAGGCTTTAGAAGGAAGAAATGAAGGAATTAATGTTGATAGATTGGATGAATAGCATGAAAAAGTTCTTTGAGTGGAAGACTATAAGAGGAGATAAGAAGGTGAAATTTCCACACATGAAATTCAAAGGTCATGCAAAGATTTCATTGGATCACCTGCAAAAGGAGAGACAAATAAAACGTAAAGAGAAGACTAATTCATGGATAAGATAGAAAATAAACTAAGGGAGAAATTTTTTCTAGTGGATTATGCACAAAATCTATATAGAAGATTTAAAAATTTGAGGAAAAAGGATTACAATATACAATAGAAAACATATAAATTTTATAAGATTTTCATACGAGTGGTGCATGATGAAATAAAAAAGCAGATGGCTAAAAATTATGTAAATAATTTAAAATATTTTATTCAAGATGAATTAAGCATGCATAAAATACTTAACATGGAGGAGGATTATCAATTAAATTTAAAGGTATAAGAAAAATAAAATAGATAGAATTTTATAAGGTCATATCTTGGTCCAAAGATAGGTGGATTCCCTCTAATAAGGGTATGACATGGATTTAATACCAATAGTGATGGATTTAATTCCAATAAAGGTGAATCATCACATGGTGTATAAAGGAAAGATGATAATAGGTAAGGGTTTCACTACAAACAAGAAGGAAGAGGATTTCAAAGAGGATAAAGTTATGGTGGTTCTAGAGAATGGGTTCTGAATTAATACAGATCTTATGTCTATTATAAATGTGGAGAAGAAGGACACAGATCATTTGAGTGTCCACACTATCAAGATCAAGAAAGGAGGCAAGAAGATCACCCAAGAGTAAATCTAGTTGAGGCTAAAATACAAGAGCATAATATTGAAGTTGCACCAACATATGTTGGAGAGAATCTTATGATGAGAAGAACCATGATCAATCTAAAGAAGGATCAAGTGCAAAATAAAGAAGGTGGTGATGCATGACTATGATCAAATATTTTTTTGAACAAGATGTACTTGAGGTGGAAAGGTATGCAAAGTAATTATAGATGGAGGTAGTTGTGAAAATATGGTTTCTAAAGAAATAATAGTGAAAGTAAAATTTTAATGTGAAAAACATCCTAATCCTTATCAAATTTCATGGTTTAAAAAAGGGAATGAGGCTACAATAGATAATAGATGCTTAATCAAGTTTTCTATAGGAAAAAGTTAAAATGATGAAATATGGTGTGATGTTATTTTGATGGATGCATGTCATGTGTAATTGGGAAGACCATTGTAATTTGATAGGAAAATAATTCATGATGGAGAAAATAACACATATAATTTTAGAAAGGTGGTACAAAGATAGTTTTGTTACCTCTTAAAGCAGGAAGAGAAGATAGAAAACATGCTCTCTATTAGAGAATTTGTCTAAGATATGAAGGTAGTAGGTTTATGTTATGTATTAGTAGTAGATAATGAAGAAGTAGTAAGGGTGTTGAAAGAATATGCAGATATTATGTCTGATGAGTTACTAGATGGTTTAGCACCAAAGAAAGATATTCAACATTGCATTGATTTTATTCCAAGATAAGCTCTACCAACTCAAGCAACTTATAGGATGAGTCCAATAGAACATGTAGAACTAAATAAATAAGTTACTGAATTGCTAAGAAAGAAGGTGATAAGGGAGAGTATGAGTCCATGTGCAACACCAAAATTGCTAACTCCAAAGAAAGATGGAGGATGGAGAATATGTGTGGATAGTAGAGAAATTAACAAAATTACAATAAACTATAATTTTTTATACCTTGTTTTGATGATATGACGGATGTGATTGTAGCAGTAAAATATTTTACCAAGATTGATATAAGGAGTGGTTATTATCATATTCAAATTCATGAAGGAGATGAGTGTAAAATTGCATTCAAGACTAGAATGGCTTACATGAGTGGATGGTGATGCCATTTGGATTATCTAATACACCTAACACATTTATGAGGATGGTGAAAATAATGCTATGAGAATATATTGGTAAGTTTGTTGTTATTTATTTTAATGATATTTTGATATTCAATAAGACTAAAAAATAATACTTACAACATTAGAGAATTGTAATAGATTTGTTAATAAATGAGAAGTTGTATGTAAATTTGAAGAAGTACTCGTTTATGCAAAATAGTTTGGTATCTGTAGTTTTAGGAAATGGTGTGAAAATGGATGAAGAAAAGATAAAGGTGATTGTTTAGTGGCCTATTCTAAAAATCATTACATAAATAAGAATTTTCCATGGTTTAGAAACTTTTTACATAAAATTTATTATAAAAACTAGTAGTATTGTAGCACCAATAATAGATTGTATGAGAGGAAAATTTTTTACGTCGACTATAACAACTATAGAAATCTTTGAATTTTTGAAGAAAAATATTTCATAATGGCCAATTTTAAGAGTTACTACATTTTAAAAAAGTGTTTGAGGTTGATTGTGATGCTTCATTTGTGAGAATTAGTGCTATGTTCAGTCAAGATGCAAAGCCAATAGCATATTTCAGTGAGAAATTGAATAGGGTAAGAGTAATGTATTCTACTTATGATGTTAAACTTTATGCAATTGTATGAGCATTAAGACACTAGAGGCATTACTTGGTACTTAAGGAGTTTATATTATTTACAGATCATGAGGCTTTAAAGTATGTCAATACACTAAATTTTTTGAATAGTAGGCATGTAAAGTGGATTTCTTTCTTGCAGGGGTATAATTCTGTGTTGAAATACAAATTAAAAAAATAGAATCAAGTAGCTGATGCATTGAGAAAGAAGGAAACGTTATTAACTACTACTATGGTGAATGAAGTAGTGTATTTAAAGCTATTAAAGAATTATATGATAGTGATCCATATTTTAGTAAAGTCATTGAAAAGTGAAAGAATCTTTTAAAAAGTGGGACATATGCTATTCATGATGAGTATCTTATACAATAAGGTTATCTATTCAAAGAGAAAAAATTGTATATTCTAGTTGGGTTTCTACAAGACAATATAATAAGAGAATTACATAGTGGTGGTTTGGCTAGACATTTTGGTAAGCTAAAGACAATAGCTTTGGTGGAGGAAAATTATTTTTGGCCAAAGATGAAGAGAGATGTGATAAGTTATGTTTCAAGGTACAAAATATGTCACGTGGCTAAATGACATGCATAAAGTACTAGACTTTACATGCTATTAATAGTTCCAAGAGGGCCATGGATAGATTTGAGTATAGATTTTGTGTTAGGATTGCCAAACACACAAAGAGTTAATGATTCAATTTTTTTTATTATAGATAGATTTTCAAAAATGGTTCATTTCATTACATGTAAGAAAACTAATGATGCCATTAGAGTTATAGAATTATTTTTTAAGGATATTGTGAGGTTGTATGGTATTCTAAAAATTATTAATTCAGATAGGGACACAACATTTCTAAGTCATTTTTAGAGGACTTTGTGGAATAAGTTAGGTACTAAGCTACAATTTAGTAATGCATATCACTCACAAATAGATTGATAAATAGAGGTTGTGAATAGGAGCTTGGAAAATTTATTGAGATGCATAGTGAGAGAGAAGCCAAAGCAATGGGACTTGGCCTTACCACAAGCTGAGTTTGCATATAACATTTCCATGAATATATCAACAGTAAATTCACCTTTTCAAATTATTTATGGGAGAAATCCTATGGGTATTTTATATTTGATATAATTTTCAATTACATATTGGATAAGTGATTATGCAGAAGCATTTGCAGAGCATATGTAGTAGTTGCAAGAGGGAGTAAGAATAAAGTTGTAATAAAGTAATGAAAAATATAAAGTAGTATCATATATCAGAAGAAGATATAAGGTATTTAAAGGAGATTTGGTAATAGTTTAGCTGAGGAAAGAGATATTTTGAAAAGGCACATACAACATGTTAAAGTACAAAAAAATAAGACCATGCAGAATCATGAAGAAAATCAATGATAATGCATATGAGGTGAGTTTACCATAGAATTTATATATATATGTACTATTTAATGTTTTAAATTTATATGAATTTGATGAAAAATATGTTAAATATGATGGAGATGAAGAAGCAAATTGGGAGTAGTAGGTTCCAAATAAGAAGAAAGAAAAAATAGTGCAGGTTTTGGATATAAAGACAATAAACACAAGGTAAAGGAATTATAATAGGTATTTGGTGCAGTAGGAAGGACTGAACCAAGAAGATAACAATTAGATTATAGAATGAGATATGAAGAAGATTAACAAAAAAAAATGGTTGTAGTATAATTAGGGAAACTGGTAGGAGTTGAGTTGTTTTCAATCAAAGGAGAATGATGCCAAAAAAATAAGCTAACCTTTTTGAGGCCATAACTTTTGACCCGTAACTCCATTTGAGCTCTTCTTCATGCCAAAACGACAATGTCAAAATTTTCAATTCTTAATTAAGCCACACTATCTACTTATATTTTATTTTGATATTTTTTGGAGGTCAAACATGATCATCTAAGGGTTTGAAATTAATTTTTAATGTTTTTCTGAAGAATTTTATATTTTTAGAAATTATATATTTTTAGAATCAAATGTCAACTTCAATTTAATTTTGTCCCATATGCTAATTTTATCATTTTGGATATTTAGGTAAATTTTTAGTGCCACACATGATTTCATGCAAAAGTAACCAAAAATGTCAATTTTTTTTAGATTTTAGTTTTTTTCTAAAAATATGAAGTTTTTTTAGATTTTAGTTTTTTCCAATTTTTGCATGTAAAATCGAAGTGATGATTTGAGGATTATTTAATCATGGTTTGTATTTGTAATTATTATAAATTTATTAGATATAATTTAATTTAATTTATTTATTAGAAATATTGGCCTATTTGTAGTCTTATTTGTCTTGTTATATTTTTTTGATTGTATTAGATCAACCAACTAACAAGAAGCTATTACCTCTCTATAAAAAATAAATGAAGCCTTAGAAAGAAGGTATTCAACATTTATCTTAGAAGTGTTTTAGTTAAAACTGAAGATGAAATAATTAACAACTTACTTTTCAAAAGAAAAAGGCAACACCAATTAACCAATGATTGTTAAAAGCCTCCTTCCCTGATCAGAGAGAAGACTTTCGATAATCCATTTAATGTCACCCTTCACCATATTATCTAATTCAAAGTGTATTATTTTAGCCTCCGAGCTTGCATGAATAAAAATTATACCAATAAATTGTTATGATAATATAAATATTCTAAATTTTATTTCACCTTGCTTAAGTAATTACTTGCAACTTAATTGCTTTTACTATGTTTTTACTTAGACATTTTGAAAAAAAATATTCTTATGAAGTATTAACATGTGCACTCCTCTCCATTTTAAAACATTATAGAGTTTTTATGATTTGTTAATATTAGAAAACCTTTAGGTATCTATTTCAAATCAATGAAGCTATCATGAATGTTTCTAGTAAATACTATTAGATTTGTCATCCCAAATGATCATTTTTATTTATATATGATTATAATTTCAGTTGGATAAAGTTTCCATTAAGGCATTTCACCTTGCCATCATTTTTAGGGTCTTTATGGATGGAGTATTTACTCCATTTTTCAAAAAACATTGTTGAATGTTGTTTTATTAGTTTTGATCAGTATGAAACCTATCAACTACTGACTAACCATGAATTCTAAATTCCCTCAATCATGTCATTTTTAGTTCTAAACTAAAATGGATAGTGGCATAATGTTAATATTTAAATCTTAAAACTTTGCTTTCCTCAGTGACATTCATTTCTTGAATGGAAGCATGCTTATGGTTTCTTCCATTTGGAAGGAATGACAATAGTAGCGACAAAGATAAATCATTCTAATTGGTTCCAATATTGATGGAGAAATAAAATATTAGGCATTTACAATTATGATTAGGATTATGATAGGACCTTTGATGATATATATTTTTTGTCTAGGCCATCTTTTGGTTAAATTATTTAATCTATAGACAAGTATTTATATAAAATTTAATGAATTATTTGGTGAAGTCTCTTTGAAGGGGAGGAAAATATCATTGCATGCTTTTTTTACTCCTTTATGCTAGATTTTTATTATATACATGGCTGGTCTATGCACATATTATTTCTATTAATTTGTATTTTTGGGGATTTACACTATACTTAGTGATTTTGGAGATAATTGTAAATATTGTTATTTATTATGAAAATAGCCCTAGTTTTTTCATTATACTTCAACATGATGATTTAATCCACACACTAACTTTGTGATACATAGTCTTAGGCATTTAGGTATGTTTTCATATCTCTAGTAATGCAACTTTTATCTATGTTGTGTATTTTATTAGTATGTCTACCAAACATAATATTTTCTCTATCCTTGGATATTTTTTCATTTGAGTATCTACATATCTTAATTTTATAGATATTTGGACATGTTTCATAGTATATTACATTCTAATAAAGCTTTATATACGTGTGATACACATTATAATATCATAAGATATTGAGCAAAAGCATTAGTGATTATTTCTATTTTATAAACATATATCATTATTATCTTATTGTTTTATTAACATGATTATTTGCCTATATCATTTTAAAAAAAAAATTATTATTATTATTATTATTATTATTATTATTATTATTATTATTATTATTATTATTATTATTATTATATATGATGTAAATATAATTTTATTAAATTAATTTTTGCTAATTATTTATATATAATTAATTAATATTCCAGTTATAGTTAGGAATTATAATTGGTACTCATTGATTACATTAAAAAATGTTGTCTCTCTCTCTCTCTCTCTCTCTCTCTCTCTCTCTCTCTCTCTCTCTCTCTCTCTCTCTCCCCCCCCCATGTTCTCTCTCATCAATGTAATTTAATTTGAGATATAGATATATCTACTAAGGATTGATAAATATATATGATTAGTAATAATATATTTGCATGTAATATGGTTAGACTATGATGCCATGGGAAAACTCTACTTATGCAACACTATTCCTAAGTTATTATTCATAGATGAGTTGGAGGACACAATTCATCCTGATGACTTATACACAACATTATTATTGTGTAATTAGGTGACATGGTTTCAATTTATCATGTTGGGATAAGAAATAGGGGTAATCAAGGCACACTTACATCTTATAAAAGATTATGCTAAGTGGGCAGACATTAATAATTATTTGATTTTAGCACCTTGATTTTCCATGTGACCTTGCTTGAAGGTGGCACAAAATTTTCTATGTGACCTTTGTCCTTAGCTTTGATGACTCCACGTGAAGCATGTGGCATGGGTTTTCATGGGGACACACTTTCTCTTTGTTGTAGATTTCCCCATGTGAAGGAGTGGAATAATTTTGGGCCCCCTCTATCCCTTTGTTGTTTTTCCTCATATTTTTCTATATATTATTATATTATTGGCTTAATATGGTAGTCTAGGCTAGGAATGAGGTGAGTTTGGGAGAGAAAGCTTGTTCAGAAGCTTTGAGGGCCTCCTTATCATGGGATTGTCAATTATTTTATGTATTTGAGAGAAGCTTGATATATTTTGATTATGTGTGCATGAGGATTGTTGAGTTAATAAAAAATTAATGAGAGAGGATTTTATGAAATGTTGTCATGAATTGGAGAGTTTATGGATTTTTGAACCCATTACGTGGTTAAAATCCACATCATAATACATGGGTATTTATCATTTTTTTAATACAAATCATTATTAAAATTTATCTTATGTATGATGTCTAACACTATACAAACTAACCATGTGATTATTTTAGTTTACTGTAAAATAATCATAGGATGTTACAAGGTATTCTATGCTTTCAGATCCATTTGTGTTATTATTAACTACTCTATATTCTATTCTATGGCATCTTGATCTAAAAGCATAGAATATTTATTAGTTATGGTATAACTACTCTATTATCAAGATGCTTTCATTGTATAAAAATTGATTAGATGGATTAATCATGGACTGAATGATCCTTTCCTATCCTAAGAGTGACATTGGACAACATTTTTAGTGTTTATGTTGTTAGACATATTTGTGTTGTGTATATGTGGACACCTTAGTGTATTTTCATATGTTGTTATTAATTACCAACCATAATATAGTCAGTTAGCTACTCTCATAATTAAGTATTTATAATACCCACCACACCACATGTGAACTTAGGCACATTACAAAGTATTTATTAACTATATTGACTTGGAAATGGATTCCTACTATTATATAAAAACTCCTAAAATTACATTCAAAATGTCCAAAGTGATCAACCTTGACTTTTGTGCCTTAGGGACTCTCTAAGGGGTCATTTACCAAAGATTTGAGCTTTCAGAGCTTCTTAAAAAGAGGTGGGGTTGGATAGCATGAAGGAGGCATATGTCCCTCTATGAAAGGTTGCATAATGTTGTAGTAATTTATTTTTTAAAAAATGCATTCTTCTATGGCACTTGAAGATTATTGAAAATAAGATAATTACACAATATCAAAAAGGAGAGGAATATGATAGACTCATTGCAAGAGCATAACAAAAGGTAGAGAAAGACCTTAAAAATGTATTTAATTAAGAGTTATACTATTATCTTGTGAAAAATGTATCTAATTATAATAATATTGTGTTAAAAATGTGTGAAACATTAGTGAATGGGTATGTCCCATCTAAGGTAGGTTTGTATTAGGGATATTACAAATGGATTATATAAAACATTGTGTTTGAGTGAGGCTACAAGTGGTAAAAAAGGACACATCAAGAGGGAAAACAACATGCTCAACTCATATCTCTTGTTTTCAAGACCAAATTTTACATTGTTAAATATAAATTGTAATAAAATGTTGGCTTTTATTAGTTTTCTAAAGAATCGATTCAGATCTATTTGGAAGGTGTCTATTTTTTCTTGTTTAATTTTTAGATGTAAATTATAGTTACACTGACCTATAAAGTGCTAGGTCTATGTTTTTTATTTTGGCCTTGTGTATGTATTTTCATACTCCCTTATCTACCTTCATGTGTAAGTGTGTTTTCACACTATTTTTTATATTAATTTGTAAGTGTTTTACATGGATGTTTTTAACACTCACTGGAGGGTTTACATTGTGAACTATTTACACATCTACCACATTTAAATTTTTAAATAAATTGTAAATGTATCATTCACTCTCATAAAATGTTTATTTGCCTTTTAATGAGCGACTTGAGACAGATAGTCGTAAATAAACTTATTGATATAGTTCTCTTCTCTAGAATGACCTAGATAGATTCTCATGACTGGAATTGAATAGAACAAATAAGAAATCATGTAGAATTGTTTCGTTGATTCCATGTTCACCAACTACTCGCGAAGGTTGTCATTGATGATATTCCACAACTAAATGAATTGATTTCCTAGGCAAATTATTTTGACTAACGTGCAACATAACTGTTTAAATCAATTGGTTGTAGGGCGACGTCTAAGAGCTCTTTACAAAAGTTTAATTTTTATAGGTTCTTGGAAATATTAAAAGGGACCTTCCCCTTCCTCTTTAACGAAGACTGAAGCCACGATGGTCATACATGTATTAGTGTGTGGGTACCATAATTATTTTCCGATTTTCTTATTCGTCTCCACCTCTCCACCTCTTCATCTCTTCATCATGTCTTGCAATCCCGAATGTTATACTCAAAGAATGATCATCCAACTTTGCCATTATCCTTATTATATTACTTCTCGTAGGTGAGAACTATGATTGTATTGGACCGATGTTGGAAAGACAGGAACTTGAACAAGACCAGTTTTAAAAATACGTTTTCTGCTGCGTGTGTTTTTACGTTCTTCGATTCGTTTGAAAATTACTATAGGACAACCTGATAATCTTTAGTCTCTAATTTTAGGGATGCCTATCTCTATGCTGGACGTATACCATAGTTCATGTATTTAAACTTTGTCTTTTTTGGCTTAGTGATGTGGAAGGTTGTTTTTCTAACAAACTCTAAATTTTTGTGTGCAAAATATAAATGTACGAAATATTTATGTGGGAATAATGGATAGGTTGTGGTTGTCTAAAAACTGTTCATATTTCATTCTGAAACACCCTTTGTTCATTATTAGCCTCAAACCAAATACTTAGGTGCTCAAGGCACTTGAGAGTATTAAAAATTTAGAAAGGAAGACCTTCGAACATCCCGGAAAACAGTTGGAAGGAATTAGTTAACAGCTTAAGGTGCGAGGGAAGGATGCAACTAAGAATGAAATTGTTGTCGAGTGAGGGAAAATGACGGAAGACATGACGCTGTAGAAAACCACTCTTAAAAGGAGAGACCATGACCTTACTAGTTGTTAGAAAGGTGCGACAGACATTGGAACCGCAGGACGAATTTTTTTGATGATTTGATGCATTTAGGAATTGCCTTTTTGAATTTGTAAACGTTTTTGTACGTTTATTGAGCAAGTTGATTTTTTATGCAATGTATATCGGTCCATTGGGTCGCTCAATCACTTAAGGAAATCATTTTGATTGTTTCATGACTCGCCTTTACATATTTGGCCTATCAGGACCATCGGTTAATTCAATGACTTATTTTTATTTTCTTCCATTCAAGGACTTTTTTTTTCTACTTTCAGACACAATCAGGCAAATCAGTTTTCTTCGAAACCCATACCTTTTCCTTGTCATTTCTACCAATTCTGCTCAAAACTCTACGTGTTCATCTTTGTTCATGGATTTGTGCATCATCTTGTTGCTTGACTACCTGTTTTTAAGTTTTATTGCAATTTTCATGAGGACTTTTCTCGTGTCCTTCATCTGCCTTCCTTGCTTTTATGTTCATCATAGAACCTGAAATTTGCACCTTGCATATCATTCACCTGATCTTTATCTTGTTCGTTTTGCTCCACATCTACAACCTGCTATTTGTGGTGTTTTGACCAGTTGCCTTCTTTAGTCACTTCAAGTGTTAAACCTTGAAAATAGGCCTTCCTTGCATTCATTTGCATACCTGCAATTACATTGAAATAAATTTTTAGATTCAAAACATTGAGTCTTGACTGCCTCTTCAATTTACTTCTTCTGCAAGCCTTCAATGAGGCTTATCAAACCATTCCTCTTGTATGCCATATTTTCAAAACATTTCTAAATCTTCTAGGTCACGTATGATCTCTGTTTGTTGTTCTCTTGAAAACCTCTCTTATTTCTTTAAGGCAGTTCCCATCTTTAGCCTATTCCCTCCCTCAATCAATAGCTTCACATGCCACTTCACCTTCTTTCCTGATATCGAGCCATACCATTGGCTTTCCTCTTATTAGATTCGCTCCATAATGAGCCTCATCTCCTATATAATTTGATTTAACTCATTTATTTCCTTTTCCTTCATCATTATTTCTTGTTCTTTACTCGTTTGGTTCTTCCTTCATTGCAGTCCTCCTATTCTTTTTACATCTCTCCTTGCTCTTGTGCCTCACCCAAAGCCTTTCTTTGATATTTTGAGACCTCCAACTCGATTTCACCTTGGAAGTTTTCTGTCTTGAGCCTCAATGGTCTCTTTCCATTATTTTATAAATCCTCAATGGCCTTTAGGACTGCTTCAACCTTCTTAAATATCTTTTCTCATGTCACTTTCAAACTTTTCACTCTAGTCCTTTTACACACTTCTCATGAGTGTTTTTGTTAAGTTGTAATACCAATTTGATTTAGGTAAAAATAATTATGGTCTCATTTTCTAGGTCTCCTTATATTTATTGAGAATATATGGCCTTCAATGTTTTAATACCATTATAGAATTGATCTTACATAACAAATATTGTTCTTTTTACTATTCTTTATTTTTGATTCCTATATCAATCATTACTGTCACAAACTCTTCATAGCTTTTTCTTATCTCAGTATTGTTTATGTGTCAATTATATTGTATTATCCTTGTATGTATATTCTCCTCCCAATTCAAAATTGCTTCTTACATTGTGATAAAAAAATTACTTTTCTACTGAATCCTTATATCTCACCTCATAACTTTCTAACACCTTCCTCTATCAATATTGAATTAAGAAACAATATATTGCCTATGATCAATATTACAAGTCTACAAACTTATCTCAAATTGAGATTAACTTCAATCATTACATTCCTTATTACTTTATGAGGCTTCTTAAACTCCTTTAGAACCTATTTGACTCATCAAGAATACTCCATTCCTCATCCAAAGATGTATTTGAAATAAAGACAAACTTAAATAGGGTTTTAGGCCTTTTTCACTAACCTCTTAACTTATTTTTGACTAAGCAATTATCACTAGAACACTTCAGACCTTAAAACTACCTTCAACCCCTCACTAACATTCTTCCTTAACATTGTAACAAAATTAATAATTGTCTCATGATTTTTTTTGAATATATGACCATTTTTGACTTCCTAAAGCCTTATTTTATGTCTATTTATATGCTTCTAGACTAAATTTTGATTATAACTCAAGACAAAAGTATTATATAATAATCAAACAACATTCATAGCTTTCTAAACATATTATTATTTCATTTCATAGACTTTCTCTAGTTTTTTAAGGTTAAACTTCAAGTTATCAAAGAGTTTGATCCTCAAATCCCTATTTTAGGGTTTATAGGTCGAGCACTATCTTTTAATGAAAACTTAATGTTAATTATCTCTGTATTATTGTTGTTGTTGTTGTTGTTGTTGTTGTTATTATTATTATTATTATTATTATTATTATTATTATTATTATAACTTAGGTATGACACTCCACATCTCCACACATGTTTATCACATAAGTTTAGTATATAAAAAACCATGTAAGAGATCAAAGACACCTTTATTTACTTGGTTGTGACATTTGAGACTATGT